>MU225240.1:9300934-9366701 GCA_018584345.1 Thuja plicata
AATGTTGAAAATGGTGGATCCAAGAAGAAGGAAGGAAGGAAGAACTCTCTCTTGCTCCAAAGAAGATCCACAATAGCTTGTCCACAAAAGGCTTGTATGTATCAATGCATCATCATATCTTGTCCTTCTACATCATCCTCTTTCTTTCTTGCATCATCCTCATGTCATAATCGTAGTTGCATCATATCTTCTTATGATTTTCTCTCATGAACAAATGAAGGAAAAAGAGAGTGTTTATATAGAGATCTCAATATAGACCTCCTAGGGCAATGCAAGGGACCCAAATTAAAATTTCACCTTGAATTATGGTCCAATTACAATCACCAACCAAGGCAAAGACTTATTAATTTGAATATCGGGGAAAACACTTCCGCATCCAGACCCGGGGACCTATTTTAAGTTTAGAACCCTGATAAGCTCCAAATTTGAAAGCGGGGACCAACACCTAACAGAGGTCAAGATCCACCTCGACCTTGACCTAGGTCAAGGATGACCTCGACCTTGACCTAGGTCAAAGTTAACCTTGATTATGACCTATGTCAGAATTGACCTCAACCCACACTTGAGGTTTCAGGCTGGTCTCCTTGGGAAATCTGCAGGATTCCCAAGTCAACCAGGGACCTAGGGAGGTGAGAAAACACACCAGAATACTGGATAGAGGCACAATATTCCAAAGAGTGGGAATGATGAATATTAGGAGAGCCAATACATAGGTTCTACCTAAAAATGGAGCCACAAAAAGAAATATTAAGGAGGACCTAAAGGATCCTAACCCTAATTTCATCTAGAAATGTAGAATCAAGTGCATATGCATCCTAAATGCAAATCTAATATGCAAGTGTACTAAACGAGGGTGCTAAACTTACCAAAATAGAAGTGCTTCCATTTTAAGATGATACACCTTGTAAGAAGACTATAGATGCAGTGCATGTAGCTGACTTATTTTTTAGATAAGTTGTGAGATTGCATGGGTTCCCATTTGATTGGAGGAAGCTAAAGACTGATTTGAAGATTAGTTCTGCATTTCACCCACAGACACATGGACAAAAAGAGGTATAAAATAGCAGTTTGGGAGATTTGTTAAGATGTTTAGTTGGAGAGAAGACTAGAAATCAGGATTTAATTCTAACACAAGCAAAGTTTGCAAATAATAATTTAGTGAATAGGAGTATAGGGAAGACACCATTTAAGATATTTAGTGGGATGAATCTTAAAGGAGTATCACAGTTAAGGGATATAAGTCATGAAGATAAGAGAAGTGAAACATCATAGATGTTTTTAGATCACATGAAGTCATTACATGATCAAGTAAAAGAGCGTTTGGAAGATATGAATCAGAAGTACAAGGAGAGAGAAGATGAAGAAATGAGATATAAGGAATTTGAAGTGGGAGATGAAGTGAAGGTATATTTGAAGAAGGGTATATTTCTTGCTGGATCATACACTAAGCTAAAGATGAGGAAGTTTGGACCTTGTAAGATCTTAAAGAAACTTGATTCAGGGAATGCATATGAAGTTTACTTACTGGATGACATGGACATATCACCTATATTCAATGTTGCAGATTTGTATGAGTATCATGAGTCATAATTTAGTGAAGCTAATGGATCACATGTGGATCAACAATACCCTAAGAAGAAAATGGATGGGATTGAAGATATTTTGGATAGCAAATTTGGAAAAAGCACTAGAGGTAAACAATATACAAAATATCTTGTCAAATAGAAGGATAGACTAGTTGAAGATTTTTCATGGGTTTCTCAGACAGAGGTTAACCATCTTAGTTTTCCTTAATCCCCAAAAATGTGGGAGGTTCTATTTTCAATAACCCTAGGTGTCTGATGTTGGATCATCTTGGGTTCTTTGGCAATCTTGCATCAACCAAAAATATTTCTATTTTCAGTTGTTCCTATTATCCAATCTCTATGTCCTTAGTGGCATTCCTCTGATTTAGATTATCTTTAGTTATGTACGTTGTAGCATGTTCTTCACATTGTGTTTGATCATCATCTGGGTTTGCACCTTGATCTATTTCTTTTGGATGGAGATTTATTTGATTTTGGCCCACACCTATTTGTTCTTCATGTTTCACATCTTGGTGGAGTTTTCTTATCTTTCAAACCTTTTCCTTGGATTGTGTACCTTCTTGGCATATCATTATATTTTCGTGGGGTTGTGGCTGATGCATCTTTAGGATCACACATCATGTTTCATCTATTTGAGGGAGATCCTTATGATTTGGGTCTTGACCAATTTTTGGTGTTACATTTTCCTACCTTGGAGAATGTAATTGATCCTGGCCAATTAGTTTTGTGTTGTGAACATTTATATATTGATGTAATTGAGCTCTAGTTTGGAAGTTCATAAAAGACAACCTCTTGAAGGTTAGCAATGTAGACATTCTCATAATTCAATCTGTAATCATGTCTGTATGCCTAAAATGTAAGCCTGCATGTTGCTGGCCCATTTGATGTAATTTTACGAAGATTGGTGTAAATCTCTGATCTTGTGTTCTCTCTATTCCTTGGTATTGTTTAAATTGTAGTTTCCATTGAGTGAATCTTGTTGTACGGATTGGAGCAATCTCCTTGAGGTTTCTCCCTCCGTGATTGCACTAGTATAGACTTGTAATGCACCAAATTTGGCCACAAACATATGAGAGTAATAACGTAGTAGTAACAAGGTAGACTAAAAATAACACATACAGAAATACCAATCTAATAAAATGCAACCCAGACAAGCTATATGAAAAGTATAGAAGACACAAACAAGACATGACTGACAAGGGTGTTTGATAGATTTCTAAGGAACATACAAGCATTTACCAAGAAATTCATTTGATATACGCACAAAATGATTATCAAGAAACTACACACAAGATTTTGGACAGGTTATGAGTGTCCATCAAAGCATAATAGAAAGGGATATTCATTTTTTTACATGCATCCAAAATAGCAGTCATATACAAAATTATCAAAAGGTAAAAGAACCTCAAAGACATGCACTCTTTGAAAATATGTGCAAAATCTAACCACATACAAGAGATGCAAACTATTGATAGAATGCCTCAAAAAGATGGGATTTCATAGAATGTAATGATTGTCAGATTTGTACATGATAGATTCGGTAAGAATATTTTAGAAACACTCAAACAATGAAAACAAGTAATAAAATAGATATGATATTATGTGTTAAGCATTGAATGCATGCAAATATAAAGAATTATCTACCACCAAATAGGAATAGAAACTAGATCAATAAAAGGACAAACGGGTTGTCTCACCAAGTGTGCCAGATGTAGATGAGGGAAATAGGTGATCTATCTTGTCAGATCTTTCCAACATCCAATGATGAAATAATTCTATGGAAAACATGTGAAAAACATGAAATACATAAATAAACACATGTGCCTTCAAATGGAACCTCACTTCATTTCCCTCTTATCAACACAATCTTTTAGAAAATGGAGGAATTTAAGAGATGAGTGAAAAAAAATATGCAAGAGATAATAATGATGCAAAACCAACAAAGATTTAAGAGGCCTTGGAATGTGAGAGGGGAGATTTATTTATGGTTATCCTCAAATGGAAATAGAAGTTGAGGGAAGGGTGTGGGATAAATGAAAGGTGGTTGAAGGTAGTTGGAGACTTTCTCCCACATTTGGTAAGTGAGTGAAATGGTGGGGGTGAAGGACTTATAAGTAGAAGCGTGGAAAATGTAAAGGAAGTCTATGATTTAATACAAGTATTTTAATGATTAGATAGATTAAGAATAATAGAGGAAAAATAAATAAATGAATTAAATATGAGGAAATGATTAATTAATTAACTAATTAGATCATAATATCCATTTAATTAATAGCAAAAATATGATTAATAGTGAGGACATTTTTATGTGTCTACAGGGGTAAGGAGTAGGATGTACCTATGGGATCACCCGAGGATGCAGGAGGGAGAGTGGTGGAGGAGGGAGAGGAGGCGGATTCAAATGGGACCCCACTATAGAGGAATTTTTCTCAAGCATGGACACCATTGCCACCTCTTCCACTTGCTAAGAGACCATATATAGAAGAACAAGGAGAGAGCAGCAGATCCATGCCCCCAGCTACATCGTATGGTCCATCATTAGTTTCTATAGCCACTATCAACCCTAGCTGGAGGAGGGATGTAGTGCCTCTCATGGTTGCATTCTAATTTCCTTCATTTTTATCCAAGTTAGACTCTATTTTATTTTGTGACGCATGATGTGATTAGATATTTGTATTGTGTGATGCATTTGGTTACAATACATTATTTTTTACCAATATCATTGTTGATGTAGATGTTAGGTTATATTTTTGTTTACCATTTTGATCATATATACATGATGATTCTACTAGGATGTGACATGATGATTTATGATGACATCTGTTGTATTTTGTATTTGAGAACATTGGACTATATTACCATGATAATTATTATTGATTTCCTGTATATTGTGTCTTTATTGTTGATGGTTATTTCACTGAGATTTTCACTTATATATGCTCATATTTTCATAAATGATTATTTAATGTTTAATTTAAATGAGATGTACATTGAGGATTAGTTATGGAATGACTAGTATCGTGAGATTCTAATACATACAAATGATTATGTCACTAGAGTATCAATGTTCCATTTAGTGTACTTTGATTATTCATTTTTATGCTTCAGTTATTTATACTACAAGAAGTTGCACTTTATGTGTGCATGTTTTAGTGAACAAGAACGAGACAACATCTCTTCCTAAGCTGCAAGCTTGAGTGGGTCTTATCCCCAATAGTCACACAAGAGATAGTTTCATTGGTCATTCAAGATTTATCCAATATCATCCCTATATGGACGTGTATCTGTAATTGGTAATTTATACCTCTAGTACTACGTGGGTAATTTCAAAATTCATTTGCATAATTGTATTAGGACTAGTATATGTCCATGCATTAAGAGTTCCTACACTTTTTGTGCTTGAGTTATAAATTAAATGCTAATTGAATTATTTTGGAGGTTAATTTTATTTATCAAAATTTTTATCGTAGTTGAAATCCAGTTAATTGGAATTGATTTAATTTTTTAGTGATAATTTTGGGAAGCCTATAGTTTAGATTTAATTTTTTCAAGTGATTTAACTTTTACCATATTTTGGTTTTTGGATAAAGTGACTTTATATTGTGGAAAAAGATTCATTTTCCACACTTTTGTTTTGAGAAATTGGATTTTTGCTCCAAATTGTAGTGGGGAAAATCACTCATTTGCTTGTTGGGTTTGATCCGCTTGTTGAATTTTTGTGGGCATCGGCTCGTTGAGTTTGTGTTGAGATTGCTTTTGTTTTCCAAATATTTCATTCAATTCGATGGGGTTTTGGATTTGCTTCTTCAATTTTGGTTTTCACCATTATGTGAGGTAGATTTTCCTAAAAAAATATTCATTTTTCAATTGAATTGATTTTCATTTGATGTAAATGATCTGTGGGATGTAAATTATGCTTTCCCCCATGTGTGGTTTATTTTGATGCTTGTTTGGGCTTCCATATTTATATTGTGGTTTTGCATTTTTGAATATATGGTTTTTATGGTGTTATGTTGCCCATTTGTTTGTATGTGCAAAGAATGGGAATTATGTTGGACCAGTGTGTTGTAGGTTGTCATAGGGAAAACAAGGTTTCTTATTTTTGCTTAATTCAAAGTTTGAATTAGCTATTTTTTAAGGATCGTCATTGGTGATGACCTTTAGGACTGAATTTTACTTTATGTATATTTATTGCATTTCCTTCTAATTTTGGATTGTGAATTAATTCTATGTTTGTGGCCATTTAGCATTTTTGGTGTGTTGATATTGAATCCAACCTGGATTTTGTACTCTTGACAATGAGGCCAGTTGAGTGTGCCTTGTGCATGTATAATTTCACCATTTTTCCTTTATGAATATTGTTCGATGCTTGATTTGAGATCACATCATGATCCATTGATGATTGGTGTTGAGACCAGATCATGAGAATAATTAAGTGTGCCTTGCTGGGATCCCAAGGGATGCATGCTCTTGGTTAAGGCCAATAGAGCTTATTTTTAATATCATTTTTGGTTATTTGACTTGGATACCTTATTTTCTTGTGCATTGTGCCTCATTGTTAAAACAAGATGAGCCTAGGTGTTTGGGTAGAGGATTGGAGTGGCTCTCCATGGTGGGCTAGGATAGAAAGGCTTTTCCAGGGTAACCTGTGGAAATTCTTAATCAAGTAAAAACTAAAAAAATGAATTGGGTAAAATACATTAGCAAGATTAATGACTACCTGGTCATTTGAGGACGTTCATCAAAGGTATTTCAATGCTTGGGCATCTGACGACATTGATCAAAGGCACCATATCTAGCCATCTAAGGATATTGATTGAAGATACATATTGAGTTTGACTGTCTGTGGATGTTGATCAAAGTCTTAATGCTACATGGGCCACCAAGTGTCATGTATTGATACTCCATTCTTGATTCCCTACACTAATCCTTTGTTAGTACTGAGTAGTGATCCTTTGTACCTATGCATTACTATATTCTGCATCTCTGTGTTTGTATTGGGATCACTATACCATTCCCTAGGTTCTACATTTTCTTGGTGCGTGTGTTAGTCATTCTTTTTTATTTACCTTATGTGTGTGGCTGGATGCCTATCTTCGGGAGAACGGTGAGGTGGGATTGAGGGTACCACATGGTTGGGTGTCATTTCACATCACTTTTGGGGACCACTATACAAGTGGCAAAACACTTTTGGTGACAGAGTTTTAAGCTTGATGTGCTCATTCTATCCCTTGCACTCCTTTTAGTGATTTATGTATGTATGACGATATGCTTTGTATATTAGCTTTCATTTTGTTGATTATGATTGTATTGAGTGCGCATGAACTCAAATTATGGTAGTCGGTACTCTCTAGTGTGGATTTGTTCATATTTTTGTCGTGCATTGGAGACGACATTACTTTCTTTCCAATTTTATGCATTCTACATGTTCATGTACATTTAAACACTAGTTTTATACACACATCATGTATTCCTCCACATACATTAGTGTTCCTATGCATTTATTGTTTATGTGTATATGTATTATGCAAACTTGTATATTTATCCAAGTTCTACCTAGACAACTACTAGAATTACACATATGTTATGATATTCCTCCTATGCATTTATATCAGAGAGATGTTCCCTTAGGTTTGTGTATGGTTGGATTCCTTGCATCTTCGGTATCGTTTCTTATATCTGCATTCCATTTGCTGATTCAGTTTGGTATAAGTTAAGATCACTTTTTGATTTGGGCTTAAATTGAACCTAGCATTGGATCTTGCTGAGGATGGACTTGTCTCCTAATTTTGCAACCGTGGATGATGATCCGATACTATCCTATGAGGTTTTTTGATGAGGACCAGGATCTCACATGGTGACTTGAATGTGAATTGTTCATTCATGTTTGTATTGGGGGGTTGTCTTGGCACCCTTGGAAGTACCTTTGAGTCTTCCTCTTGTACACGATTGTGTGACAATCGTGGGATGTTTATATCTTTCTTATACAATTTTGTTATTGTATTGCAATCTTTACTTTCAAAAAAAAATTAGTCCATATTTAACCATGCATTTTGAGTATTCCTGGGCGAGGGCATTACAATGGAGATCCAAGTAAGATAATTTTGATGTGTTTTGATTATAGCATGTTTTATGACATATAAGATAATTCTACTAATTTTAATTTTATTTTTAATTTTATTACAGTTGGGAGTCAAGGATGGTGTGACTATTTTGGTCACATAATGACAGATATAGCCACAACAGTGCACATTCCCGAATATTTTTGGATTACACGTGTATTGAAATGGATCCATGGGCGGCCTGAGGACATGTTCTATCCCATACAAGTAAAGATAGATATTACCAGAGAGAAGATGGAGTAGCATTGATGTCAGATAGAGAGACTAGATCGTGAGCTTACTGAGGTGCGATAGGAGGTTGCAGCGATGAAAGGAATGATGCAGGGTTGGGAGATGCAAAGCACTTCTAGGAGTCACTCACAATCGAAGACATCTCATATACCTTCCTCTATTACATGACCGTGACCCCGTCTAGGACTAGAGGGTTCTACCAGCCACCATCCCATGGATGAGAACATAGAGGATATGTATTATGTTTGGATCCGTCACATTTTGTCTGGTGGTGTATATTTTATATTATTTCCTATAGACATATGTGTGGGTGTGTGGATGATTTTTTGGATTTTTTCACATACTCGTCTTAGCTTAATGCAAGAAATAATATACTTAATTTCTTTTAAAATAATACAACTATGGTAATTAACATGTATGTCTAATTTCATTCTATTATGATTTATCATATAACCTATTATAATAATGAATAAATTGATACATGTGTGATTTAATTAAACACTACTATTGATGATGTAATGTGCCCATATTAACATTAAATATGTATATGATATAGCTAAGTGAAAATGAAATGTGATTTAATTTCACATGGCACATAAAATAAGCACTAAATAGTACGCAAACATAAGGAAACATAATTTTTTAATCTAAGAAAAATAAATTATAACAAGAATCCAAGACAAAGATAACTATTTTGTCAAGAATGAATCAATGTATACTAAATAAAAAAATAACATAACATGCTTTGAATTAAGAAATGAGATAACATAAAATTTTGAGAGAGAGAGAGAGAGCACGTGAGCACGTGTGTGTGTGCATAATATCTACATATATGCGTAGAATTTATGGGGTTTTTGAGTGGCATACCTTCCATATCTTCTATCTTTTAAGCACATGAACCATAGATAAGGACCAAGCCAATTCAAGATGAATTTTCCTTTTTCCTTAGTTAGAGCATTTACATTGCGTTTATTTTCATAAAGAACCAAGTCACCCACTAAGAAATAATGTTGGATTACTTTATCATTGTAACTTATTTTTAACATTTTATGATAGGCTTGAATATGCTCAAGAGAATTTATATTTTTTTCATTGAGAATCTCAATTTGTTGAAGATGTTGGTCTCTATAAGCCTCATAATGATGCCCTTAAGAGAAATTATTAGTGAAGAAATTTCTAACTCCAAAGGCATGATTGCATCAGTGCTATAGGCTAGGCTATAAGGTGTACTACTTATGGTTGTGTAAATATTTGTTTGATAAGCCCATAATGTTGGCATCTGATGAAGATGATTGTATCTTAGATAATGTGATGAATGGTGTAGTTTTGTCATTACTGGCAACAAGTATATTTCACAGGTCAGATCTCATATACTGGTGATGAAGGTAATTGCACACAGATTTTTCTAAGTGCCCAGTGTATTGGTGATAACATAGTCTACGATGGTAATTTTGGTGTGCGGTGATAATCTTGAGGATTCAGATGATGCAAGCGTGAATAAAATATCTACAGAGCCATGTTTACCTACATCTATGATTGCGTAAGCTAATTCAATGCACAGATAGATATTTTAGGAAAACACTAGTGACATCGGAAAGAACAGCCAACCGGTCCAGTCAAGGTGATGAAATTGAGGTAGTGATAAATTATGTGTCAAAGTTTGATTTATTTGTGAATTTTATTGTTGAGGGATGACCTTGAAGAGTTAAATTTCCTATGTTGATGTGACTGCTTAGGAATTTTCTTTGCAATTTGGAGACCGACTTAGGTAACACATTTTAGGATTATTTCACCAACCTAAAAGTGTTTATAAGAGATGAAATTGAAGGAAAAATTTGTGGTTGCTGAGAGTTGTTGATGTGATGATTGTAGTGGTTGAAGAGGAAGTTTTTTTTATAAAAAAAATAGTGATTTGAGCAGTGTTGAAGCATATATGTCAAGCAGAGTGTGGTACTTTCAAATCATTTCATTCGAGTTCATTCTCAAGGAAATTCCTAACCAGCTTGTGATCAAAATCCTCTAACAAGGTTACTCTTAACAAGGTAAGAAGGATACTAATAGGTCTAAAGACTAAATCCTCTAATAGTGTGACTCTCAGAAGGAGTTTTAAATCCCTTAATAGGGTAGTTCCTAACAGGACTTTTGTAATAACCTATAACTGGGTTATAATACTCTTAACCAAGTATACCCTTAGCAGGGTATTTTAATGCTCCAAACATGGAAGATCTTATTGGTGCACTAGTGATATTCATGGGTGATGATTCCCACCATGGTTTTTCCCTCTAACAAGGGTTTCCACGATTAAATATTGGTATAATTGTGTTGATTTCATAGATGTATGTTTTGATATGCTTTTATGTTATATTTAGCTTTGCATGTTGGTTACTTTGTAAGTAGTTAAAAATATTTTGTAGATATATGGTTGCACTGATTCAACCCCCCCTCTCAGTGCCTTATAACATTAAAAATTGGCATCAGATCCAAGTTCCCTTGAAGAAGCCTAACAAATCGGGAAGGATCCTTAAGGCAGATATGGAGAGTTTAAGATATCAAAGGAAACTTGAAGATGCAGAATATTTCATTCACTAGTTGAAGGATAAACTCAATAAATCAATATCTAAGAGGATTGTGCTTGTTCAAAAATTATCTGAGAGACAAGATCTCATTGATCATCTATCTAAAGAAAGTGGGTCTGAGGAATCTGAGGCTACCCTAGAAGCTTTGACCTAGGAGAATAAGAAATTGCAAGGAGACAAGAAGAATCTAAAGAGAGAGTTATAAGCCTTGTCAATCAAGATGGGTGAAGAAATGGAAGCAAGGAAGGTTGTAGAAGAAGAAAGGAAAGTTGTAGAGGAAACCCTAAAAGATAAAGTAGATAAGCTTTTCAAATCTAAACAGAAAGTTGGTACATTGCACGAACATTGTACCAAAAAGAAAGATCAAGATGGTAAGACTGCACCTAAGGTGAATCAAATGAAATCTAGTAAGAGATCTTATAAACTAGTTTGTTTCAATTATCATAAGGTTGGAATACTACTAATGTATGCAAGACAAATGTTAGATCTAGTATTCCAAGTGTTAGATCTAATGCTATACCAAGTAATCTTCATGGTTATTGTTACAATTGCAAAACATATGGTCATAGAGAAAATGAGTATAGGACAAGGATGAACAATCAATGGTTACAAGTGAACCGATCAAGTCCTTATCAGAACAAGAACTAGTGGAATGTTACATTTTCACATTGTCGCAACTATGGACACACAGAAATCAACTGCAGATTGAGGAAAAATAGAGGCAATATAGGACCTTGAAGATCAACAAGTATGTCATGCTTTCATTGTCACAAGATAGGATACATTGCAAGGTCGTGTAGAGAAAGGAAAAACAAGGTGAATCAACTGGTTAATCAGACATACAAGCAAAAGGGAAAGCAAAAAATGAATGTTGAAGAGACTAGGAATCAAATGAGGAATATTTGGAAAAAAAAGAGTGAAGACAAATCATTTAAAGATACCACATCTTCAACAGGTGTGGATAATTCTTCATCTAACTAATTCATCATTGACTTATGGGGAGAAAACATTGTTGGATCTATTGAAGACCCCCTAGATGCATGTGCAGTAAATTCTATTCATGTATTTAGATGCATATGATTGTTTTGATGTATGGTATGAAGTTTTTTTAACCGCATGAAGAATCGGTTGACCACTAACAAGATTTTAGAAGGTATATGATGTTTTTTTAGCAATTGGTGATGCAATTAATGTTGTAGATAAAAGGTGGTTTTTAGGTCTTATTGTGCACCTACACATTTGAAGAGAAGTAATAGAGAAACAAAAGTGTAGATTGAGAAATTTGACAATATTAAAGGTGATTGGTTGAAGAGTTTGTAGTGATTGTGTGAAGGAAACAACAAGGGTTTGAAGTTTCATCGATAAGTGGTTGTCAAAGGTACTTATTTGATCTTTTGAGCTTGAATTTTTTATTTTCAATATGGATATACCGATCATTGTGGAGATTACTGAGAGAACAAGGCCAAAATTCAAGAAAGATACTTTCAAATCAATTGAAGATGATCCAAAGGATGCCCTATCTAGTGTTCCCTACAGTGTGATGCATATTGAAGATGTGAGATCATACATTCATTGTAATTTTGAAGACTTAGGTTCATCACACATTTTAAATCAGTATACAAAGTTGTGTAAAGATCTGGTGTTGAAGGATGAACACCAAGTGGTTACAGACAAGGGTTATGCTCACACGATCAATTTCCCTAATGAGTTTGAGGAAGATCAAGTCATATATGTGTTGAGATGAGTGCATTACCAGTTTATGTGGCTTGATCATCCACATAAGATAACTAAGGAGTCCATACATGTTTTAACAAGATTGTGTGCAACCAATGAAGTACTGGTACTTAGGTCAATTCCACAGGATGTAGTCACGAACCTAACTAAAGAAAATTGGGATAAGAGAGTGATGACAATCAATGTTATCCCTGATATGAATGTGAGATTCACATCTATGGTGATATGATACAAGTTCTATCACTTGAGTAGGATCAACAACGTTCCTAGTGTTGCAATCCACACTACATATAGATTGGTGACAAAAGATGTAGAATATGATTTATGTGATACGATGAGAGATCAACTATTTCAAAACTTGGAAAAGACCAAGAAGGACAAAACATAAGTATTTAAATTTAGTCAATTGATTATACGATTGTTCTTTTACTTGCAGAAATTTTTTCTTTGTGTTGGAACTATTAATTGGATAGAAGGTACACCAGTTGTTGTCCAATTGAAAAACTATGTTAGATTACTCAGAAATAGTTTATATGAAATTTTTTGGGGTTACTTTAAGGATTTTCAAAGTAAGATGCATCAAAGGGAGAGAATACCAGCCCATTTTGTTGAGAAATATAAGGATGGTATATGTTTTATGTTGGACACCGACACTTGTCAGATGGAGGTATTAGTGCCTAGGACATCTTGATCCATGCCTATGGGATATAGAGTAGAAGGTAATATTTTGACTTTACATGATGAAGATATATTATCAAAACTAGTCGATCCAAATGAACCTAGATTTGGAACTTATAAAGAAAAGAGCATGGAAGTCCATAACAAATTGAACCAACTAGTGATTGAAAAGAAAATAAGAAAAGAGGTTGAACAATTTGCATTAAAGAAAGGCTTTACACATGAAGCCATTAACAAGGCAAGAGCCAAACATGCTGTAGAAAAGGTTGGAACATCTATAGTAGTAGCTATAAGTGAAGGTGATGATGTATAATTTATCTCTTCTACAATCGGTAGTGTGCCAACCAGAAGGCAAACAAGAAGTGCCTTAGTAATAGTAAAAAAAGAGAAAATCACTCCTCTTGTAAAGGCACCAGAAAAAGGGAAGAAAAAACCTACAAAGGCGAAGGATATCACTATAAAAAGGAAGAAGGAGAAGGATCAAAGATTTGAGAACATTGAAGAAGAAGAAGAAGAAGAAGAAGAAGAAGGAAAAAAATTTGATAAAGAACGTAAGAAGAAGGAAATTGGAAAAAATTCAAAGGTGGTTTGTGCTCCTACCACTAAATTTGTCAAGCCTGATTTTGGCAAATTCATTTATGTTGACAATATTGTTGAAAGAGTCAAGAGGTGCGGTGTACTTTTTGGTGTAATAAAATATTATGAAAAGATCAACGGAGAAGACTAGAAAAATATTGAGGATGCAGTTGTGTTTAGTATGTACAAATGAAGTAAATCTCTTATTGAATTGCAAGGAAAATCCATACATCTCTTTACAACAACATATAGTATTAATTCTAGACAAGGAAATAATTGAATACGCCTTTATCCAATTACAACCAAAAATGTCTACAGAGCAATGAAAGAGACACTTAAGAAAGCTAGACCCGCATTCAAGACTAAGTCAAGAATTATAAGATTACTAATTGGTGATTCTCACTCAGTGCAAGATGAAACAGTGAGTATTCTGAAGAAATTAGTAGGCATTAATAAAGAGAAGGAAGATGAGCACAAAAATGAAGAGGAAAAATGAAAAGATGATGATGACCTAGAGGTTACACATACTGATAATGAACTGGTGGTGGATGGTATCAAGATTACACTTGATGACACTACACTCATGGATGATATAGAGGATCCTAAGGCTACAAATGGTGAAAAAAATAGATCAAGTGATGACTGATGATACCATAGTCAAAGTTCCTATCGATGAGTAGCAACAAGAACCAGTTGTAGAGGCAACCAGTGAAGAAGAAAACAAGAAGAAGCAAGAGAATACACATACTAAGGATGTGCAGAATAAAGGAGAACAACAAAAGAATAAACAACGAAAGGAGAAGACCGCTGAGAGAGAAAAATAAAAGGTAATATCTCCTATTTCTATTGTTCATCAAAGTTTTGGTAAAATGGATGAAGATGACATGTCAGTCATTCAAGGACCAATAGACTTGAGTACAATGATCCCTACATAATTGATGAATGTTTCTATTTCCATTAAGTCTAAAGCCAAAAGATATCAAAAGAAGAGGGAGGCACAAATTATTCAGACTGCAAGAGATATATTGTTTGATTTAGTGCCTGAAGCAACTTATGATGAGATGGATGCACCTATCGAATAGCTAGGTCAATTGGTGAAAGTTGCAAGTGAGGAAATACAAAGTCTAGAGGATGCAACAACAATAAATTCAGAGAAGGATTATGAATGGAATAAATCAAAGAAGTTAGTCCAGTGGATTACACTTGATAGAGGATCATTGACAGTTGGGATTAACCAGGTAAAACAAGCACTGATAGAAGGTGGTAAGATCCTTAATTCAATTTCTGACTTCTCACATTTTCTGAAATATATTGAGTAGAAAAGAGTTGAATATCAATAGTAGCTACACCAGTTAGTGGCAAATTTTGATCCATTGAATCATTCTATCACAAGTTTTGGAGCGTCGGTGAGCAATGTTAATCATAAGCTCAAAACCTACAATAATGACCAAGAGAAAAGGGTCACACCATTTTTGGAGCTACAAAGTCTACTGATTCCCAAGTTGGAAATTTTTCAAAAGGAGTTAAAGATGCAATAGCTATATTAGCCCTTCCTGATATGAGCACAATGGAGGCATTGGAGGAGCTAGCCTATCTGCTATGCAGTCAGATAGTGATCACAAAAAATATCAAGAAGATATGGGAGACTAATATAAAAGTCTTAAAGACCAATTTAGTGATGTATTCAATAGATTTTAATAGGTATATTATAATCTCTATAAATAAAATTTTATTTTGATAATTTACTGTATACCTTTGTCATTGTTGTCAAAGGGGGAGTAGATAGAGTAGTATAGAGTAAAAATGGCTAAGTATTTTGTAAGAGGGAGAAGTACACACATAGTATGGTGTAATATTTTGCATGATCTATTTGTAATTACCTTAGGGTGAGTAATCCTAAATTTTATCTTTGTATTTGTGTGAATTCATTTTGTGTTTCTTAGTCAGACACTTAGAATTTTTTCTAAGTGTTGCCATCAATGCCAAAAGGGGAGATTGTTGGCATCTGATGAAGATGATCATATCTTAGATCATGTGATGAATGTTGTTGTGTTGTCATTGTTGGAAAAAAGTCTATTTCATAGGTCAGATCTCATATACGAGTGATGAAGGTGATTGCACATGGATTTTTCTAAGTGTCCATTGTATTGGTGATAACACAATGTATGATAGTAATTTCAATGTGCGGTGATAACCGTGAGGATTCAGATGATGCAATCATGCAGATAGTATCTACATAGTCATTTTTACCTACATTTGTGATTGTGTAAGCTGATTTAATGCATAGAGGAGATTTGAGGCAAACACCAGGGATATCGGCAAGAACAGTCAATTGGTCTAGTTAAGGTGATGAAATCGAGGTAGTGATCAATTATGTGTCAAAGTTTGATTTATTTGTTAATTGTATTGTTGAGGGTCCACCTTGAGGAGTTCAATTTCCTATTTTGATGTAACCACTTATGATTTTTTTGGGGATTTGGAGGCCGACTTAGGTAACATGTTTTAGGGTTATTCCACCAACCTAAAAGTGTTTATAAGAGATGAAATTAAAGGAAAAATTTGTTGTTGAGAGTTGTTGTTTATGTGATAATTATAGTTGTTGAAGAGGAAGTTTGTATGAACAGTATAGTGGTTTGAGAAATGTTGAAGTGGATATGTCAAGCAAAGTGTGCTACTTTTGGATCATTTCATTTGAGTTCATTCTCAAGGCAAGTCCTAACCAACTTGTGATCAAAATCCTCTAACAAGGTGACTCTCAGAAGGAGTTTTAAATCCCTCAACATGGTAGTTCTGAATAGGACTTTTGTAATAACCTCTAACCAGGTTATAGATACTCCTAACTGGGTATACCTTAGTAGGGTGTTGTAATGCTCCTAATAGGGCAGATCTTATTGGTGCACTAGTGATATTTGTGGGTGATAAATCTCACCGTGGTTTTTCCCTCTAACAAGGGTTTCCATGATAAAATATTGGTGTCATTGTGTTGATTTCATGGATGCATATTTTGATATGCTTTTATGTTATATTTAGCTTTGCATGTTGGTTACTTTGGAATTTATTGAAAACATTTTGTAGATCTGTGGTTGCACTGATTCACCCCCCACTCTTAGTGCCTTATAACATTAACACATAAGGCATAAGATAATTGAATATGTCAATCCTATCCATGTTTATTAATGGTTTTTCTAAGGATTTTCTCAATCACCTTATTAGAATCTCCAGCTTGTCCATTTGATTGAGGATAGAAATCAAGAAATAATGTTATCATGGATAAATTGACAAATTACCTCAATAGTGGTAGATTGAAGGGGCATTTCTTCAACCCACTTAGTAAATTAATCAATAGTTGTGATGATGAAAACACGTTTTTGTATATGAGGATAAAATTTTACAAATGATATCAAAACCCCATAAAGAGAAAGGCCAAGAGGGGACTTGGTACCTTAGTTCATGAGGAGCATGAATCAAATTGTTATGTTGTTGACATTGGTGACACTTTTTGACAAAGCCAAAATAATATTTTTCTATAGTTTTCCAATATTATCCCATTTGGAGTAATTTTTGAACAAGATATTTCCCTCCAAAATGCCCTTCACAAGCACCAAAATGGGCTTCCTTGAGGGAAATTGGGATCTTTGTCTTAATGAGACAATCAAGAACTAAAACATTATAGCCACTCCTTTATAGAATGTGAGAAAGGATAATGTATCTCATAGGTTTTTTCTAAATTTGAGCTCTAGTGTTTCTAGTTGTGCAATCAAGAAACGTACCATCAAGTAAATAATAGAAAAAATGGGAGTACTATTCATTTGATTATATATGCTTAGATAGAAAACAACATCATTATAATTATAAGAAAAAAGATGGTTTCAAAATATTATGTTTAGTAAATTGAAATTCCAAGGATCTTTAATGGTTATAAGAGAAGCAGTGCTTTCCATAACTTTCACATGTTGGTTATCCTTTCAAGGTAGAGATTAAATTGTTTAAGTAATGATAAAAAAGGTGACGATATTGAGAGAGTTTATCATGCTTATCTTGATAAATTCCTTTAACCTATTTTATAATTAACTCTGAATCGCCAAAAAATTGTAAATATTGAACTTTAATGGATAAAGTTACTTTTAATCCAACAATAAGGGGATCATATTCTACAATATTATTTGTGAAAGGAAAATTAAGACGATAGGATAGCGAAATTGGCTTTTAAAGGTGGTATTACAATAACACTCACACTGACACCAGGTCTAGATTGACACCTAGATCAATCAAAAAATAATTCCCATGTGTCATTTGTATCTATAGAAAGGGAAAAATCATCAAGAAAAGAATAAGGAGTAGTAAACAAATTACATGAAGGGGCTTCAACCAAATGGTCTCTTAAAGCTTGTGCTTTAATCACTTTTTGATAGATAAATTTGAGATCAAATTCACTTAACATCATAACCCATTTTGCTAAACATCATGAAAGAAAAATATTTTAAAAGAGTTGCTTTAGAGGATCAAATTTGAAAATAATGTGAGTTTCAACGTGAATAAGATAATGTCTTAGTTTTCGAGTTTCAAAGACAAGGGCTAGAGATTGTTTCTCTATCATAGAATATCTAACCACATATTCAATAAAGGTACGACTTATATACTATAGGGGATGCACTTTACTTCTTGGTCACATTGATCTAATAAGGTAGAAATGGCATTATCATTAGTCGAAGTATAGAGAAGAAAATGTTGATTAGGCATAGCAAGTTGTCAAATAGCTTGATTTTTTTCCTTTTTTCCTTGCAAACTACATAATTGAGAAATATTTTGAGGGGTACTTGGCATGTTATCAATAACATCAATTTTCTTTGTATCCACCTAAATCCCATAGTGTGATTTTATAGATATAACAAATTTCACTATCCACATCGAAAATACACTTCCATGGATTCAAACACATGTCGTATTTATGAATTATTTCAAACACTTGTCAGATGATCTTAACATGATCTTGGTGAAAAATAAATTTATCCAAGATATCATCAATGTAATCATGGAAAATAAGGTTCATAACACGTTGATCTAAGTATCAATAATGTTCTTTAATCTAAAATGCATAACAACCCAACAAAAGGTACCCCAAGGAGTTATGAAATTTGTCTTGTATTGATCTAGAGGGTTGATGAAAATTTGATTATATACAAAAAAATCATCCATAAAAGACAACAAAGCATGACCAGTTGTGGGATCAACTATCATATCAATATTGGGATGGTGAAATTCATATTTTAAGGAAGCTAAATATTAAGGTCTCTGAAATCAATACACATTTGCATCTTATTATCTGGTTTAACAACATCAAAAATATTTGAAATCCAAGGAGAATAGTATATAGAATAAATAAATTCAGCTTAAAAAATATTTCATATCTCATCTTTAACAAGTAAAGTGATCCTAGGATTCATTCTTTGGATCTTTTGTTTAACGAGTTCAGTATCAAGAACCAAGACAATATTATGAATAACAATAGTAGCATCAATTCCAGGAATATCATAATAAGTCCAAGGAAAAATGTCAGGAAACTCATGAATAAGAGAAGAAAGATCACATCATTCGTCAGTGTCTAAACATTCTCCAATCTTAATAATATTCTCCTTGTTATAAGGATCCATTTGAATATCAATAGTTTTTGTTATAGGGAGACTACTTTGTTGAGGAACATCCATGGATAAAGGGAATTATTGAGTCTTTTTCACATCATCTTTTGTATCTTTCCTAAAGTATGATTCAAAATTTAAACAATAGGAAAAACCATTCTTGTGGTGATATTGAGGGAGATGATCAGAGATACCTAAAAATTTAGCCAAGGACTCATCATTAATAAAAATGTATAAGGGAGGTATAGTGGGAATAGAATCAAAATCTATAAGATAAGGATTAACAAGAGGAATATTTTTAGAAGAGGAGTGCACCATATTCACATTAATAAATAATTTGAGACTTCTTCTTAGTGGTCTTAAAGGGGTTATATCCAAGGCTAAAAGAAATTTCATGAATATCATTTTCTAAAGGCACTTGAATTCCTTGTTCATGCACACCACACCCATTACCAATATATCCATGTTTAGCCAATAAAAGTAAGTTGGGACCATATTGAGTAGCCATATTTGTGAGAGAGGGTGGGGATTCATAGGTCACTATGTCATAAGAAATAGGATTAGGAGGAATATAATAAATTTCCTCTAAAGTAGAAGCGACTACAAATTTATAGTTGAGTTGAGCAGAAAGAGGTGTCTTTTTCTTTGTTTCTTCACTCACATATTCCTTAGGACTTGTCTCTTTCTCGGGTTCTTTTCAAGGAATTTTATATTATCCTACAAAGGAAAGAGTGAAATATAAGGTTCCCCAATCATTTTCTAAAAGAGTATTCTAAGGGGAAAGGGGGTCTTTGGAAGGAGAAATTTTGTCTTGTTAAATAGGTATTGGAATAGAAGGAGAATCAGAATCAGTTTGTAAGAAATTTTGTACCTTGAGATCAGATTCAATTGTTTACATGATTTTATTATGTATAAACTTGAATTTGCGATGAAGGGTTTAGGGAACAACTTGTATAACATGCAACCAAGATCTCCCTAGAAGAAAGTTGTAAGTAAAAGTATTGAGCATGAAATGAATAGGTGTAGGTAAGGTAACCAAGCCTATGGTGACAAGAAGGGTTATAATACCTAACGTATCTCATGAAAAATTATCAAAGCCACAAATAGTAAATGCATCAATTTTAATCAAGGATCCGTGTTAATCTTATGCAACGGTCCAATGATAAAACATAAATTCCAGGTCCCTTATAGAACAAGGTTCGTCTAATGACATTACCATTTATAATAACAACAACCATAAGAGGATCATATCAATTTTGTAATTTAAAAGAAAGTAATTCTTCTTAAGTAAGCACAATTTCAACCTTTGGATTAGTTATATTTGTGCATTCCAATAAAGAAGTTATATCGTTAGGATCCACTGGTGGAGGAATATTCATATTACTTAGGGCCTCTTTTATCACTTCATGATTAGTATATGAATGTTGAATCATCTCATAAAGAGATGTCTTAGCAGGATTTCCATGAAGTTTCTCAAGAAGACCATATTCTTTTCCAGGATTTTGAGAAAGAAGAGGTTAGGAGGAAGCATCGCTTGAGAAACGAGAAGGGAGAAAAGAATAGTTGGATTGGTAGCTTTCCTATTATTTCTAATGTTTAAGGTGTGCGCAACTGCTTTATAATTTTGGATGATTTATTTAGCAAAGGCCAAGGGACTCTTCGTTCCTCCCTTGGTAGTAATCAAAGGCTTACTAGGAGTTTGAAATTTTTAGGAATTTCTACAACTTTGGACAATAATCATGGGTTTCTTTGTAGGTTGAGGATTGTCTTGATGAAGGTGGATAAAAACTTTAGGTTTATCATTGTCATCAATGTAACCATTCACACAAGTCATATCAATTAATCTTCAACTAAGAGATAGTTTAGGAGATGTAGAGGAATACTTAATAGAGATGAAGTCATCAAGGGACTCATCCAACATATCGAAGTAATCACTACTAAATAGATCATCAAAGGCTTTAAACTATTGCAAAAATAAATTAGACATATTTCTAATCTAAGGATAAAAAAAATAAATTAAAATAGGCTAATATAATGAAAACACATATACATAAAAATGAATGTCTTTACTTTCTTTTATAAAGCGCATGTACAATAAAAGAAATGAACACACAAAATGTAACTAATGTGCATATAAGATAGATTTAATCAAACAAAATCAGAAGAAAAAAGCATTCATGTCAGGTTCACGGGGTATCAAAAATCAAGATGGGGTCAAGCTAGGCTCCAAGAACCCTTTCTCAAAACCACATTAGAATACAGGCCCACCAAGAGATTAATATGGTTTACCAACTCCTTTTGCAAAAAAGGTGATCACCTTAGTATCTATCTCCACAGGGTCTCTACTCCTTTTTTTCTTAGGAATGAGAGATGTACGTATTGGATTTGTAAACCAATTATATATAAAATTAAGGACAAAAAATTAATGATCTAAAATGAGAAGAAAAAGGAATTTATGTATCTAAATATGAGATCCAAATATTGTTTTTCTAACACAAAATTAACCAAGAAAGAGAACCCGGTGAGCTTTTGGATCTGACCTTCCACAGACTATGTTTTCCTAGATTAAAAGTTTGAGAAAATTTTGGGATGAAAAGGGCAACCTGGGTTGACAAGGGAAACCATAATTTATTTTGTTTGTTGGAGGTTCCCCTTTCATTGCAACTACGTATGAAACTTCATATCTAGGACTGTCAGAGGTCTGAGATCTTGTTTCTGCAATCAAAATTTCACTTTGACACCCGTATCTACACCTGCAAGCAAAAAATGGTGCGTGCGTGTGGCTATAGATACTTTCCTTAGTCAAACTCATATTTTGGTGATTCCCACCTCCATTTATGGCTAATGTTTTAAAAAAAGAATGTATGCGCTCTTGAATCTTAAGTCCATCTAAGATTGTGATGAGCTAAAGTGCATATAGTAATAAAATATCTACCCTAGTATGTTAGAGTAAACCCTATATAAAATTATGATCAAATTATGTTTGAAACAATATAATTGGAGCCAAATATAAATATTTAATGTGTATATATGAAGATTACAAGAAACCCTATGCAACCCAAAGGGAGGAGTAGAAGCCAATCATCAGTTGATGATCTTCTAGTCATCTTCATGGTCCTTTGAAAGCTCCATATGGAGGATGTAGTTGAATGATTGATGTAGATTCAAAAATAGACTTGAATGCTTGGTGAGGAGACCTTCACTTCATAGAATATCTTCAAATCGCAGTGCTAAGCCTTCATAATTTCTTCCATTCCTTTGCATTGCCAAATTGATTGCTAGATGCTAGTTACAAATGAAGTCAGATAGGTTTAGTTTTATAGGCCTTTCAAGCTTTTTGGGGTGCAAAATTTGAAGCAGTCTGACTTTAAATTTAGATCCCGCTCAAAATAAAAATATGAACCTCCTCATAAAATCTGGGCCCAAGTTAGCATGAAAAGGGCAATTTCCAATTACAGGCTCGCAAAATTTACAATCCACTCTACCTAGCTCACCCTTGTTGAGGAAAAATGACTCAAAATTTAATCGGGAATGAATTTTGATATGAGGATTCCAAAAATATATACCAAATTGGGGTGTGAAAAGGGGAAACATGTGAAATAGGCCACATACGGTAATAGGGCATATGTATGGAAATGATGATTGAGTGGATTAAATTAAAGGGGAACCACCATAATTAAAGGGTTCCTCATAGAAATTGGTGGCATTAACCAATAAAGGACTCATATTTCATTTTTTTTTATTAATAAAATGTATCATAAAGTCCTATAATGCATGCAGAGATGAAACATGCTAAAATGAGTGTTAACAAGCGTATAATTGTACACCTTAGCAAGGTTCTTAATATTTGTGATACTACAATGACACATGAAAAATTCCTCACATATCCTAATCATATTTGTAAAAAGGCGGGCAATTCATTTTAGATGATTGATCAAGGAAGGAGGCATAATGAACAAATTAAACCCAACTCTAATTCGCCTCAAGGTTAATCAAAGTATGGGAACTATATAAAAACTTGTGTGAACATCTGCATCAACATGCATCACATAGACACACTTGGGATCTAATCTCCCCCCCCCCCCAAAATCATGTGGTATTGGAAGGTGTGTTGCCTCAACATCATCGATTACATCAAAAAGATAGGGGGTTACTTGACTCCTATAGTTTTATAAAAAAACATGCATCATATAGATCCTTATTTTTAATATAGGTTAAAAAGGATGTCGCATAATAGCTTCTATTAAATAAAAACTAAAATCATATTTGAATACTTTAGTAAAGGACCCTACCTTTAAAGAATAATAGAACATCGACATTTATAGTCGTTTAAGAGCTAAAACAAAGAATTTGAGGGTGATAATGGAGATTAATAGGCATCACATTATTAATTTTTAAATATAGGTTCAAAATGATGCCATGTACAAAACCTCTTGTTCAATAAACTTTTGTGTCACCACATAGATTAATGTGTATCACATAATTCCATTTTTCATATAGATTAAATATAATGTCATGTAAATTCCTCTTTCAAAAAAATTGTAATTATTTCAATTACTAAAGCATGAGAATTTCACATATAAAATTTATTATATTCTTATTTCAATGTTTAAGACATCATATACTTTAATAATATAGCAACCTATTTACTCTCGTTAATGGGATTGGAAAGTTTTATCTCTCCTACAATCCTCATGAGAATGTTGTATGGATGAAACCTGAGGTTGGTTGGATCAAGGAAAACTTTGATGGGTCTTCTAGGGGAAACTCATGGCCTAATGGAACAAGATGTATTGTAGGGATAATGGGGGAAGAATTCTTTGTCAAAAATTAGAAGGTTTGGGGATTTACACTAATAATTAAGATGAATTTCAGTAGCACTAATGGGGTTGAGGTGCAGGCTCGAGCTGGGTGTCAAAAAAAACTTCACCTTAAAGGAAAACTCCCTACTGATTGTGAACTCGGGGAGATGAGACTTTCTTACATTTTTCATGGTTGGCATAGTACCGATGTTCATGCAGTACATTCTTTGATATCATTTATGAAAATACAGCGGTTCTCCTGGCATCTATATAATCGGTGTACGAAGGTGATTTGCTCATTTTTTTTTTTTCCTAGTGTATGAAACAGAGTTTAGAGGTTGGCGTTCTAGTGATGGCTTTGATGCATTTGTGTCATAGACACTCCAATGAGCTTGAAGTGTATGAAGAGACAAATGTCCTTCGTTGGTGAGATTTCATTTAAAAGGCTATAGATGGTTTTCTTTGCAAACCATGATTAGGTTCTGCATGCTATATAGAGAGTGTTGGACGAGGGTTTCTTGAAGCTTGAGCATAGATATTATAGGGTTAACATATATATTTTAGCGATGGTTATGGACAGTTTAGTAGATGTCAGTGACAAGAAGGTAGTGGTGGTTACCCTGTGCAGGAAAGTAGTGTTTTGCCGGGGGGGAATGGGGGGATTAGATGAAGTATTGGACTATAGTGGAGGAATAGTCTTTTTTTGTAGGAGAAAGGAGATTCAAAAGTTACCCTCAATTGAATATAAGGATGATGCAAGGGTAGCCCAAAACAGAATGATAGTGGAGGGGAATACCCTCTTCCTGAAGAAACTAGTAAACCTATCTACTGAGGGTGGCCTAGGATGGCTCCAAAGCTACTTGGTGGTAAAGGGCTTGGTTGCTGAAGAGAATCAGTTTTCTGACAAATAAGTGTTTTCTCCTGAAATTGTGTTGAAGGCGGCGGTTTCTAGGTAGGCCAAGTGCAGTGGCTACGATGTTGACTTCTCTCTTCTACCTGCATGGTCAACTGGGGTTTTATGTTGTCTCTCTTATGATTCCGATGGTTTTTTCTATTATGTGGTATTTGTTTGCAGGCATACAAGATAGTAATGTATTCAAGGATTATCACCATTTTATGGATATACTATTAGATGTTGTTAGCATAGTCTATGGGTTGATGTTTGAGGGTAGTAGGTAGTAGATAGAATGACTCCATAGTATGGAGCATTTTTGTGGTATGGTAAACTTTGGGATAGTATTGGGCACAGAGATTTTGGATGTACTTTTTTTTTCAATCAATATTAGGGTGGAGTCTTATATTGTTGCAGCTTAATGATAAAAAAAAAATATAGCAACCTATTTAATCAATAAGTAGTGATCATACAAATATGTGTGTTTATATGTTTCTAATACTATAAAGAAAAAGCTACTATCATATAAACTTTTATGAATTGGTACAAGTTAAAATTCTTATCATGGTTTTAAACATTTGAATAGCTCCATAATCAAAGGTAGTGATATGAATTACCTTGATAATTGTGGCACTAAATTTTTGTGTTTAGAAGTGATATTCTCCCTCCATGTCAAAAAGATTAGTAAACAATTCTTTATGATGGAAATCAATTCCAATGATCCAGTTAATTCCTTTGTTACTTTATATATGAGATGAATATTCAATTGCATATATATGTAACATCTTTTTTTCAATGTTGCATATTCAATTTTACTTATAACATTACATTTGTTTCTTAAATGTGCTGGTGATTATATTTTCACATTAATTCAAACTTTATTCCTATTGTAATGAACTTTCGCTAATATTCAATCCTTGAAGATTACCTTTTTTCATATTTGCTTAAACATGGTTTAAAAATAAATAAACCATGTTTCCTTTTAATCGAAAGCTCACAACCTCAATATCAAACAAAAAAAATGTCCATTACTGCACAAAAAACATTTTGAAATGACACTCATGCCTCCTATGTTTTTTATCATTTAAATTTCATCCAAACAAGCTTGTATTGGTTTGTGCAATACATAGGTGGGCACTGGTGCCTCTAGGTTGGGTACTAGTGCTTGGATCCTACTAGTGTTGTTGGGTTTTGGTCAGTAGATGGTGTTGGAGCTAAGCTCAGGTTAGGCAGTAGACCTACTCCTAAGTCTTTTGGTGCTATGGGTGTTAGGGTCTTTGCCCCCAAATCCTTTATCTATTACTGATGGAAAAAGCTTTGCTAGCTTTGTTTCTCTTCCTTGCAGTGGAAAATCTCATCCTCTTTCTTGTGCCAAGACCTCCCCTACTATGGTTTGCAACCATGATGTAGTGGATAATATGGATTTCTACCAATATTGTGGTTTAGTGTGTAGATTTATTGTTTGTTGGCCTTCTCTACCAAATCTTTATCGATATGTGATGAATTCTTGGAAGCTCTTAGCTCTAGTAACATTGAGTTTTTCCCTTGTGCTAATGAATTTTTTGTTGCTTCTTTTGTTTATTTTTTTTACCATGATTTAGTGCTTAGAAAGTTGTGGGCTTGGGGTGTGCACCCTCTCTCAGTCAAACCTTAGAGAGACTCCTTCAATCCTCTTATTGAACCACTTAGCATGTATCTAGTGTGGGTTCATCTTCCCAATATTCCCCTTCATTATTGGGAGAATTATAGTTTTTAGGCTATTGGAAGCTCTATTGGCCACTTTTTGAAGGCAGATGATACAACTTCTTCAATGGATCTTTCTACTTTTGCATGCATTTTGGTTGATATTGACATATCCATACCTCTTCCTAGGGATGTGGTTCTCATGGTTGAAGATAGGCCATGGACTTGATCAATGGATTATGAGGGTCTTTGGTTTTGATGTTTTTAGTGCTTCTCTACTAGTCACTTAACCACAGATTTGTTCTCTCGTGTCGTAAAGGCGCTACAATTTGGTGAAAGGACGCTAATGGTGATCATCTAATTGTTATGCATTCTAATTCTTCCTCTAATGTCTCTTCAAATGCTAATAAAGATTTCTCCCAGGATGATCATTTTTCCAGTGGATCATAATTAACCTCTCAATGTTGGTGTGGCCCTCTCTGGCCTCACGGATCCTTATTTTTTGTTTCTCTTTTTTTATCCAACCTTTGGTAGATGGCATGTTTCCTCGTCAGCACTTTGTTCCATGCATTGAAATTATTGCTAAGGGGATTTTTCCTCTTCCTCCCCTTGTGATTGTGTTCCTAATGATAGTACGACCTGGGTTATTGTTCATTGGAGGAGGAAATATTATTCTTCCTTATCTTCTCATTCTTTTTCTTATGTTGCGGGTGAGTTTTCTACCCACTGTTGATGTAGGTTCCTAGCGGTTCTACTAATGAGAAAAATGGTCTATCCTAGCCTTTATTGTTAGTGGCATTTCTTGACCAGCTAGTTGTAAGTGCCATTTTTGGCTTGTATTTGTAAGGGTCAACACCCTTGTTTTGTTGCTTTTACAGTTAAAAAACATCTAACATGTTTCAAATTCATAAACAAAAAATGATGGATATCTCCTTATTCACTTAGGACACCTTGTAAATTTCTTGTTCCAAACCCCCTAATAATCCTCAAAAGTTGTATATTATATTATTTCATTTAACTATAAAGAGCTTTACTAACTTTGTAAGATATCTTCAATTATCTCATCTTGCATTGTGATACTATTACAATTTGGTGATCATTTCTCTCTTTACAAGGCTCCCCAAAAATATTACCCACTTGAAAATGAGAATACAATTCAATGTCATTATTGAATAAACAAAAATCACCTCCACTATCTTCCTTTAGATTTATCTCATTTGATAATTAAATCATTTTAAAAAAAATCAGCATATTGATTCTCGCTATACTACAAAAAAAATTTATATTACTAATTAATTGTTATATGAGATGACACGCTAATTAAAAAACTAGTTACATTTTTTCTTCCAAATATTTAACAGGGGAACATGGTGAAAATAATTATTTGAGAGTAAAAATAAAGGGAAAAGCTAGAATTATAGTTGCAGCACTGAAAACCAGTTCACACCATTTTAGTTGTGAGACAGGTAGATGGATTATCTCTAAAGAAGAGTGGGGAGATGTAATTTGTATTTTTTGAAACATAGAGGTGTTTGAAACATAATGAATTTTTTTAATGGAATGTGTTGTGTAAGAATTTGTGTGCTCATTATAAAAACAATTGGGAGGCGGGTAGTCTTAGGAGACGAGGCTTCACAAAACTATTAGCATCTTGATACAAGCACGTGTAAGAAACACGCTCCAACTACTTTCTTTGCACTAATTTACCAGTTTAAAAAATAAAACGGACCTTGTTAAAAGGGGTTATCTAAATCCTCTACAAACGTTGATTTTTTTTAAACAATATACATCTTGTGTGTGTGTGTGTGTGTGTGTGTGTGTAAGATGAAATGGTGAGAAATGCAAAGGGGAAGATTGCTCAATTTATACAATACACTGGAATATGAAACCACCTCAAGAAAAATATGATTAAAACCACTTAGGAATGATGCTAATGCAATATCTGGGGCTTCGATTCCTTTTTTGTTTAGAATCGAGAAGGAGATATATAAGACTATGATATAAATGACTAATCAAGATAAGAAATAAACTAAAATGGTCTATAAAATAGATGTAGAAGGAGATTGAAGATTATTTGTGTGCACCTAGAATTGGAATAGGAAGTATGCCACTTCAAATCTGAATCTCTGACAGACTAGATCCCGCAAACACTTGTAATTTTAAATCTGAGATCCTGAAGTTGACACTTGTCTACACATCAAATTTCAGCTAACAATGCAAGGAATGGAACATTTTATAGGGAATAGAATGTCTCCAGTTGTCTTGTTCCCTGGGATTTTGTCTCAAACTTTCAGGGATACTCTGATTGTCTCTGATCTTTTTGGATTTTCTCGGACAACTTTGTAACCTGTTCCTACATTGAAAAATGGGGAAGAAGGTTGGATATAGGGGTTTACCTCAGTCAAACCCTTTTTTAGGAACCAACCTTGAAATAAAATGAAATGAGGAGAGATGGGGTCTTTATATAACTCTCACAATATTTCGAGGTTTAAAGCCCAAGAAGGCTGATAGTAAATCAAAATCCCCCACTAAAACATAGAGATAAGTCCCCGGTTCAAATTTGAGCACAAATCTCAGGGAACAAAATGTTTGAAATGTCATGTTCCTAGGAATAGAACATTTGAAACATTTTTTTCCACCCATTCAGGGCCCAAATAAGGACCATGGGTCCCAGGCATTGAGAGGATGTGGGAATTCAAGGCACACCCAAATTCAAGGTTGGGACAGGACACATCAAATGGTGACATACGACCTAGGAGATTAAATGAATTATTTGATTGGAGGAAAAATAGATGAGCACACTTATAAATAAGGGTTAACCTCAATTTTAAACAATATTGAAGAGAGAGAGGACTCATATTTAAATTTATGTGTCCATATGAGGTCCCAATATAGAAAATTCACAAAGGTGGGTGAAAGATAGTCCTTAAATTGTACATTAATTTGGTGCTTACAATTTAGGATGGTACATTTATCCATAACTTTAGTGGTATTATGAGACAACCTCATGCTCACGCTAAAGGAAATGAGAGATAATAAATGAGAGAGAGATGACTACAAAGAGATAATAGATTATTAATTTTAAGGTCATTAGCCCCAAAACAAAGGATCTTAGCTCGTAAGCCTATTCCAAGTCAAATAGTTCAAGAGACCTTGATGAAAATGTCTCAACCGCAAGTATCATGCTCGGAAATCTATTGCAAGAGCATAAATGACCACATGTAAAGGGAAAGAGAATTCACCAAGGATGAAACAATACTTTATGATCTATCCCACTATCATAGCTATGACAGCATGGAAAGAAGAGAGAGACTGTGAATCCAACAGTCTAGAAAGTTGTGTTATGCTAGTTCCACTCATCCCAAAGAAAGAGGGATGGATAATTTATGGTCTATCAAGTTGTGTTATGCTAGTCAATTCTACCTTGAAAAGTTTGTGCACGAGGGAAGCTTGAAAAACTTTGTGCTCAAGGGTAGATTGAAAAATTTGTCTCTCAGGGGCGTCTTATGAGATCAATCCTCTAGAAATAATTGCCTCCATAGGGAAAAAAAAATGATATTATCCCTAAGGAAAGCATTGTCTCCTTAGGGATTCAAAAAGACAATCAGTCCTAAGGAAATAATTGTCTCCTTAGGTATCAATAAATGAGATGAATCCTAAGGAAATAACTATCTCCCTAGGGATCCAAAAAATAATTAGGCCCAAGGAAATAATTGTCTCCTTAGGGATGCAAAATGATTATCAATCCTAAGGAAATAATTTCCTCCTTAGAGATCAATAAATAAAAAAGTTGCATAATATACAAAGGACGTCATACATATGACCCCCTCCTTATGATGGTGCATAGGACTATGGTGGAATCATAAGGAAAATAGAACAAGGATACATAATTCCAACAACAAGGAGATATCCTTAAAACAACAATGTGTGCCAAAACCTTAGCAAGGAGTGAAAACTCTTGTTAGCCAAGGAATAGATAATCATAAAAGGATATCTTCAAGTGGGAAGAGAGCCTTGAAAAGAAGAGATCTTGGCTACAAGACATCTACCTTCAAGAGGAGTTCTTGAATGAAGATAAAATCTTCAAGACAAACAGGGAAGGAGAACACAAATTCACCCTTTTAGCTCACCAATTCCTACGTGAAAAAGGGATTCTTGATGAAGGATAACACACTTTAAACCCCCTAGTGATAGTATCTATTTAGGATAGACATGCGCTTTCAAGAAAGGAAAATTTTGTAACTCAGGATGTACATCTCCTGAAAAAGATAAGATCCTTAGTAAACAAACAACACCATGCTAGAAAGGATATCATGTGATAAATAAATACTACATAACTAACAAAAATTGAATCCTTAGGAAGGAACAAGAGATTTGAGAAATGAAACCTTGACCCCCAAGGGTGAAGGAAATGAAAGATAATCCATTATAAATCCTAAGTAATGGATCTTTTATAATATACCTACACTTTCAATAAATCATAAGGTTGAAACACAGGATGTAAATCTCCTAAAAAAGAGAAGGCTCTTACGTAAAACAACAAATCCATGCAAGAAAGGACATCACCTTATAAAAGAAGAAAATCTACAAAGGGCTATTGGATCTTTTGGGAAGGATGAGAAAAATGAGCAAGGAGGATCAAGTATACACACCGTCCCTATTACTAGATAAGGTAATACTTGGTAAAGGAAAACACATTATGTACCCTAAGTGAACAAGTCATTTATAATAGACATACACTTTCAAGAAAAGAATAGTTTGTAAACTCGGGAAGTAAATCTTGTGAAAAAGAGATCATTACGTAAGAAAACAATTCTATACAAGAAAGGACATCATGTTATAAAAGAAACAACTCAACCAAGGGATAAAATGGAACCTTATAATAATAAAATGAAATAATACGCTTGTCCCCCAAGTGTGGAGACAAGGAATAGGAATGACTATTATGTTGATCACAAATTATGATTGCACCTAAAATTACAACACCATAAATTACAATGAGCCCCCAAAGTATAGGCTATCAATATCACATAGTGAAGAGAAACATAATAGAAACTTTGATGTTGTTTAGAATGATCATGAAAAAGGTGTCATTCATTGTTACGTGTCATTTGAATCATGCCACAATCAATGAATTCTTGAATTTTACACTTCAAATCATAACATTCATTAGTCTTATGGCCAGGAACTTAATGATACATACAAATGAAAGAATTGTCTTGTTTGTGTTTTTTTTTTTTTCTGTTTGGTTTTCAAAGGAAGAGTAATTAAGTTGGTATTGAAAATCTCAAAAAAAAAATTATCTTGTTGCGATGAAAAATTAGGAGAAGAATGTATATATTGATTGGACAAACGGGAAGGTTGGAAACCTAGAGTTTCATTCGAAATATCTGATTTAGACTTATCATGGTTTTTAATGCTTTGTTACACACATCCTATGTCATGTTCATAATCAAGATAAGGGTCTCTTTTACGTGGAGCTGGGTTAAAATTTAAATAGCCCCAATCTATATCCATACATGTTTTAGAATAAAGTGTTTGCTTCTCAAATTCTAGGATTTTGTTTTTAATACGAAAGATCGGTGTGAAGTCTAAAGTTCCCCAATCATCATATTGAATATTTTATGGTGATTTGGTTTTTCTTGGAGAAATAATTGAAGGAGGAGGTGGATTTTTCATATGAATAACGTTGACTTGATTAGGATCCTTATGTGCTAAGGTAAAATTTTTAGAAGGGAGGACAATAAGGATATTATCCTCTTGAAGATTGTTGTTATATGTGTATGGTACTGCATGATAATCGAGTTGTGTGGCACATTTTACAACAATCACTGGCTCATTTTGAAGGGTATCTTGAATGGTATTGACTTGATTTGATTATTTATTTTCAAAAGATACATTAGGAAAAAGGAGAGCATCTAAGATATTATCATCTTCTTCTACAGTGTTTTCATGAAAAACTTTAGGAGAGGTGATGTAGGAGCATCTTCGGATCTTAGCAATCTTGCATCAACCAAAAACATTTGGTTTTTGTTTTCCTGTTTGATCAATGTCTAAGTTTCTTTCTGCATTTGTTCAATTTGGATATTTTACATGTGTGATCCTTAAAGCATGTTTGTGGCATCATGTAGAATCTTCTCCTAGGTTCGCACTTCATTTGGTTACTTTGCACATGAGATCTTATAGATTCTCCGTGGGACTATATTGTTCTTCACGTTTTCAGACAATTTTTTGTTTTCTGATCTTGCAAAGGATTTATCGATTGGTGAAGATTAACGTCTCATTTCTCGATGATATTAAGTTTGTGGTCGACCTACTTGAGGGATCGTGATTCTTATTTAATTCAATGGAAGTAGATCCTGATGATTTGGGTCTTGGCCTATATTTTGTAATATGTTTTCATGTTCTTGGGGGAAAGTGATCTTTCTAGGTTGATTTGATGTTTGTGAAGGTTTTAAAAGCTTATAGATGTTATCTTTGTGGGAGGGGAAAAGCAGTTGAGAACCAGAAGGGGCATCTCTCATAAGATTATATTGTTGAATTTGAATGCTAAGGATATTGTAAAGAGTTTTGATTGTAATCAAGCATGTATGCATGGCATGTATGATTGCATGTTGCAGATCCTTTGTATATGATTTTCAGATTATAAAGAAGACTAATCTTGCAAATCTCTTTGTTGTTACTTTTTGTCTTCGTTGGGTGAATCATGTTGCAAGGATTGGACAGATCTCTTTGAGTTACCTCTGTCCTTAACTGCACCAAGTGGTATCAGAGTGAGTTTCTAATTTTGTTTGTGGCTCCTGAGCTTGCAAAGTCCTAGATTATTATTTTTGGGGTGGAAGAGAGACTCTCTAACCTGCAATTGCAGAGGATTTGTGTAAGATGGCATGCAAAGAAAATGTTATAGGAGGAAGGAGAGATGCAAATCTAATTGTGTTAGATATGTTAAGGCAATTTGCAGCTAGGTTAGAGGTTGTGAGATGACATAGAGAAGAGGTTGACATATTTAGGAAGCAAGTGATGAATAAGAAGAAATAAATGAAGAAGTAGTCAAAACAGGTGAAGAGCAACCTGAACTAGGACTTGAACAAGGAGATGATAGGTTTATAAAATACCTAACTAGAGTGAATGCAAGACCACATTTCAATTCATCTGATTATAATGGTAAATTAGATTTTGAAGAATTGCTAGATTGGATCACAAAGATACAGAAATACTTTGATTATGAAGGTATAGATGAAGATAACAAAGTGAAGTATGCTTGTACAAAGTTGAGAGGACATGCATCTTTATGTTGGGAACATTTGCAAACTGATAAAAAATGAAGAGGTAAGGATAAAATCAGATCATAGGATAGGATGGTGAACAAATTGAAAGCTAGGTTTTTACTTGCAGATTACCGAGTGAGTTTGTTAATTAGAAAGATGTAAAATCTAAAGTAAAAGGATATTAGTGTGAAGGAATATACTAAGGAATTTTATAGGTTGGATATCAGTTATTGTCATTCTGATGATGATGATGTTCAAAGAGTTGAAAGGTACTTGAATGGTTTGAGGACATCTATTCAAGATGAGATTAGTTTGGTGAAATTTAAAAGTATAGAGGAACCTAATCAATATGCCCTAAAATTTGAAGAGAAATTGAACAAAAGGCATGATAAAAAGACAAAGAGGAAGAGGTGGAATATTTCAGAGAAGGAGAACCTTGAATGGTTGAAGATCTTCTTCAGATCAGAACAAAGGAAAGACAAAGTTTAAAGAGGAAAATTTATACCAAAGAGATGACAAAAACTTTTAAAGAGGAAGTGGATTAGGTAACTATTGAAGGGATGACAGAATAGTGTTTAGAGGAACATACTTCTAGTGTGGTGGAGTAGGACACCGAGCCTTTGATTTTACTCAAGGTAATTTTGAGAAAAGGACAGAGAATAAGGGTAGATATGCTTATGTAGAGAAGTAAACTACTAAATCGTTGAGTCAACCATAGGATGGTGAAGCCCTAATGGTGAAGAGAGTCTTATACCATGAACAGACAGAACAAGAGTCATTGCTGAGAAGAATTTGGTTCAAGACAAGATGCAAAGTTGAAGAAAAATGTTGCAAAGTGATCATTGGCAGTGGTAGTTCAGATAATCTAGCTTCTGAAGAGTTGGTTGACAAGATGAAGTTGCGGAGATTGAATCATCCAAAGCCTTATTAGATATCATGGATAAAGGATGATCATAAGGTATTGGTAAGTGAACAATGCCTAGTTAAATTGAAGATAGGATCTTATCATGATGAACTTATTTGTGATATTATGCCTATGGATGTGTGTCATATCTTGTTGGGTAGACCATGGAAATATGATAGACAAGATTTTCATGATGGAAGAAAGAATAAGTATACTATTGTTGCAAATGGGATTAAACAAGTATTGTTTCCTTTGATTGAGACTCCTAAGAATGAGAAATGTACTGGTCTTAATTTTGTTTGAAGGAAGGTGTATAGGATCTAATTTTGCACACTCAAATGAGGGTTAGTAGCACTGATTTTCAAAGAAATAAATTAATCAAACTACTAAGAATGAACCTATGGACAAAAAAATAACAAGCATCAGAGAGGAAAACAAACAAATGGAAACCAAAATGCTTGAAGCTTCTATTTATTCTCTCTACTCCTTCTAAAATATTGTGTGGATGGTGCTCAATCTTGGTATTGACAGCATCGATTGTGACTTGGGAGTGTTGAGAAAATGAGATCAATGTGATAATGAATTGGCTTGATGCTTCGCACAAGAATCCTACAAAGTAATTGTGTACAAATTTTGAAATCCATACCTCCTTCAAATGGTTGAGAAGGGTTGATTATATAGAAATGGGAAATGACTTGGACAGATGAGATCGATCCCAGAAACTTGAGAATGGATAGACGAGATCAAAAAGAACTAGAGAAGCAATTAGTAAACTCCACCTCTTAACTAAAGAGAAGAGCGGGTAGTTTAGTCAACTAAAGAATTGATTGTGAATTACCTTTAGAATTGAAGAGTTGATTGTGAGTTACCTCTTTGAACTGAAGAGTTGATTTTAAGTTTCCTCTTTCAACTGAAGAGTTGATTTATTTGAGTATTTATTTAATTTTAGAAATTAAAATACTCAAACATGAGATAATTGAATTCTATCTTGATCTAAAATAGAATATTTGAGTGAAATTAAATTTATTTGATGAAATTAATTTTATTAAAAGAATAAATTAATGAGTTTAAATATTTGAATTTAAAATTTTAGGAAATTTAATTTAATTAATTAATAAAGATTAATTAATTAAGGTTTATTAATTTCAATAAAATTAATTATTTAATTAATTTTGGGGAAATGATTGAATGATTAGATGATTGGATTTTAGAAGAAATAGATGATTAATTAATGATTAAAAAACCATTAATTAATGGAGGAAAATTAGTAATTAACGTGAGGTCGTAAGTCTGTCCATTTTTGGGCGTCTTCATTTGCCCCTCTTTGATACAATATGGCATGTCACGTTGTGTCAAATATTTTTTAGATTTTGATCCTACCCCAGCTTGCCCCGGTGATAGCACATGGATTTATGCCCCGTTAACAAATTGAGTGAAAAAAGCGGCAGCAGCATCAATTTGTCGATAAAGCAAAAGGTCAATCATAGCATCAAACAATTTGCAATAGAAGTTTAAAATGTTTCAGATATTACCTGTCAAAGATTCTGGGGTATGGGACGATAAAATAGGGTTCCTTGAAGAATTAGAGTTTTGGTTAATTAGCTATATAGAAAGTGGGTCATTTCATTTTTCACTTTGTGATTTGGAGCTCCTGATTTCCAGGTAAGAATATTGTTTGATTTCTTTTTCTTCTTTTTTTGAACGATGGCAGGCCTTCCTGGAGTGACTCACCTTTTCGACCGAGTTCATACTTTTGGTCATCTAGAGGGCGTAGGTCCTATGATTAGTATCGATAGCCTTCGTCATTAGATGCTTGTCATTAATGTCTTTTATTTACTAGCATTTAATCCAAATTTTATATGTGTCGCAATTGAGCCCAGTTTTGCCACAATTACGGTTTCTATTTCGCAATTGTGATTTCTCTTTTGCAAATGATAAATGTGTCACAATTTCCCTATTTAATACCACATTTTTCATTTTAATTCACAATTTCTAAAGGGTTTCGCAATATTCTTTTACTATTTTGCAATTGCCATAAAAGTGCCGCAATCGCCCTATTACTTAGAAAAATTCATTTTCTAGCACATGTCTAATTGATTTTCTTTATCCTGGTACTAGAAAATGTATTTTATTTTCATGTGCAAGTGGTTCTTGATGTATTTCGATTCTGAGAGTCTAGACCGGAAAGTTCGGTATATTATTTTTAGATGTTGATGATAAGATAGATGTCCTTAGGAAATTGGGTTTGTATTGGATTACCTATATGCCCAAGATCATGACCAATAGGGGTCTAATCTTTGCCTTGCTTGAGAGGTGGCACTCTAATATATGCATGTTTCATCTTCCCACTAGAGAGTGCACTGTGAATCTTGAGGATGCATACCACATCCTTCAAGTTCTTATTCAAGCTGCCTTAGTCAAGTTTTCCTGCCAGCTTGGCATCACTACATTATGTGAGATATCTGGGTTGACTGAGGACCAAGTAGGGATATCTGATCCCTATGATATCCCATGGTCCACATTTTTCCAAAGATTAGATATATTGATTACTTTGTTAGGTAGCTTGATTTGTGGGCTACTCTATCCTGATTGTAGGTAGCACAACTTCTTTGTAGGATGGGGAGCAGTTCTCCAGAGTATGGTGAGAGACCATATTTTTTTTGCAAATGGGTTCCTTATGTTTTGGCTCATATGTACTATCATATGTTTTACGTGGCTTACCAGGGTGGTAAGTCAATTGGACGTGATGTTACTCTTCTCCATATCTGGGTGTGGGAGCATATAGCCATGTGCAGACCTGTTGGTACCCAAGATCATCCCGCAAGGAGACCGTATGTTTTCTCTATGAGGGTGTTGTGATTCAGTCTCACATGGGTCATGATTTTTACTCGAGATAGTAGCCTGATATGTTTCCTTAATTTATCTGGAGGGCGTATAGATCCTACCCCATTTGGGATGGTGAGGATGCGCATCTGCTCTTCTTTTGGTAGAGGAGATACCTGATAGGTCATGTTACAAAGTACACTCATATAATTGATTTGCACAACATCAATAGGGTTTTGCATGAGTTTGGAGAGCGCCAGGATGTGAATGATTCGTATGCTTAATTTGTGAGGAAGTCCAGAGATATTGCTCTTTGGGGAGTCGTGGTCCCAGTTCATGCTGTGACGACCGAGTTTGATGGTCTACGTCCTATTCAGTGGATGTGGTGATCAACTATTGTAGATATCAGTATACTTTCATACTTTCTATTATTTCCATTATGATATATGATACTCTCTTGATTAGGCTCTTTTTGTCTTTTATCCATGTGGTACTAATGTTTGAATCCTCTTGCTTTTTTAGGCACTACTCCATAGTTTAATGCCTAGTGGTCACAGCATTAGCTAGTTGCCTAGACAGATGTTATCTAGATTTTTACTACGGTTATCATGAGGAGACCTAGACAGACAGGGAGGGTGGAGAGAGAGGGAGAGGGAGGGATGGATGTTGAGGTGGACAGAGAGGTGGAGATTGGGGGAGGGAAGGATGTCAAGGGGGAGGGAGAGATGGAGGTCGAGGGGGAGGGAGAGGAGATTATGATGATCCTGATCCTGGGAGATGTGGAGAGAGAGTAGGAACTAGAGGAGGTGGACCTTTTGTGGGGAGAGTGGTCAGTTTGGACTAGGAGCGATCCTAGAGGAGGAGAGGAAGGAGGAGGAGGAGGTTCCAAATCTTTTGAGGAGGGTATAGAGATAGACTGAAGATGTGTCCGCAGAGAGAGAGGAGGTGAGAGGCGAGGTGAGGGATGAGGAGATGGTAGAGGTGGAGGAGGTAGGATCCATCTCTTCTGGATTATGCAGTAGAAGTAGTGACAGTGATAGTAGCCACGAGGTTGAGGAGGATGACTCTTGGGTTGTTAGAGATGATGGATTGAGGGGTTTCATAGAAGAGGTTGATTTTGATGTGGCTATGGGGGTCAGGATAAGGGTTCATCATAGGTTCAACGACTATCTCAGGAGGTTGCATACCTTACCCATAGAATAGCGGCACCATAGCTATGGGCCAAAACAATAGAGGGTAGGGAGAGATAGGCTCGTGTATATGTAAGAGCCTATCTGAATTATATTTAGGATCTATCCCTTAGGGAGGCTATGGATTGGCTATGGAGATCTAGTCAGGAGGCCTAGAGAGAGATAGAGTAATGGCGTCGACACTATGAGGTTGTTATTCTATCAGTGCAGTGTGTGCCTAGTTATACCGCTTCATAGAGATCTAGCAGTTTACAACGGTCATAGAGTAGTGGTGTGGCAGCTCACTCATAGCGTGTAGGATAGGATCTCATAAGATACCACCTCACCCACTTGGTGGGGAGGGTGGGGATAGAAGTTCTTGACTTTTTCTATTTGTATCATTGTATCATTTTTGTATTAATATTGTAGACATTTTATGGATTTTTTGAAAAAACTTGCAAGCTCCCATTGTACTCAGACATATGATATATGAGATGCCTTTTGTGGTGGCATTTATGCATGTTTTTTATACTAATGATATGATTCTATATGATATGTAGTTCTATGAGATGTTCATGATTATATGAACTCTATGTGATTCAGATTATGCAGACTCTTGATGTATGATGTTTAATTTCCCATGATACTCACATATGGATGCAGGATGGCTTCTTTGTATGAATTCATTTCTATATTATTTATCTATGATATACTAACTCTATGTTGTTGATGATTAATGCATTAATTATATGATATACCACGTATGATGTATGCACATCTTTTCTTTTCTTTTCTTATGCAATAAATGAATGCAAACCTAAAATGAACCATGTATCTGAGTACATGCATATGTTAGTTAGAATAAAGTTAGTGTGAGATTATTTTGGAAAAAAAAGGAGCGTGTAAAGAATGATTGATGACACCAAGTTGTTGTCGTATATTCCAATCTTTATTCATCATTGCACCTTATTATGAAAAATAAAGAGATACCAATGCACCCATATATTGACCATATGGATACCCTATGATCATTGATAATAATAAGCATTTAAAAGATAAGGAATGTTCAATTCTTTTGTAGGAATTAGTTCAAATCATGGAAGAGCGTGGTTGCCAGGTGCATGACAAATCCTATCGCATTTATCTTGAATCATCCTTTCCCCAAAATCGATTTGAAATCCACAAACATCAAACAAACAAATAAAATCATGTTCCATCATAGCCATTCTCATCACTCAGTGGTATCCTTAAGGAGCGTAAGAACATAATTGCAAAAGATAAATTGACAACAGACTGATACGACTGACCTAGTCAATAGTTGTATTGTTCCTTGATTTGCTTGATTTTTTATGTTTGATTGTGAATGTGTCTGGTTTCAGGAATGGATGACTCATATAAGACCGATGTGTTTGGTTTTGAGTATATTCATCACTATCTAAGATAATTGATATCTTGATTAATGATAGATTGAATCATTCGATTAATGACAGATTGGATTACTGATAAAGCTGAGTCATATGAGTCCATTGTCAATTTGTGAAACTCATAGTTTTGATATTTTATTGATTATTTGATTGTCACTTGCTTGTTTATGACATAGATGTTTTATTGTAGAGATTTATTGCAATATTCAATTTTTTTATGCTGATTTCTTCAGGACATTTTTCTCTTTTTAGGATTTTTTAGGACTTTTTAGAATTTTTACGGATTTTTTCATAACATTTTAGACTGTCCCCTGTCTAGTATGTTAGTATAATCCATGGATAAGTGTGATGTCTCAAAGGGGATTGTGCTTCTATAATAGCTTTGGGTACTCAATCTTGTATGAGGGAGTACAAGCTTAATCTTTTGGTGTTCATTGATGGCGAAGCGGGACCTTACCACTTGGCACTTGTTTACCAAGTTTTCACCAAGGTACCTGCCCAATAGTGTTTATTTTCCAGGTTTTCACTGAGAGAGAGATTTTTTTTTCTCTTTACTTTTTCTATTTTTTTGTATTTTTTTTGTTGTCGCCAAGGCGCCTATTTGCCAGGTTTTCACCAAGTTAACTTTTGATATTTTTTAATTTTTTTTGTACTTTTTTTAGGATCTTTTAGATATGTTCTCTTGACCTTGAGGCCTCAGGCGTAGAACCTTTTTAGGTGCATGTTGTTGATATAACCAGGGAGTTGATCTCCTTCCTATGTTGCCATTTGATGTGCCCCATTGTCACATGATTTGATAATGGTGTACGGTCCTAGCCAATTAGGCTCAAACTTGCCTGGTTTCAATCTTTCTACTTGATTCTTCTAATTTTTTGTGAGGATGAGATCTCCTACATCAAATATACGTGGCCTAAATTTCTTGTGATAATTTCTTCTAAGGTGATTCTGATAGCCTTGTAAGTGATTCATTGCATTTAGTCATTTCTCATCTGGCAATTCCAGTTCATTGAGTCTAGCAACTCTATAGTCTTCATCTGATATGATATGCTTAAGTGATATTTTGAGAGATGGGATTTCAATTTAGAGGGGTAGAACCACCTTTGATCCATATACCAAGGAGAAGGGATTTTATCATGTAGGTGTTCTCACACTTGTTCTGTAAGCCCATAATGCGGGACTAAGTTTTAAATGTCATTCTCGACCAGATTCATTGACAGTTTTCTTCAAGATCTTCAGGATTGTTTTGTTAGTGGCTTCACCTTGTCCATTCCCTTGGGGATAGTAGAATGAAGAGAAACCTTTTTTTATTTGGAACTTCTCACAGAGATCTTCAACATCTGTGTTTTGGAAAGGTGTACCGTGATCAGTTAGTATCGTTTAAGGGATCCCAACACTGACAGATGATGTGATTTAGAATAAACATGGAGATCTTACCAGTGATATATGTGAGAGGAATTGCTTCCACCCATTTGGTAAAGTATTTGGTAGCTGCAATAATGTATTTATGACCGTTAGAAGAAGTGGGTGTAATCTTTCCCACTAGGTCAAATCCCCATTTCAAAAAAGGCCATGGTGAAGTGATGGTGTTGAGTTCTTGGGTTGGTGTGTGAATAAGATCTTTGTGTATCTGACACTGTTGGAACCTTTGTATGTACTTATGAGCATTTCTCTCTACAATCGGCCAATAGAACCCCATCCTGATGATTTTTTTTGCTAAACTGTTACCACCTACATGGGGCCCACAAATTCCTTCATGTACCTCGTATAAGGCTCTCTGGGATTCTGTGGAAGTGAGACATCTTAAGAGTGTTCCATCTAGACTTTTTCTATATAAAGTATTTGATGAACTATAACTGATTAAATGTTTGAAAATGATAAGTTGATGATCACTGAGCTACAAAAGTGAATGCAAGATAGTAAATCAGTTAATGTATTGTATTTTTGTTGATGTCAACTTGATATGGCTTAAATTTTTCATACACATATTGGTCATAAAATTGAAGATCTGAAAAGACAAATGTTATGTGGTCGGTAAAACATAAAAAGTTTGTATACACTGAGTGACAATGAACACCGATGGACAATGAACACCGAGTAGTTCATGGTGTATATCGAGCACCACAGTATCCAAGCAAGAGCTAGTTACCGAGCATAATTGAAGTTGATGACTGAACATAATTGAAGTTAAAGAATGACAAAATTACTTAGCTGGCAGAGCTATATTTAGGGATTCACAAATTGATTGCTTTATTTTCAATGATCAGTTAAACTAAAGCATGGAAGAGATTTAAAGCATGTTTTATTCACAGTTATCAAGGATATATCTATAGAATAAAACTAAAGCAGACCTTTATGGGATAAAGAATGCATGGAAATTTTTACAGATCAAGAAGTGATCTACAAAAAAATAAGGAGATTGAGCAGATAATCATGTCTATATAAAGAGACATGGAATTCATTAGCAAAAGAGAAATGTTGAGTGTATTCTGGTGAAGATATAATTCCTCATGCAGCTCTTATCATACAGGCTAAAGAATTGAGACAAGGAATTCTACGGACACTGAGCAACAAAGGACAGAGCATTCACCGAGCATAACAAATAATGAAAGCAAAGGAACTGAAGTGAACATTGATCAGAGAGGTATTATTGGACTAACAATAGATCTGAATATCTGCAAGTTAAAGTGGTATTTTGAATAGATCATTTACTGTATCAGTTTAACCATTGATTCATAAAATCTCTTAACCGAGTGGGATTTAACAGTCCTTAATGTATTGAGATACTCAAGAGTATCAAAAGGTTTTCTTGTTGATAGCATAATGAGTGCTAGGTCAAAAGATAAAATGTTAGTTTTAAATCCTCTAACAAGGTCGCACGTAACAATGTGTATTGTAACCTTTAACAGGGTTGGCTCTTCACCAAGCTCACTTCAAAAGAGTGAAAATATTTTGGGTTACCGGTCCCAGGTGGTTTTTCCCATATTGGGTTTCCACGTTAAAATATAAGTGTCAAATGTGTATATGTTTTACTGCATTGATATTTTTCTTTACACATTATTGAAACTAGATTGGTCGGTTAACTCTAAGTTTATTTACTGCTATTCGGTAAAGTCTAGAAAAGATAAACAGTATATCTTACCAAGCAATTTATTTTTTTTATAATTATTTATGACATACATCTTGATGATTGGGGACTAAAAGATAACTAGAGGGTATTATAGTTGAGATATAAGTTTTTGGTTGGATCTTTCAAAATTATGTTAAGGCCACTGATTAACCCCCCCCCCCCTCTTAGTTATTCTAACAATTGGTATCAGAGCCTTGGTGCTTGGAAGAAAGGTTCAAAGATACTTAAGCTAAAGATCACAAGATGAGTAAAAGGGATGTGCCTAAGTTGAACAAAGACAACTTTGCATCATGGAAAAGTAGGATAAGACTTCATCTATCTGGTATTGGAAATGATGTTACATAACACTTGGATACTAAATATGTTGCACCTACTGGACCTCTGGCTGTTGACCAATTGAGAGAGAAACATGAACACAATTCTATGATGATATAAATTTCTTCTTCTCTAACCGATGTTGAATTTGAAGATGTGAAATCATGCACCTCTGCAAAGAAAATGTGGGACAAACTCCAACTAGTCAATGGAGGAGATGAAAATGTGTTGAGAGCTAAAGCTGAAAGCCTAAGAGGAAAGTTTGATGACCTGAGAATGAAAGAAGGAGATAAAATCACTCAGTACAGTGACAGAATCAAAGAATTCATCAATTCTATCAGTGTAGTAGGAGGAGTATTTGATGAAGGAGCAGTTGTAAGTAAAATTCTAAGAAACTTACTACCTGTTTATGCTATTAGAGTATCTGTAATTCAAGAAATGAGAACAGTAGATAGTAACAATGTTACTCTTGATAGTTTCATTGGTAGAATTATTTCATTTGAGATGAACAACTATGACAACAGTGTCTTACCTACTGTTGAGTCTGCATTCAAGTCTTCTCTGAAAATAAGCAAATCTAGTAACAAACACACTATGAGAAATGATAGTGACAGTGATAGTGATGAACAAGAAAATAATGAACTTGAAGCACTAATGGCTAGGAGATTACATAGAGGTAAAGGAAGAAATAAAGGTAAATTACCATTGGTATGTTTTAATTGCAAAGAAATTGGACATTTTTTTCTAGACACCCTAACAAGAGAAAGGATTAAAGAAACAATAACAGATCTTATAAAAATAAGTATGACAGAAGTGATGACCGAGACTACAGAAGAAACTAACACTCTAACAATAGAGATAACCGATATTACAAGGACAAAGGTAAGAAGGCTTGTTACCTAGTTGAGAACAAAGCTGAAAATTCTGGTACTGATTCTGATGAAGATGTTGAGGTAGTATTTGTTGCTATGAAGGATGATTCAAATGAAGAAGAAAGGTATGTTGAAACAACACTCATATCTAAAGTTAGCAAAAATGATGTTTGGACTATTGATATTGGTTGTACTCATCATATGACTCGAGATAAAGAAAAGTTTGAAACTTTTGAATATTATAATGGTGGATCAATTAGGATGGGTAATGACTCACCTTGCCCAGTTGAAGGAAAAGGTACCATCATGTTGAATAATCTGATCAGATGTGAAAATGCATATTAGGTGAAAGGAATTAACTATAATTTATTGAGTGTTTCACAGCTGAACAACACACAACAGCGAGTTGCATTTGAGAACAAAAAGGAAACGATCTATAATGGAATAGGAAAGTTGATTGGTACTGGTGAAAAAACAAAAGGTAATCTATTCTATCCTGACAATATTGAGATCACTTGTTTATTGGCTAGAAATGAAGACGTTTGGTTGTGGCATAAAAGGTTATTTCATGTGAATTTTGACAACATGGTTAAGATAAGTAAGAAAAGAAAAGTGAGAGGCTTACTGGGTATTTCAAAGCCCGACCATGTTATGTGCAAGAATTGTCAAATAGGAAAAATGACAAAGTCTAGTTTCAAGAGAAAAAACTACACATCTAATGTTATTCTAGAGTTAGTCCATACTGACTTATGTGGACCAATGAGAATAAAGAGCTATTATGATGATAGATACTTTATTCTATTTGTTGATGACTATCCTAGGATGATGATTGTCATGTTCTTAAAAGAGAAATCTGAAGCATTTAAGATGTTCAAATCATATAAATCTAAATTTGAAAAAAAAAAGTGGAAAAGAACTGAAATGTTTAAGATCAGATAGAGGAGGATAATTTATTTCTAATAAATTCACTAACTTTTGTAATGAGCATGGGATTACAAGATAGGTTTTTGCACCGAGAACACCACTCCAAAATGGGATTGCTAAAAGGAGGAATAGATCAATTGTTGATTGTGTCAGAACACTGATGATTGAAAAAGGCATCACACAAACATTCTAGAGAGAAGCTGTAAGTACTACTGTCTATACAGTAAACCAAGTTTAATTGTAGAAAGACACAAATAAGACACCTTATGAGATATGGTATGGATACACACCAAATGTGAGTTACTTTAGAATTTTTGGAAGTCAATGTTATATATTGAAAGATGATAGAAATGGTAAACTTGACTCTAAAAGTGATGAAGGAATATTTCTACGATATTGTACTAAAAGCAAAGCTTATAAATGTCTGAACAAATCTTCTAACAAAATCATTGAAAGTGCAAATGTTAAGGTGGATGAATTTTCTGAGAAAAGTGATGAGGAAAGCAGAAAGGAACTTGAAGATTACAATAGATTTGTCTACATAGAAGAACCTAACATCTTGCCCGAGCGACAAAATAATACAACCGAGCAACAGGCTGCACATACCGAGAATCAGGAAAATGCTCACAATGCAAAATCGAGTGATAATGAAGATAAAAATGAAGAACAGAGATCTAAACCTGTACTTGTTAAATATGTCATAAGACATCATCCACAGGACCAGATCATTGGAGACAAAAGAGAAGGAATGAGAACAAAAATTAATTCTCTTAACAATAGATGTTTGATTTGTGATTTTGAGCCTAAATTTGTTAATGTTGCAATTGAGAATCAAGAATGGGTTAGTACAATGAATGAAGAGATTGAACAGATTGAGAAGAATAAAACATGGACATTAGTACCTAGACCGGGTGACAAAAATGTCATTGGCACCAAATGGATTTTCAGAAAAAAACTTAATGAGAATGGAGAAGTCACAAGGAACAAAGCAAGACTGGTTTGCAAAGGGTATGCACAATAAGAAGGTATTGACTATAGAGAAACCTTTGCACCCATTGCTAGACTAGGAGTAAGAATTTTACTTGCTTATGCTACTTTTAAATGATTCAAAGTATACCAAATGGATGTTAAATCTGCATTTCTGAAAGAAATACTAGAAGAGGAGGTATATATTGAACAGTCTGAAGGGTTTGTTGATCCTAACAATAAAAACATGGTTTGTAAACTACAAAAAGCCTTGTATGGATTGAAACAAGCACCGAGAGAAAATTGACAAAGGAAGACAAGACAACCAAGGTAAATCAGACCTTATACAGATCTATGATTGGCAAACTAATGTATGTTGTCCACACTAGACCTAATACAACACATGCAATTGGAATAGTTGCAAGATTCTCTTCTAATCCTAAGGAATCACACATAACTGTTGTTAAAATAATTTTGAGATATTTGAAGAACACTGAAGACTATGGTTTGTGGTACAATAAAGAAGGCAAATTTGAGCTACAAATTTATACTGATGTTGATTGGGCTAGAAACATAGATGATAGAAAGAGCACTACATGAGGAGCATTCTTTATGGGTGATAGGCTTGTCACATGGATAAGTAAAAAGCAAGGATGCATATCTCAATCAACTACAAAAGTAGAATATGTAGTTGTTGCTACAAATTTCTCTAACATTGCATGGATCAAGAAAATACTGAAAGGTATGAATGATGAAATTATTGACCCAGTAATTATCTATTGTGATAATACAAGTGTTATAAACATTTCAAAGAACCCTGTGATGCATGCTAAGACAAAGAACATAGCTATTAAGTATCATTACTTGAGGGAACAAGTACAAGAGAAACAAGTAATACTAGAATATGTATAATCAAAAGAACAACTAGCAGACATCTTCACAAAACCATTTCAAAAAGATACATTTGAGTACCTAAGGAATAGACTAGGGGTTTGACCCTTATCTACTAGTCACTAAGATGAATTGGAGGTTGCATCAGCCTACACATTATTAGAAGATTAATCATGTTGATGCAAGCTGAGATATGGGTTGCAATGATATATCAATACACTAAAGGTACTTATCTGAGACACACACCAGAGATATCATTGGCTACTATAGAGTTGTATATTTTTTTTTGGCATTGTTATCAAAGGGAGAGGGATATTCAATGAAATATCAAATATCCATCAGGGAGAAGAACATCTAAAGGGAGAGAAAGATTCAATAAAATAACCATCCATCAAAGGGAGAGAATTGGAAAGAGTTAACATTCATATCTATCAAGAAAGGGAGAGACAGAAATCAGAAGACAGAATTGCTACACCTATCCATTGAAGGGAATGAAGAAAGAGAGAGCACACAACAGAATCAAATCTAAGCTAGAAGAGCTTACTGAGACTCAGATATTTGATTGGTTATAGAACAATAAGTTTTGTATGTTATGGCATATTTTATACTGTATATTTCATAGTATGTTGCCATCAATGCCAAAGGGAGAGATTGATGAACTATAACTTATTAAATGTTTGAATATGATAAGTTGATGATCACCGAGCTACAAAAGTGAATGCAAGACATTAAATCAGTTAATGTATTGTATTTTAACTGATGTTTTCTTGATATGGCTTAAATTGTTCATACACATATTGGTCATAAACTTGAAGATCTAAAAAGATAAAGTTTATGTGGTCCGTAAAACATAAAAAAGTCTGTATACACCGAGTGGCAGTTAACTCCATTGGACAATGGACACCGAGTAGTTCACAGTGTATACCGAGCACCATAGTAACTGAGCAAGTGTTACCAAGCAAGATCTAGTTACTGAGCATAAATAAAGTTGATGACCAAACAAAACTAAAGTTAAAGAACAACAAAATTACTTAGCTGGTATATCTATATTTAGGGATTGACTGATTGATTGCTTTATTTTCAATGATCAGTTAAATTAAATCATGGACGATATTTAAAGCATGTTTTATTCACATTTATGAAGGAGAGATTGACAAAATAAAACTAAAGAAAATCTTTACAGGATAAAGCACGCATGGCGAGTTTTACGGATCAAGAAGTGATCTAGAAAAAAAACAAGGAGAATGAGCGGCTAATCATGTCTATATAAAGAGACAAGGAATTCATTAGAAAAAGAGAAATACTAAGTATATTCTGGTGAAGATAGAATTCTTCATGCAGATCTGATCATACAGGCTGAAGAACAGAGCCAAGGAATTCTGCGGACACCGAGCAACTGAGGACAGAGCATTCACTGAGAAGAACAAAGAATGAAAGCAAAGGAACTGAAGTGAACATTCATCAAAGAGGTATTATTGGACTAACAATAGTTTTGAATATCTACAAGTTAAATTTGTATATTGAACAAAACATTTACTGTATCATTTTAATCATTGATTCATAAAATCTCTTAACCGAGTGTGATTTAGTAGTCCTTAATGTATTGAGATACTCAAGAGTATCAAAAGGTTTTCTTTTTGATAGCATAGTGAGTCCTAGGTCAAAAGATAAACTATTAGTTTTAAATCCTCTAACAAGGTCGCACTTAACAGTGTGTATTGTAACCTTTAACAGGGTTGGCTCTTCACCGAGCCCACTTCAGAAGAGTGAAAATATTTTGGGTTACCAGTCCCAGGTGGTTTCATTGCATTGATATTTTTCTTTACACATTATTTAAACTGGATTGGTCGGTTAACTCTAAGTTATTTTACTATTATTTGGTAAAGTCTAGAAAATAAACATAGTATATCTTAACGAGCAGTTAATATTTGTTAGAATTATTTATGGGATACATATTGATGATTGGGGAGTGAAAGATAACTGGAGGGTATTATATTTAAGATATAAGTTTTTGGTTGGATCTTTCAAAATTATTTTAAGGCCACTAGTTCACCACCCCCTCTTAGTTATTCTAACAGTATTAGCAAGAAGGGTGTGCCTAGAGGCTTATCGAATAAGGGACTTCTTTTGTTTTCTAGATAGGTCAAGCGGTAGGGTATTGTTTTGTACATAACTATACATGTCATTATACCATGGAGACTCGGGACCAACAAGGAAACATATTGATTCCATTATTGGAGATTTATATAATTCTATCATCAATTATTCTACTAGAAATTAGAATCTGGTTTCATTACTGGGGATGTCGATCAAAGATGCTATAGAAGTCAACGCATCTATTGCTTTGTTCTAGACCCTTGGTACTTGTTCAAATATAATGCAATGAAAAGAAGCACGCAATTTGTCTATCAGTTGTCTGTATGAGACAATTTTTTCATCTTTGGTCATGTAATCATTGTTGATTTGATTGATAACCAACTGGGAATCACCATAAACTCTCAGGTTCTTTATTCTTCATTGTATAGTCATTTTTAATCTGATGACCAGAGCTTCATACTCAGAAAGGTTATTTTTACATGGAAAAGTGAGTCAAAAATATTTAGGAAATGCAACATTTTGCAGAGTGATGAGTACTATTCCTGCTCCTTTGCCATGGTTCATGTATGATCCATCAAAGAATAACTGCCCGACTTCTATTGTCATTTGTACTATAAGAATTGATTCATCTGGAAATTTGGACACTAAAGGTTGATGATCTGGAATTGGTGTTTCTACAAGTTGATCAGCAATAACCTATCATTTGATAACCTTCTGATCCACATATTCAATATCAAACTCACTTAAGATCATGATCCATTTTGTGAGTCATCCAGTTAATGTTGATTTACTCAACAAGTATTTTAATGGATCTATGTGTGCAATGAGCTTTGTTTGATGACTTAGCATATAATGTCTTAACTTCTCAGAGGTTAAGACAACTGCAAGACATACATTTTATATTGTTGAATAATTTAATTCATATCCCACAAATGTTCTACTAATGTAGTAGATGGCCCTTTCCTTGCCCTGATCATCATGTTGAGCCAAAAGAACACCTAGTGATGATTGTGTTGCTGATATATATAACAAAAGTGCTTTGTCTGGAATTGGTGGAGACAATATAGGAAAATTTAGTAGGTAATATTTGAAAGCTTAAAAATCTTGTTGGAATTTCTCTATCCATACAAAGATCATGTCTTTATGTAGTATGTGTTGGAACAGATGACAGTTGTTCGCTAGTTGGGTGATGAATCTTCTGATAGATTGTAGTCTTCCTTTAAGAACCCATAGTTGTCTCAGATTTTTAGGTGGTGGCATGTCAAGGATGGCTTTAACCTTTTTTGGATCTACTTCAATTCCTTTGTGTGATACAATAAAACCAAGGATTTTTCCAGCACCGATTGCACACTTCTTTGGTTTGAGTCACACCTTGTATTCTTGCATTCTATCAAATATCTGACCCAAAATTTGTAGATGAGTTTCTTTGAGTGTTGACTTAGCCAGTATGCCATCGACATAACCCTCCATTATTTTATCAATCAAACCATGAAATATTGTTGTCATGGCACATTGATAGGTGGCACGTACATTCTTAAGGCCAAATGGCATTACATTCTAGCAATAAGTTCCCCATGCACAAGTAAATGTTGTCTTATGTTGATCTTATGGTGCAGTTTTTATTTGGTTATAACTTTTGAATCCATCCATAAGTGACAGCATTTGATGTATTTCTGTCAATATATGATCATATCGATGTTTGGTAATGGAAATCATCTTTTGGGCATGCGTTGTTCGGGTCCCCAAAGTCTATGTATATTTGTATCTGACCATAATGTTTTGTAACCAACACCAGATTTGATATCCACTCTGCATATGGGATGGGCCTTATGAAGCCTGCATCTAGATGTTTCTTTAGTTCATCCATGACAAGTAGAGCAATGTGAGGATGCATCTTTCTTAAACTCTATTTTATTGGCTTTGCATTTGGAAAAAGTGGTAGGTGATGTAGTACAGGCTCTGGATCCAAACCTGGCATGTCAGTGTAAGACCAAGTGAAGTTGATATGTCATTCTTTGAAAAAACCAATAAATTGTTTTCTTTCCTCAGGTGAAAGGGATTTAGCCAGATAGATTTTCTTAGGGTTCTTTTCATCCCCTAGATTCACTACCTCTTTTTCCTTTGCTAGAAATGTTGATTGTTCTTATTTTAAGGGTAGGAGATCCAAATTTCCATCCTTTGGCGCCTAGGAGAGGTTTTCACCGAAAGATATGTCCTTTATCTTTACTTTTTCATGGTCAGAAAGCACCTTTTGGTTTTCACTAAATGACTCTTCTTTTTCTATTTTTGCTTTTACTTTTGCGACTAGAAAGAGGAGCCTCCTCCCCAAAGTATGTTGATTTGTCTAAGTCAAAAGATAACCATTCCTTATGATCTCCTGATGGTATTCCTTCACGAAGCCCCATGAAGTCTGCAATGGCTTCACCATTTTCAAAAATGTCTATGTCAGGATGTCGTTGTTGTTCCCAATCTATTAACTTGGGGTAGACTAAACAAAGGTCAGTGTGGGAGGAAGACTCAATTTGGGCGAATGTAACTGCAGTGATAGTTCCAACAAATTTGGAATGGGAAGTAGATGCGCCATCTAAGGAATGGACATCAACATGCTTATCAATATAGGGTTGATCTTATAGGTTCAGATGGTCGAACATGTCATTGAGGTTTATGGTACTAGTGGATCAAGGGGAATGTCTAGGAATAGGTGATTCCAAGTCATGGAGGGACAACCACTCATACTTGTGAGAATCAGTCACGCTAGAATGCTCATCGAGTATTTCACTTTCCATATCGTCCAATATTTCCTGATTAAATTTTACGTGGGAATTTGTGGTTTCCACTTCTGGTGCCAATAGTTGCTGGAGTATATTGTTGATTGGTTTATGTCCTTGATTTTGCCCCCAGTTTTATTCAGCAATTTCTTGTCGGTCTATTGAAATATCTCAGACAATTTTATTGATTCTGGCCTAACCATATCCTAGTCCTATTTTGTTCCTTTGAGTTGGTAGTAAAGATAATTTAGTCAACCCTTTTTGTCTTGCCCCCAGACCAGTTTCACCATCATATCCATATTGTTACATCATATTATCCAGGTCCATATTGTGTCAAAGGTATTTGTACTATTGGTGTCTCTTGTGGATCTTGATATAACCAAATATTAATGTCAGGATCAAAGAGTTTTTCTTCACTTAGGTCTCCCCATTTAACAAACGTAGTAGGCGGGCATCTAAATATCACTGGTTCTGGAGCTTCACTTGTTTCCCCTGGTCTAGGCATTCCATATGATTTGGGAGATAGAGGCATGTTGGTGATGGTGAAGGCTTCCTCATAGTAGTATTCACCTCACCTTTTGTCTTGAATTGATATTTTGACTTCCTTTCTTGGTATGTCCTTTGGAATGGAATCGGAAGCGGAAGGAATACTTGCTTCCTGATTCGATGGTACTTGATTATCTGCACTGCCTCTTATAGTGTTGCAATATTGAAAGGGGTTGGGATATTTCTCTATGATGATCTTTATAGCTTGGTAGGGAAATTAGATGCATTGATGATATATCGAAGGGACATCTTGCATGTCATGTATCCATGGTCTTCTAAGAAACATTTTATATCCTAGGTCAAGCTCTAAGATTTGGAATGGAGTGATCTTGATTATAGGCCCTATCTTGACTTGTACAATAAGGATACCTTTAGAGGGTCTTTCTTTCTCATCATATGCTCTGATCTTTATTCTTCTAGTGACATCAAATACTGGATTCTGAGTAACCAAAAATTTTTGGTGCTATATCATCATCTATAAATGTGGCATATTCGTTAGCAGCAATATAATTGATCATGGTTTGGAAATTTTCTGGAGATATGTCCCATGGGACAGCTACATTTTGAAGAGCTTGGTCTCAAGCTTACTTATGCTCTAGGGATAGGCACAATAATTCAAAAATGGAGATATGGTTGGGTGTGGGCTTGATTTGATCCACCAAATTGGGTTGTGGATTAGAATTTGATGTGGTATTTTCTAATGTAGCATAAGTAGAAGGCATTCCTTGCAGGACAACTTTGGAAAAACAAGTTGTAACAGCGCATTTGGCATTATTATCTCTAATAGTGATGGTAGCAGCTTGGTTTTCTGTAAGATTTATGAAATTTATCATACTATCAGAGGTAGAATAGGTATAATTGACATGCTTGGACTGACTACCAGATGTGGAGGCTTGCCCTTTATTATGGTTATGAAAAGGATCATTGAAGATAGTATGATCCGTGGTACCCTTGGATTGTGTATTGTTAACATCGATCATCCCTTGTTCAATTAAGTCTTGTATAGCATTTTTTCATTAATATAAATTTGATGTCTTATTCCCCTTGACCTGATGATACTCACAAAAATCATTATCGTTCAACCACTTAGGTTTTACAGCACCATGTTTGAATTCAATGACTTTTCGTAAAGTGATCTTATTGGCTTGGATCAAATTTTTTAGTGTTGATTCGATCGATTCTCCTAGTGGGGTGTACTCTCATTTGGGAAAATGAAATCATTGTTGGTGTTGCATGTTGGGTTGATACTGGGATAATGCTATCACTTAAGTAGTTGGTGTTGAAACTTGAGTATTGGCCTAGGGGGTTTGCATTGCAGGTGTTTGATTTGGCATGGGTGCCCCTTTAATTAAAATCTTTGGTTGAGCATAATTGACCATCTTGAAATCAATGACATCATCATTGGTGACATTTTTTTTTTGTTCCACCACTTAGCTTTATCATTTGGATTTTTAGTGGTGTTGGTTTGAGTAGCATCCGCAAGAATTCCTCTTTTTGCCAATTTTTTCTCGCATTGAATGCCTTGTTCTATCATTTGTTTGAAATTGGGAGTGAGTTGGAATTCTGTAGTAAAAGACATGTCTGGAATCATATTATTAATGAACATGATTATTAGAAATTGCTCAGGAACATCATATGTGATTTTTTTGGTTGTGTTTCTTCATCTTTGTAAAAATTTGACAAAATATGCCTTCTTTTTGTTTGACATCACAAAGGTCCTTGATGTTGACCTTGTGTTCTATGTTGTGATGGAAGTGAGCGATAAATTTTTGAGCCAATTCACCCCAAGAGTGAATACCATGTGGTAAGTGAGAGAACCATTCCATTTCGGGTCCAACTAAACTTTGGGGAAATAGTTGCATTAAGTATATTTCATCGTGTGCGACTTCAATGCAACTAGCAAAGAATTCCCTGATGTGTTCTACAATTTGGTGTTTGCCTTATACTTGTCAAATTTAGGTACTATAAAATGTGTTGGAAATTGAGACATGTGTCAAGAATGATCAAATGGGCATGGGTATAAGTCCTTAGTAGTATAGGACTTAGTTTGTCCCTAATTTTGATAATCCATCATTTGATTTTGCAGGTTTTGAATTTTTTGTATCAGAATGTCTGTTTGGGATTAAGGAACATTTCCAATATTGAATCTTTGTCTCGTGGTTGGTATAAGAGTTTTCCTTTGAGTTCCTTGCATTGGGATGTATGATCTTCTTAGGATTTTCTATTGATTCCCTAGTGTATTGTTCTGTTGATACTAGGGTAAATGATGGGCCCAAGGTAGTTGTGACTGTTGTGGTAAAGATCTTTGTTGAAATAAATATACAGCCCTTGGCAAATGTTGACTGAATGTTGGACCTACAAAGAATGATTTGAGTTGTTTTGAAGCATTAGATTCAAATCCCATAGGGATAGATTGCAATGTTTGGGTAGGAAAAATGGGTTATTGCTCATCTGAGGTGTTGATGAAATAACTTGAGCAGTTGATGTGAAATGCCATGAGGTAGATGTCTAAGATAAACTAGCAACCATGGGTGCACTCATTTGGGATCCCATCATGTTTTGAGTGGAAGATGAGCTAGCTTGACTGGTTGAGATAGTTTACGTAGATATAGTTTTTGATGATGTTGTAGCAGTTAATGATGGCATAGAAAAGATTTGAGACACCATAGGATTCAATTGAGAGTTTTCGGTTGTATTTCATCCTCCCAGTGGGTTCTTAGGGCATATTGTGGATACATTGAATTGAGTGGGAAGTTTGACTCCTTTGTTCATTAACATCACTAGGAATCTTTCAGGATTTTTTTCTACCACAACGTCTACCAGTTGTGTAGAATAAGCATCTTGTTCTATGTCTTCTAGTTATTCACCTGTGACATATTGAAAGATAGTTGGCCTTTGGGAATCATGTGGAAGTGTAGGAACATTTTCAGCATATAGCGAGGGATCAGTATGTTTTAATGGGTCGACCTCTTGTTGTTCTTCCCATGGGGGAAACAGGTTAATGTAGGATTCATCTTGTTGGTTTCTAGCCTTTAACCTAGTATAAGGTCCTCCATAAGGTGTAAAAGACATGGTGTTATTCAGGATCTAACTAAAATGAGTGACATAAAGAAAAAAAAAGGGGAAACCTCTCAAAGAGAGTTCAAGCTCCTATTTAACAATGGTAATTCTAAGAACAAACTTGATTTCTATTGATCTCAAAGATTGATGATGATAAGATATAATTTGACTCTTGCCTTAGATGAGATAGATTCACTAAAAAAATATTGATGAAACTACGATAATGCGATCAAGATAATCTAATTTGAACTCTTGAATTATCAATAGGAAACAAAAACTGAACTAATAAAGAGGGATTATCCTAAATGTTTGAGATTTCACTAATTCTTTGTTATTTCCTAAAATGTATACACTGACCTTTCACATGATACAGGAGACTTTTCCATGGTTGAGGATAGATAAAATACGGTGTTTTGACAAAGGAATCTAGGCTATTTTGGCCAAATAAGTGCACAAGTCTTTTTGTCAATTGTGGCAAAATTCTGTCGATTGTGGAAAACTTCCAGCGATTGCGGCAATAAAAGGATCGATTGCAGTAATAAAATACTTGATTGTGGTAAAATTTTGTCAACTACAGTAATATGTGATAGTTTTGAAAATTTGATTGCAATTTGGATATTTGTTTGATAAAATAAACTTTCGAACAGTCATTATGGAATAGACTTATATTTACACCCTAGACATTCAACATGTTTGACTCATTTTGACAGTGTAAGTTGTTGGTTTTGCGTTAGAAAATTGAACACACAAGAAAGCATAGTATACATAGTGTTTTGAAGGCCCAAGAATACATAGTGTATGTTCTACAACTTTTTCAAGTTGCAAGGTTTTCACGTGGTTGAAACAGAGACAGTTAGATTAATCTACGGTCAATTGGCTTCAAGATAAAATATTATAGGCCCAATGTTTTTTATGTTTGTTAGCTCACACAACAAATGTAATGCTACTAGGACACGAAGATCCACGACGTAGGTTCCCATGTTTTTTCCTTTCCTATGTATTGTTTCCATGGTAATGAAGATCTCTTTCATCAACACAATACCTTGGAACACATATGTTGGAAATCTTGGGGGGAAATTTTGCAACCCCTTGCACTATAATAAGACACTTGTTCAGAGGTGAATCGAGTCGGCCTCTAATTAACCAGGTTATAGTAAGGTCTTTGGCGTCTATCCAATCGGTTTGTATGTGTGTCTCACTTAAGAGCCTAGTCGACCATGCTGGCTACTTAGGGATACTTCACCCGATCCAGGCTATTATCAACACAACTCGCCTAAGCTTGGCTAGATATAAGACAGATATTTGGAACACGTCTTGTTTATATACCGATTAGAAGGGTTACCAATTTGAGGTCATCCTCTAAGGAAGAAACGCTTTCCATAGACAGGCCTCTCTAAGAAAATAAAAATGTTTTTATTCTAACATATTGTGCAAGTGCACCAAAGACCCAAGACACAAGGTTAATCGCATTAAGAACCAAAAGATCAAATGTGAACAGAGCTATCGTCCATACAAGCACGCGAGTTCAATTTTAATCCTAAACCAAACTATATTTTCTTGTTTAGTTTTAAGTGCACCAAATTCAAAATTTCTTTACCTTGTTCAATTATTAACCACATGTCAATTTTATGCACCAATTTGAAAGATGAGATTTGTGATGTTTGGACATACACTTTTCTTTTTAAGCACCATAAGAAAAATGAATTGATTTTAGATTTAGCAAAATTTAAGCTACTTCCACGCCACAAGATGTCAAGAAATTATTAGTACCGAAAAACCTTCGCCTTCAAAACAAATGATATTCAGAAACGCCTAGATTGTTAAGGCCATCAATGCTCATGGTAACTTTATATTTGGCTGCAAAATGCTTAAGAGAATAAATATACATGTTGAAGGGTTTAATTTGGTCTTTGGCTATGATTTCCAAAGCTGCCTTTCATTATGTGTAGTAATGAACAACTCTTCTTTAGGATGCTTTTCGTGAGCTAAACCCTAGAGTGCGCCTAATTACCCTTTTTTTCATTGGTCATTTGTTTATTCATGCATAGAAACTAAGAAAAAATCATATTTAATCAACAAAAATGATGAAACAAAGCAATTGCAAAATAATTCTGTCAATTGTGAAATATGATCTGTAATTGCGAAATTGTTCTCTCAGATGCGAAATTATACTGTCAGATGTGATATTTGTCCCGCAATTGTGAAATAATTTTGTCAGATGCAAAATTTTTTAGGCAATTGCGAAATTCTTCTATCAGTTGCAAAATTTCATAGGCAATTGCAAAATTCCTCTGTTAGTTGCGAAATTGATTCGTCAATTGCGAAATATTATCAAAAATAGAGATTGCAAATGAATAAATCAATTGCAAAATACAAACATCAATTATGGAATTACAAGGAATAATTATGGTAATAAACCAGGCAATTATGAAATTCTTTCGTCAATTGTGAAATTCTTTCGTCAATTGCAAAATTATAAAAAGATCCTAAAAGAAATAGAAAATGAAGAAACTACAGTCGTACGGTCAAGGCCAACAAATTATTTTTGTTATCTGTAAGGGATTATCAGGCTGTAAGATTCAGTTCAGGTTCACCAAAATGTATAGGATTTGATTTTTCACACTCAAACGAGAGTTAGTAGCACCAATTTGCAATGAAATAAATCAATCGAACTACTAAGAATGAACCTATGAACAATAAACTAACAAGCATCAGAGAGGAAAATAAACAAATGCAAACCACAATGCTTGAAGCTTCTATTATTTCTCTCTACTCCTGAAATGTTGTGTGGATGGTGCTTAGTATTGGTATTGATAGCATCTGTGACTTGGGAGTGTTGAGAAAATGAGATTAATGTGATCATGACTTCGCTTGATGCTTCGTACAAGAATCTTTCATAGTAATTGTGCACAAAGTTTGAAATCCAGACCTCCTTCAAATGGTTGAGAAGGGTTGATTATATAGAAATGGAAAGGATTTGGATGGATGAGATTGATCCTAGAAACTTGAGAATGGATGGTTGAGATCAAAAGGAACCGGAGAAGCAATCAATAAACTCCACCTCTTAACTGAAGAGAAGAGGGGATGATTTAGTCAATTAAAGAGTTGATTGTGAGCTACCTTTTAGAACTGAAGGGTTGATTGTGAGTTACCTCTTTGAGCTAAAGAATTGATTGTGATTGCATCTTTGAACTGAAGAGTTGATTTATTTGATTATTTATTTTATTTTATAAATTAAAATACTCAAACATGAGATAATTGAATTGTATCTTGATTTAAAATAGAATATTTGAGTGAAATTAATTTAATTTGTTGATTAATTTATTTTTTTTTAAGCAAAAGTGGGCGAGCCACTTAATATATTATATATAAATAAACTGATTCAAGAGCTCAATCGGGAAAGAAACAGTAAGAAACCCCGATATCCTAGCTCATTACAAAAATTTGGTATATCGAAGCTTTACATAAGTAGTATGGAGCAAAGACACAAACTACAAATTATCTGCATTATGGAATATACACAACCTTCAAATATATCAGGTTATTTACAACCTAAATACCACTTAAGTTGATTATTTGGAAAAACAAGGTGCACTAAGGTCCTTGTCACTATGTATACGTCATCAAAATTCAAAAATTATGCACTGCTGAGATTTACTCAACTTGTTAGTTGCTCATTCCTCCATCTCAGCAAATTTTGTGGTTGCATGAGTAGGCTGATTTTGGGGTGACCACCCCAAGCTCCAACTTGTATGGCGTTCAAAAGATGAAACAGTGACCCAAGAACTACCGTGCTTAATCTATGCAAGCGAACTCCATCCTAACTCGACACCTGAGCTCCAGTCTGTCTGTCGCTCGGCAGAGGCATTAGTCTCCCAGCCACAACCTTGTTCAATTTTTGTTGATGAAGGCAATCCCGACCCAACAAATTCCTTTGTTTCAAGTTGATTAGGGTTTTCCAAGACCCCATGTCCTCGGTCCAACTGTGGGTTTTGCAAAAAAGGTGAGCTCGAGGATGTCCTTTTTTCCTCCCAAACGTTCCATTCCTCCCGCAGGACAAACTCATTCCAATTTTTTGGCAGACTGCAGTGGGTGATCTACGTTATGCATGGTGTATTGGGAAACCCCAATAAATCCAGTAGAGAATATCCTATTTTATTTACTTTTACTTTAAAATTGATACCCAAGTACATGATCCATTGTGTGTAGTGCAGATTTCATGTACCTGGGGCTTTGTTTCTCTAAGGATCTTTTAACTGCATCATATGTGACCAGATAGTCATGTTTCTGCAACAGTTGAAATCTTGAAAAAAAGCCCCCCACTAAAGCTTGACCTACCCAGAGATCATAGTGCTTCATAGCTATCTTGAGCTTTTTGTCATCACAAAAATGACTCCTAATAACCTTGAAAGCTAAAATCTCAAGCAATTGGGTAGATTGTAACAGGTCCATAGCATTGGATAAGAAAATTGAAACTATGTGCGAGGGATAAAAATACTGCTTTGAGGATGGTGCAAGATTTTCTTCCATAATTACCTGTTTAACCGCTCATCAAATGGAGGGAGAATGGACAATGAGCATCTCATCCAGCACGGCATCATCAATATTCTGTGGCAATACATTTTCTTCCACCCTCGGCTGGATCCATATGTGATAGTTTTTGGGCAGAATGTCCCTATGAAACTTGGAGGGCGTCGGACGTCTCACACTTAACTCATACTTCCGTAGAGCTCGTCATCTTCAAGCATGTTACCACATTATGCGATGAGAAATTTTTAATATAGGAAGAGAGTGTACTTGGTTGAGTACAAATGAATATGTTAGATTATGCGTGATCTTTGTAAATAAATGCATCTTTCCTTGCTATTTAATTTTGACAGTTTTACACATGTAACCTGAGATGTGTCATGTGAAACAATTACATCGTATATCCCACTTGACAATTTGGCACATGCGAAGGGCTCCACACACCCCTACGGCTGCTAAATGCAAAGAATGACGGCCGCTGAGTAAGAAGAATGACATCCCCTACATGGGAAATTGTACTTCTACTATAATTTTTAATATTTTTCACTACAAACCTGCCACAACTCAAATGGAGTCGAGTATTCAATAAATGCATACACCTTTATCTGCATCAATCATTATTTGAAGTTCAACATTCTCTGCAATGAAGTGGATCAGGTTTAATGTTAATGTGACTACCCCATCACAACCCAAGTTTGACAACAAGTCAACAACTTTGTTCCCTTCTCAAAGTGTGTGTGAAAGATACACTTTGTGGCATTGATCTAGTAATGTCCAAATTTTATTTAGAATATAGCTAAGTTGTCATGAATGTGTTTTTCTTTTGATGCAGGTGTTAATGATGACTAGAGAATCTCCTTCAATGTGCAAACAGTGATACCCACCCTTCTTGGCAAGTATTAGTCCAGCAAATAAAGCATGTGCTTCTACAATATTGTTGGTGCCTTCAGGTAAGGGAGAAGTTGTAAGTACTAGAACATTTCCCTGATAGTCTCAAATGCATGCCCCTAGACCCAACTTACCTGTGTTTCCTCTCGAAGCCCCATCAAAATTGACCTTCAGAATGCCCGATGATGGAGGTTGCCAATACACTTCAGACCAATCAACTGTAGGCGGATCTTTCTTGACTGGTCCTCATCTTGTTGGGATAAATAATATTTTCCATTCACAAAGGACCCTGCCATCCCAAGGGGTAATGACTAGGTTGAACTTTCATTTTCTCAGGCTCACATTAGTTACCTCTAATATTGACCTTTCAATGACGTCTAATACCATATCTATAAAGGAGAAGTATTTTTTGAAGATGTGTTTGTTTCTTTCCCACCAAATGGCCCATACCACTAATGCTGGAGCGCACTACCAAATGTTAGTGAAAAATGAATTCAAGTAGAGAACCGGCCACGATTGGAAGAGATCCCAAATGTTGCTTGGGAGAGGGGTGCTATAGTTTAATTTAATAAGAACAAATAACCAACATTTTTTTGCAAAAGAGCAACTCAAAAATAGGTGGTCCACTGTTTCATTGCATTCATCACATAGTAAGCACTTAAATGGTGGAGCAATATGCAATCTCTCCAATATGTCACTTGTTAGAATCCAGTGTTTTATTGCGAGCCATGCAAAACACCCAGCTTTTGGTAGAACAATATGATTCCAGCAGAAAGAATATGCCTGAGATGGAGATTTGTCTGATCCTATTAGTTGTAATATTCGATATCCCTCCTTAATTGAGTAATTTCCATCCTTGGTTGTGGCCCAGATTAATTTATCCTCTCTTCCCAAGAGAAAAACTTTCCTTTTTTATAATATGCCTCTTAGGAGATCTATTTCCCGTTGACTCAATGGTAGGTCATTCGGGTCCTTCCAAATGAATTTTCCTGAATATAGGAAAACTGCTGAAATATAGTGGATTAAATGTATCCCCCAATGATTTTCTGACAATGTTATGATGTCGATTATGTTTGGAAATAATATTAGAGGAGGTTGACCATTCCACAAATCTCTCCAAAACTTAACATTAACCCCATTGTTTACTTCCCAAGTCACATACTAAAGGACTGTTACCACTTTTTCTTGCAACACTTACCTAATGATGACAGTATACCTTGTATGCTCGAATGCAACCTCTTTTAGGAAAGAGAAAGGCTAATTTCTAAGGATTGGATAATATCCTTCTTCATTTTTGAGCTCCATAGACTCAGGCAGGTATTACCTTTTAAATATTAATGATACTTCAGCCTATGTATTTGGTGGATTATTTCATTCACTGGCTATGTACCTAAAACCTCATTGTAACAACTTATAAAATACTTTAGAGATTGCAATGATTGATCTGAAATAGAGTATTATAAGCCAGGATATGGTTTTGATAACATGAACCAATGAGACAAGGATTTGCATCCTTCTTCCTTTTGATTTCAAAAGGGATAACCTAATGATTCACTCTCTAAAGAATCAACAAAATGGACAATATCTTGCTAATATAAGTCCTTAATGAGTTCAACTCATTTGTTTTAGTAACAGATGTGTTTTAATTGAAATAATTTTGAATAGTTTTGAAAACTTGGATGATGATAGATTATCAGACCAAGACCTAGATCAGTGCCTATCCTTTGGGTTACAGAGTCAAAAAGCTTAAAGTCTCACAGAAACAGAATATTGTAAGCTGCCTTACAACCTACATGCAATTCGAATAAGTTGCCTTACAAATTATCTAGTTACCTCTAAAATACTGTATCAAATCTTTAAATACTGATATGCTTCCCAAAACCACACACAAAACTTAGTTCTTTACATGAAAGAAACTTGTAAGTAATTAGATAGTTACCTTGTAACCAAAATGCTTCAGAATGCCTTACAACCTTAAGCATAAAAAAGAATACACAGGAAATAAAGAGACAACAATAGAGAAGAGTAACATTGCACCGTATTTTATTGATGTAATCCTTCTTTTATACATGAAAAAGCTTTGAAGCTTGAAAACACAGACACAAATTTAGAAAGACTGATTTTACAATATATTTCATCTTCTTTTAAAAATACAAATCTCTTCTATATATATAGGTCTTCAACCATCTTGGACTCCTTTTCAAAAGGATGCTACAAGCTTCGGATGGTCTCAAAAAACCTAACCCTAAAACTACAGAAGAGACAAAAGAGAAAGAGAGAGAAGAAGCGGTGGAACGACCAACTCAAAAGATAAAAATAGATATTCTTTGTTATTCTCCCGATCTAGCGACTTCATTTTGATAGTATACATGGTAGCTGGTAGTATTCATGTCGAGTCTGGATGACCGTGCTTACATACTCACCTACACTTTCCTTTTGCAATAACTAACTTCTTTATCTTCAATAGTGAGGCGCCAAGTATTCACCCTTACTCATCGTCCAAGACTTCTTCTTCAACTGCTGGCTTCTTTCTCTTGGGTGTGGTCATCAATTCCCATGCTTTCACTTCATCATCTGATGGCCATTTGAAGTCTTGAGTACTCTGTATTTGTACCTTTTTCCTATCCCATCTAGCATCAGTGATGTTCTTAATATCTACTAGAAACTTGTTGATGTCAATTTCTGCCTTGAAAGCTTCATCCAATATCTTATTGAATCCTTCTATATCCACATCTGTCCCCAAAATAAATTCCTCATCACTAGGCATTTTGCTGTCAAATTCATTCCTCCAAGCATCTAAGGCATTTACTTGATCATCATCTCCCCTTAAGGAAGGAACAAATCTATTAAAGTCATCAGAAAAGAGGCTTAATTTAACCTCTATTTGATTCAATTTTCCTTTAAAGAATGAGAGAGCAATATTGACCCTTTTGATCTCATCTTCAACTTCTGTCACTATCTCTGGCAAATCTAATCTTAGGGTTTGCAAAGATGCTAGTTTTTCAAACAATTGTACCCTGGTAGACCATTTAGTAAAATAGGGGTTCAAGATAGCCAGATGCCCCATGACCTCTGTATGCAAAGCTAGCAACTTATCATAGGCATTAAGTACAACATCAGTCTTATCCTTCAGGATTTCAATTCTATGTTGTAAAACACCTCTTAATTCTCTCAAAGCAATTTCATTTCATTTTTCTCCCTCAACCACCTGTTCTGATTTTTCCTTGTCTTCAATTTGCAGAGGTTGTGGTTGTATAGGCACATACATCACCTCAGGCTTCTCTTCCAATTCTTTCATCAATATTTTTATCACCAGATCTTGCTGGTGCATTTTTATATGGCACATCGCTCAATCTTTAGCCAATGCACTTGTCTCTTCTAACAATGTGCTACACTTATCAGACAACTGTTTAGTTTTGTCCTCATTTAAGTAAGCCCAGTGTGTCATGATTTTGGATATTTCCAAATCCCCTGTATTATGCATTGTCCATACCATCTGAATACCAACCATATTCTCCTGGATGTTCACCACTTGGGGCTTTTGATCCTTTGGGCATAGGCTCCACATTGCAAAAGCTTGAGACTTTGGGCTATACCCAAATCCTTTGATTACATCTCCCATCTGAACTTCACTGGCCATTTTGAGATCTGGTTGTTTTCTTATCTGGTCAATTATGAAGGCAGATGCCAAATCCCATCCCTCAGCCAATAATATACCACTGCCTAACACCAATTTCCTGGCCTCCTCAGGTGAAATGTCCTCACTTTTAGGATCATAAGACTGCAGAGCCACTAAAGCCTCATTTGTTATTGTCTCCTTACCATCAATTGTCAATTGAGCTCTTATATGCTCCTTCTTGTACCATCTTAGGAAGTTTTCAAACTCCTCAATTTTGACAAAGTTGTCATCATTCAAAAATTGTTGTTGATGGATCAATCTTTCATCAACACAGGCCTTAAGAGGCAATTCAACCTTCTCCTCCAAATCAGGCTATTGCTTCTTGCCTTCCCTAATTAATTTCCTTAGGTTATGATCATATAACCTATTCCCAGGAACTAGGGCTCTAGCATTATCCTTTTTCCTATCTTGTCCCTTAACTAAAGGTTGACCTATTTCTACTTTCTGCCTCTTAGCAGTAAGCTCTTCTATGTCATCAGGTTGTGTCACCATTATCAAATCAACAATGTGGCCCTCTGTTCCCTGCAGCTGTGGCGCTTCAACAATATTTTGCTATGGTGGAACATATCTAGTAGGGCGTGCATAATCACTGTCACTACTACTATCATATTCGGACTCTGAGTGATCCGGCCCTTGGGCACCTTTCTTGTTAAGAAAAGTCTCAAGTTGTTCAGTAAGCACATAATAATTGTCTATCATGGCCTTAATCTTATCAAAATATGGGAGATTAGGGTAAAAAACCCCAAAAGCCATCCCATTTCTCTTGATTTGTCTTTCAAGATTTAGCAGCTCCTGAATCCTTATTCTTCTTGTCTGAATCTCATCTTCATCCAAAATGTTCCTTCCTCTATGCATTCACAGTGGACATTGGTATTAGGGATTGTAGGAGTATACAATTTTCTCACCCCTGCCATGAAGCCTTCCGAGTCAATATATCTATAAGGAGCTGCCCCCATTCTGCACCCTTCCAACCACTGGCCCACTGCATCAATAGCACCTTTAC
>MU225240.1:9366928-9377221 GCA_018584345.1 Thuja plicata
AAGAAGAAATCACCCCAATTATGTTTTCCCTCCCACTTATTAGTGTAGTCACATGGCCTTAGCAGTTGCATAATCTTTAGTGGGACCCTTGTCCTGCTGATGCCCAGACTTTGTATTATTGGATATACAATCCAATTCTGGAAAGCACAATAATCATAGTCCTTAGACGTGTAATTCCAAACCCTCACCCAAAATTGGATAGGATTACGTCCTTCCTGGTAAAACCTCTGAGGGGCCAAATTACTCACATCCATGATTACAAAATTAAAGTGCAATAGGAGATGCATGAGGATGGAGTAGTGTAAGAACTTGGGCTCCTTCTCCTTTGGATCCTTCATCTTCTTCTGAGTTGCAATGAAACGCTCATGCATCTGATCAATGATATGTTGTATATAATCATAACTAGTGTTAGAATGCACCTCCTGTAGATCCATCACCATCATCAAAATGCCAGCATTGATCTTCTCTGCTTCCCCATCTATCCCTAGCACTCTGCATAGGGCATAGGCGATATACTTAATGTAGAAGTGTAAATCCTTATAGTAATATGGGCTTGTCCCAGACATAGGATTTAAATACTTTCTCACCTCCTTCAAGATATGTTTATGCAACTGTCCTCTAGCAATACCAAGCTTTAAATCATATCTCTGTTTCTACTTTGTCATGTCAATTCTGGTAGACATAGTGCTATATAAGCCAAAAGCTTGCATGAATGAATTTTTGTTAAGGATCAACAGGGCAGTGCCATCATTCCTTTTAATTGTTTTGGACAAAACATCATAATGTCTGGCAAGATCTAGGAACAAATCTACATCTATGTAAACATCAGGAATAACTAATCTAGCTAAACCACAAGTCCAAGGGTTTGACACCGGGATAGCTTTATCAGAATTCTTGTAGAAGTAAGTAAAAAGTGAAAAACCTGTTGTTCCTAGAGTGTCAGCATCTCGTATATCACGATAATCATCTGTCTGTGAGCACATTGGCATTTTCTCTTTTGTTCTGAGTTGAACCAGGAAGCAATCTGAGGAATTCATCAGAATAATTTGGCTTTCCCTTTGCCTCCTCTTCTACCTTTTCACTTCCACCACTGGTCGAAGCTACACTGACCGCTCTGCTCATGTTTACCGTGCTTGAATCTCTTCTTCTTTAACGATACTGAAACAAATCAATCTCTGAGATTCACTTAATCCCCTGTGCACAATTCTCAGGAAATAATGACTTTTAAGAAACAGAAAACTCTGCAATTCTCTGATTTTTCTCTTTCAGAATACTTAGCTCTTCTTCGTTTTGAAATTCTAAAAGCAAGATGAATGAAAATGAATACACAATCAACCCTTATAGTAACCATTCGAAGTACACGGCTCATAATTTGGAAAACATCAATTATGTCTTTAATTCAACATATTGCAAAATTGATTGAAAACCTAGCCGTCATTCCATGAGTGTGACAGGAAATCAAATTCATAAAACTGAATCCTCGAAAAAACCTTACAGAATTCAAATGAGATGACATGTCTTCATGCGATTGGCTCACTGTCATACATCTCAGCTACCCCTTTTTGCACAATAATCAAAATCTAAGTTTTTAATTGGACGATGAGTGACTCACATTGTCACATCAGATACTGTCCCCTTTTCTTAATATTTGCTATTAGGTGACCATGCGACTGCATACAATTTCTCTGTCGCTGACCCCAGTCTTTAACCCATGATTTTTTTGGAGACTCAGCGACTATACAACTTTCCTTACCTTTGTTAACCAAAGTTATCTGGCGATCACGCGACAATGAAGAAATCAAATTTGCAAATGGTTAGCACTAACTCACATCCTTTTCAGAGACTACGTGACTAACTATCACTTTTAGCTTTCACAGTTATCTCTCAGTCGCTAAATTTTTTCTTTCCCTTGCAAGACCCCGTGACTACCCTTAGTCACCCGATCGCAAAATACAAATGTTAAGTGTCAAAACCTTTTGAGACAACGTGACAGGTACTTTTCCCTTTACTTCATCTGACGACTTCGCGACATACCCTTAGCTCTAAGTCGCGAGTACTTTTCCTTTTGGACTCTCTTATTCTCAGACTTGGCGACCACCGTAGGAATTTTTTAATCACTTCATCTGACGGCTCCCGCCAAATCGCCTAGTAATCCATTATACCCTTAAAATATTCAAAGACTATGCGACAAACAAAAGCCCTTACTTAATCTCGTAGTCGTTAAATTTTTTCTTTCCTTCTGGCGACCATGAGATAATTCCTTGAAATCCACTTACCTTTTGACACATCTCATTGATCATTTGTTTCTAAATTGCATAACGAGAAGCTGAGTCATCTCCTGAATCTGGCACAACTTACTTAACCTCAGACCCATCTAGCGATTATGCGAGATAAAGAGATCACGATGTCTTGTGACAAACCCTTAGCTCTAATAATTTCCTGCGACATCACGACCTATCTATGGGTCCCTTCATATACTGCTGACCTGTTCACTGATCCCGCGACTACACGATACAAACTAAATCGTGAAGGCTGGAAATGCCAAAGGAATATTCTAATTTTGAGTGAGACTACGCGACACAAGCTAATCGCCAAGTCTGGAAGAAAAAGGGAATATGCTATTCAAGTTATGCGACTAGGCGATCAGAATGTAACACATGACTTAAGTGAATCAAAAAGTAAGAGAAAAACATAAGTGAAAAACACCTTAGGGTTTCTTTTCAATTTGAAACACCAAACAAGACCTAGGGTTTCAAGGTTTTTACACATTCTAATAGATTCAGACTTGAAAACCTGAAAACTTTGACAGGGAAAAGGTATAAGAACTGAGAGACTTCTGCCATAAACACGAAACCAGAGAGAGAAGACCACAAAATTTTAGGGAAACTAGCCAAAACTGGGAATACAACCAACAAGGACAATATCTCTTGAAGAGTCCATAAAGTCCCATATTGTTGAACCTTTGGGTGGGTCCAGAATTGATAATACTCTTGAGGGGTTGTTATTGTCCAAATATTTTTGTTGCATGATTTGGCACCATGTGGTCTAAGGTTTATTGTGCATTTGCCAAACTAGCTTGCCACCAAAGGCTCCATTTCTTTTTGTTAAATCATGCACTCCAGCACCCCCTACTGTTGGGGCATGGGCCATATCTTGAAGTGAAATAAGAGGAATTTTTCTCTCCTCATTCATGTTTCCCGACCATAGAAAACCTCTAATAAATTTTTTAATTTGTGATAGGATTGAAGGAGGAGCCTTAAGAAGAGCTAAATAATAGCTTGGGATGGCAGATAGCACTGATTTAATAAAAAGGATTCTTCCTGAGAGTGATAGCCATCTAGATTTCCAAGCCACAACTCTACTCTTGATACGCTCAAGGAATGAAGACCAATAAATTTCTTTATTAGACCCCATAAAAAAAGGTATACCAGGGTACATGGATGGAAATAAATATACTGAGAATCCCAAGATTTGAACTATTCTATCAGATATGACTTTATTAGAGTGAAATAGATAGATCTTTGATTTCAGTGCATTGATTTTTTTCCGTGAGACTTCAGAATATAATTGCAGTATATGCTTGATATGTCTAGCCTCTTTAACTTGTGATAGCCCAAATAGCAGAGTGTCGTCAGCAAATAAAGAGTGAGTGATGGATATGTTTGTGCCACTAATGTGTGCTCCCTACCACTTTCCTAACATGTTCTGTTGTTTAATAGTTTTGCTAAATGCTTCAGCCATGATGATGAAAAGTACTGGGGATAGAGGATCTCCTTGTCTCACTCCTTGTGTAGAAGAAAAAAACCTCATTGGATTGCCATTGATAGTTACTGAGAACCAAGCTCCTGGAATGCATGCTTTAATCCATTTGCACCAACCCTTTTAAAATCCCATTTTATGTAACACCTGGAATAAAAATGTCCAAAAAACTCTGTCATAGGATTTCATCATATCCAATTGTATCACAAAGTTAGAATATTTATTAGTGTTGATGGAATGGAGAACCTCGTGAGCCACCAGTGCCCCCTCCATTGTTTCTCGGCCTGGGACAAAATTGCCTCGATCAAGGGTAATAATTTTAGGAATAAGGTGTTGCATCCGCAAGTTTATAGCTTTAGTGATAATCTTGTAGGTTAAGTTGCATAGGGATATGGGTCATAAGTCAACAAAGGTCTTTGGGTCCTTTATTTTTGGAATGATTGCAATATTAGTAGTGTTAAAGTACTTGAGCATACTTTTATTTTTCCTTGACTCCTCGACCACTGCTAATAAGTCTCATACAATGACATCCCAACAACTTTGGAAGAAAAGAGTTGTGAATCCATTCGACCCGGGAGCTTTATCTGGGGGAAAGGAGAAAACTACTTTTTCATATTTCTTGAATGGTAAAAGGGGTCATAAGCATGTCATTCTCTATTGGTGACACCATTGTAGGAATAAATTCTATAATCTCATGCACTTTTGATTCCAAAGGTGATGGAAATGTGGCTGGTGCCAGTAGGTTCTTAAAAAATTTGACCCATTCCTCATGGATTTGTTGTGCATTAGTTATCACATTTCTCGTGTCTGCCTCCTTAATTTAAAAAATTGTCTTGGCTACTCTCTTTTATTTTGCTGAAGCATGAAAATATTTCATATTTTTATCCCCTTCTTGTAACCATAGTTCCCTTAATTTTTGTCTCCAGTATTCCTCTTCTCTGCTACACAACTCTTCCCATTCTTGTTGAAGGATTTTTTGTTTGCAATAGGCATCATTGTTCATACCATTTTAGATTATTTGGCTGTATACATTGTCCAGTTGTTTCTTAACCTCCTCTTTTTGTTTAAATACATTCTTAAAGACATGTTCATTCCATTTTTTAATAAGTTCTTTGATATGTTTCAGTTTCATGGAAAACTGATGCATCTTAGAGCCATTTACACGAGGGGAGTTGACCCACCATTGCCTCAATAGGTGAAGAAAGTGTGGATGATGAAGCCACATTATTTTGAATTTGAAAGATGAGTGGTGTTGGCTTCTGTCTGTATTTCCTACTTGAGTGATGTTAAGTGAAATTGGAAAGTGGTCAGACACTGGCAAAGATAGAATCTCTGATTGGATATGTAGATTCTGAAGCTTCCATTCTTGTGACAGAAGAAATCTATCCAATTGAATAGTTATTTATGCAAACCTTTCTCTCTTATTTGTCCATGTAAATGAACCTTGAATAGGATGGATATCCATAAGGTTATTGTTGTCAACAAAGTGGGAGAAGTCTTGTATGGTCTTGATAGGTGGACTGATACCCCCTATTTTCTCTGATTGATAAAGGATCGCATTGAAGACTCCCCCTATGATAACATTTTGAGAGTCTTGAAGCTAAATTAGATGGGAGAGGGTGTCCCATAATTTGATTTTATGCTGAGTTGTCAAATTCTGTCATTTTCAGCAGCTGCCAATTGTTATTCTACTGAATAAGTTTCCCCTAAATTGTTTGAGGGTTCCAAAGGACTGCCAATCCTCCTAAAGCTCCTATCCCTACAGACTGCATTGAAGCCCACTTTGGCCATTTTGCAACTATCTTTTCATAATTTTCTTGAGAAAGTTTTGTTTCCTATAACATGAAAATATCTTCCTTCATAGAATCAATGGCTTGTTTGATCCTATTTCTCTTGTCAGAGGTGTTAATGCCTCTGACATTCCATGATTTTATCTTCATTTCTGACAAGGATAACCTCTCATTCTCCTTATCACGCTTTTGGTAATAACAAATCTGTCATCCAAAGTAGACTGAATTCTTGTTGTTATTTCAAATTTTGTTTTGGTGCCTTTTGGTCAGCCTCTCGATTTGGGTGTTTTGGGTAAATGTTGACATTGTGTCGTAGATTGAGCTATTGAAAGGGTCTGACGATGATCAAAAGACCTCACAGGTTCAACTCGCTCTGTTCTCTAGGTGACCTCTAAATTGTTGGAATCAATCCCATCGAAATGTGTTGTCAATCAATCATGACCCAAGTCCTCGATCAACTTTTGCACTTACCGGTATATACAATTCTCCACACCCAATTCATCCTCAACTGGGACTGTCAATGGAAAATGGGCATGATTTTTTTGATTAGCTTGCCCTTTCTTCATACAACTATTGACAAATTGAAGTGGGAGTGCCAGTGGCAGAAGAGTATAGGATGTTTGGCCAGCTTGTCCTCTATTAATATCATCAAATTTACCTTTACTAGTGTCATCCACCTACAATGGAATTTACTCCCTATAGTCTATAATTATGGCCCTATCAATGGGAATTGGCGATGCTTGATTTTCCAATGTTGGGACTCTGTGTGAAAATCAGCCATTTTTTGTGAGTGCCTCCTGAGCCTCCAAAATTGTTCCTTCCTCCTCAGTTGTTTCAAAAATAATTTTAGATGCTAGCTCTAAAATAATTTGATCCCCGACTGTCGAATCTGATATTCTGAGACTGATATTTTGTTGTGTGACTTCCTTGAGCTATGAGAGGGGCTTATGGTGCCAGTTTTATACCATTCTGCGGCGGAATGGTAAATTCAGATGCAACTGAAAATATTGAGGAAGATGCAGAGACCCCAGTAATTGGTCACACGTAGTAAGTTTTTGGCCCAAATGAGAAGCTCTGCAGACAATGCATCACCATTTTTAATAGTTGTGAAATTTTGACAACTATACTATGAGATTTTTCCACTCTCTCTAAATCTCTAGTTGAGATATCTGGGTCCATGGGAGCATTATCTATATTATGGACTCTCGAAATTTCCTTATGAGCACATGCTGCAGGATCATAATTATGATCCAAGAATACTAATGTCACTCCTTTCTTAATCTCTTGACATTGTATATTAAAATGTCAAAGTCTATGTTGGAATTTATGCATAGTAGCTTCATCCTGAATATTAATGTTCTGGGACCATGTCCTCCACTGAGAATTGATAGTGATTTGGCTTGGGATATCTTTGTGCATATCTAAGAGCAGGAAGACTCTGACTTCAATATGTGGGCGTTCAAAAGGGATGAGGTCATGCCTGAGAAAGATCCCCAGTTTATTTGCAAGAATTTGGATAATTTTTGGATCTCAGTATTCAAGGGGCAATAGAGGGAATGAAAGCCAAAATGGGGAAAAATGAACACCCTCAGGATGTGGTTTGAATTTTGGGACCTAGAGCATGGTAAAAAGACCATAACCATGACAAAACCATCCTTTCTTCTTGTGCACTACATCTCTATCCTTTTTTGTATTAAATAAGGCAATGAAATATTTGGATTCTGGATCTAGGTAAAACAGATCTTTTAAACCCATCCAAGAGGAGGACGCCCAATCCATGATATCAGAAAATGACAAAGTAGGATAGGTAAACTTACCTATAACTGCTCAATGACGAAGGAGGCCAATAGGATGCTACAACAACTGCTCAAGAAGCATGATGGTCATCTGATTTGACACGTTCTTGATGGGTTCTGAAGTTGTAGGTTGTTTCTTTTGCCAAATTTGAACGGGATACTTTGGCTTGAAGGGGGATCTAGGTGGATTTGGAAAACTTGACTCTGCATTGGTATTCTTGGAGCCTTGCTTATTTTTTCCAGCAAGTTGTACTAGCTCATTGATCCTATCATTGGCATCATTTTCAGAATGTGAGGGTACTATTTTATCCTTAGTGGAGACATCATTCTTGCTCAGAGTCTTTGGATATTTGGCAGGAATGAGTGGAAGTGGCAATCCAGGGGTAGTGCCCTCACAGATATCAAAGATGGGTTGTTTCTAGAAGGGATGTCGAAAATGTTTTCCAATGTTACCAGGCTTCCCGTTCCCAAATGGAATATTTCCTCCTCTAGGCCTCTGATCAAATATCTGGTTTGTATTTTTTAAATTTGTATTTTCCTGTCCAAGACCTTTTTTGAATTTTAGTGCATCTTGTCATTGGGTTAGGGTTACCTGATTAGGCCATCCCTCCTCTGTTTGTTTAGATGTTTCACCTACTTCATAGGAGGGTATGCCTTGCCAGGGCACTTTGCCATTTGTTTTATCGGTATCTATTCCAGGCCTGGTTTGTGATTTGGAGGCCCTAATATTTGAAGGCTTCCCCGAGGGGAATGTGAAGCTGGGATGGACATGAAATCTAAGGTTTACAGAGAATGGTTTGGCACGTTGTACCATGACTTTACCTCAAAAAATCAACTTAAAAGCCTTTCCGTGTTGCAAATCTAAATGGCCTTTGTGAGGGTTTTTCTCCACAAATGGGCAACTTTGAAACCCGAGATCTTTATGCACAGACGTAGATGGTTGTACAATGGTTGTGTTACAAAATATACAGGCAAGATCGTCATCTAAATTTATGAAACGCTTGTGTTGTTTGTCTGTCGTCTGCATTTTGTAGGGGTCCTTCTGTTGTCTGAAACCCTGCCATGCTCTGTCCTGCAATGTTCATGCTTCTGCTCCTACTTATGCTCCTGCTCCTACTCCTGCTCCTGCCATTTAATTAGAAGAATAAATTAATAAGTTTAAATATTCAAATTTAAACTTTTAGGAAATTGATTTTAATTAACTAATACATATTAATTAATTAAGGTTTATTAATTTAAATAAAATTAATTATTTAATTAATTTTGGAGAAATGATTGAATGATTAGATGATTGGATTTTAGAAGAAATATATGATTAATTATGATGACATGTAACTGATTAAATGTTTGATAATATTAAGTTGAAGATAATGCAAAGCATTAAATCAGTTAATGGTTTGTATTGTCATTGATGTCAACTTGATATCATCTGTACGATCATGTACATAATGCCAAAAGACTTCAGAGAATCAATAGAACAAAGGTTATGCTTTCAGCAATCCATAAATGTCAAGTATTCACTAAGTGACAAATAACACCGACAGAGTGCACACAATCGGTAAAGGAAAAGAAGAAAAGTCACAATGATACCTGATGAGTAGAAGACAGTGTTGCCCGACGAAGCAAAACCACAGGATGCCAGACGAACTGAAAATAGAGTTGCCCGACGAGTAAAAATCTAATGATGCCCGACGGACGGAGATCCTGAAGCTAACTGGAGTCATGCCGATGGAACTGTCAGTTGTCACCAACAACTAACTGAAGAATTGACCAATGGAATAGAGAGTTCAGAAAATGACAAAATATCTAGCTGGCAAGAGCTAAAGATAAACTTAACTGGTTGTTTTTTTTGTTTTATTCAACCAGAGTTAAGTAATTGATTTAAAGAAGATTTGTACAGTTGGCAAGAAGATAACTACGAGATAAATCAGGAGTTATGCTTTAAATCAAATTGGCTGGATTGTTTTTCACGCCAAGAATCAAGAATCAAGAAACAGTGAATATCATGTCTATATAAGAGACAAGCTTAATTCATTTTTGTAACAACACATTCATGAAAAGGGGATTAAGGGGAGTGAATGAAAAGAGGATGCTGAAGAGAAACTGATGAAGAAGAACTTCATACAGTCCTGATCAATCAAGTTGAAGGAGAGGTAAATAATTCTGGAGACACCGATGAACAGTGAAGCAAAACATCACAGAGCAGAAAGTGTGGAACACAAAGAATTGAGTTGATACATTGATTAGAGAGGTAATGTACTTAAATAGATCTAAAAATCTACAATTCAAAGTTGCATTAGAAACAGGTCATAGTGTTTCAGTTTAACCATTGAAGCATCAAGTCTCTTAATAGAGCAGAACTTAACAGTCTTCTATATATTGAGGTACATCCCAAGGAGTGCCGAAAATTTTGATTCATGAAAGTAGCATTGGATTTTCCCGATACCTATTGACAGTCTAAGGAGGCTGATTCAAGGATGGTAGCAATAGATGCCCGATACTAAGTGACAACCTCTATGTATAAAATCCTCTAATAAGGTCGCACTTAACAGTGTGTTTGTAACCTTTAACAGGGTTGGCTCCTAACAGGGCTCACTTCAAAAGAGTGAAAATTTGGGGTACCGGTCCCAGTGGTTTTTTTCTTAATAGGGTTTCCATGTTAAAAATTCATGTGTTATGTGTGTATGATTCATTTCTTTATTGTTTTGTATCTGACATAGTTAACACTGGGTTGATCGGTATACTCTACTTATTTACTAAGTTTCGGTAAATAGTTATATTGCTTATTGGTAATCAAGGAGAATAGGGATAGACAAGGAAAACTGACAGACAGTTATTCATTATAAGTATTTCATGGCATGCATCTTGTATGGACTTAATAATCTGAGGTTTATTTGATTGGTGGTTAATGTTTGAAGGATAAATTTTTTAGGCCACTGATTCACCCC
>MU225240.1:9380544-9405985 GCA_018584345.1 Thuja plicata
CATGGTATGTAGACTTCACAAAGCCTTGTATGGATTGAAACAAGCTCCTAGAGCCTGGTATGAATGACTTCATTCCTATCTTATAAGTATTGGATTTGTAAGGACTAGTGAAAACAATAATCTTTATATGAAGGAAGATACTGTGTCTAACACTTTAATTGTTGAAATATTTGTTGATGACATCATATTTGGAGGCAATGATATGCTATGCAAATCATTTTCTAATGAGATGAGAAAATAGTTTGAGATGTATATGTTTGGATAGATCAAGTTCTTTCTTGGTCTATAGATCATTCATCAAAGTGAAGGTATTTTCATTACACAGTCCAAATACATCAAAGAGGTCCTGGAAATGTTCAAGATGGAAGATTCAAAACCAATTGGAACACTGATGGCTGCTGGATGTAAGTTAACAAAGGAGGACAAGACAATAGAGGTAAATCAGACTTTGTACAGACCAATGATTGGAAAACTCATGTATGTTGTACACACTAGACCAGATATTGCATATGTAGTAGGAATTGTTGCTAGATTTTTTGCTAACCCTAGGGAATCACATATGACTGCTGAAAAAAAGAATTCTAAGATATCTGAAGAATACTGAGGAATTTGGCTTATGGTATAGAAAAGAAGGCAAATTTGAACTCAAGGTGTTTACCGACGCTGATTGGGCTGGAAATCTTGATGACCGGAAGAGCACAACTGGAGGAGCATTCTTTATGGGTGACAGACTTGTCACATGGATTAGCAAGAAGCAAGGATGCATCTCTCAGTCTACTGCAGAAGAAGAATATGTTGTTGTTGCTGCAAATTGCTCAAATATTGCATGGATCAAACAGTTACTAGAAGGTATGAATAGGAAGATCTTAGAACCAATAATTATTTATTGTGATAACACCAGTGCAATAAACATTTCCAAGAATCTAGTCATGCATTCCAAGACTAAACACATTGCCATCAAGTATCATTATTTGAGAGAACAAGTTCAAGAAAAGGAGGCGATACTTGAGTATGTGCAATCAAAAGAACAATTGGCTGATATCTTCACCAAGCCACTGCCCAAGGATACATTTGAGTACTTGAGAAAGAGACTAGGGGTCAAACCCTTGTCTTCCAGTCAGTAATATGACTGAAGACTGCATCAGCCTATATATTATCATAATATCAATCAAGTTGATGCAAGCAAAAAGATGAACTTCAAAAGATACATCTATATACAGACAGGTATATACTAGAACCGAGCACCAGAACATATTGTTGTATTGTTGATGGATAAGGGAAATTCAAGGAATATATTATAGATAGGAGAAAAATGATTGCTTGACATGAATGTCATATATTTGTAAAATATTTGTTTGGCATTGTTGTCAAAGGGAGAGAGATTATCCATATTATCAAATTCTTCTGAAAAAGGGAGAAAGATTATCCATTATCAGATTACTCCAACAGGGAGAGATTATATCCAAAGGGAGAGACAGTTGTATAAAATATTACACAAAGGGATAGTTGCTGACAAGAGAAAAAGACATCAAAGAGAGAGAACTGCCATAGGAGAGAAATTGATACAAGAAGAGGACTCAACACATAAGAAAGCAAAGAGCTACAAGAATCAAATCTAAGCTAAAATAGAGCTTACTGGAGTTCAGACATTTATCGATTATCAAACAAAAGGATTGGTAGTTTGATGAATCTCAACTGTTGTATTTTATATTGTATTAGAAATAGTATAGTGTGATAATATAGTATGTTGCCATCAATGCCAAAGGGAGAGATTGATGACATGTAACTAATTAAATATTTGATAATATTAAGTTGAATATAATGCAAAGCATTAAATCAATTAATGGTTTGTATTTTCATTGATGTCAACTTGATATCATCTGTACGGTCATGTACATAATGCCAAAAGACTTCATAGAATTAATAGAACAAAGGTTCTGCTTTCAGCAATGCATAAATGTCAAGTATTCACTAAGTGATAGATAACACCGATGAAGTGCACACTGTCGAGAAAGGCAAAGAAGAAAAGTCACAGTGATACCTGACAAGCAGAAGACAGTGTTGCCCAACAAAGCAAAACCACAGGATGCCCAACGAGCTGAAAATAGAGTTGTCCGACGAGTAAAAATCTAATGATGCCTGACGGACGGAGATCCTGAAGCTAACTGGAGTCATGCCGACGAAACTATCAGTTGTCACTGACAACTAACTGAAGAATTGACCAACGGAACAGAGAGTTCAGAAAATGACAAAATATCTAGCTGGCAAGAGCTAAAGATAGACTTAACTGGTTGTTTTCTTTGTTTTATTCGACCAGAGTTAAGTAATTGATTTAAAGAAGATTTGTACAGTTGGCAAGAAGATAACTACAAAATAAATTAGGAGTTATGCTTTAAATCAAATTGGCTAGATTTTTTTTCACGCCAAGAATCAAGAATCAAGAAACAGTGAATATCATGTCTATATAAGAGACAAGCTTAATTCATTTTCGTAACAACACATTCACGAAAAGGGGATTAAGGGGAGTGAATGAAAAGATGATGCTAAAGAGAAACTGATGAAGAAGAACTTCATACAGTCCTGATCAATCAAGCTGAAGGAGAGCTAAAGAATTCTGCAGACACCGACGAACAGTGAAGCACAGCATCACAAAGCAGAAAGTGTGGAACACAAAGAATTGAATTGATACATTGATCAAAGAGGTAATGTACTTAAATAGATCTAAAAATCTGCAATTCAAAGTTGCATTAGAAACAGGTCATAGTGTTTCAATTTAACCATTGAAGCATCAAATCTCTTAACAGAGCAGGACTTAACAGTCTTCTATATATTGAGGTACATCCCAAGGAGTGCCAAAAAGGTTGATTCATGAAAGTAGCATTGGAGTTGCCCGATACCTATTGACAGTCTAAGAAGGAGGTTGATTCAAGGATGGTAGCAATAGATGCCCGATACTAAGTGACAACCTCTATGTATAAAATCCTCTAACAAGGTCGCACTTAACAGTGTTTTTGTAACCTTTAACAGGGTTGGCTCCTAACAGGGCTCACTTCAAAAGAGTGAAAATATGGGGTACCGGTCCCAGTGGTTTTTCCCTTAACAGGGTTTCCACGCTAAAAATTTATGTGTTATGTGTGTATGATTCATTTCTTTATTTTTTTGTATCTAACATAGTTAACACTGGGTTGATCGGTATACTCTACTTATTTACTGAGTTTCGGTAAATAGTTATACTACTTATCGGTAATCAAGGAGAATAGGGACAGACAAGGAAAACCGACAGACAGTTATTCATTATAAGTATTTCATGACATGCATCTTGTAGGAACTTAATAATCTGAGGTTTATTTGATTGGTGGTTAATGTTTGAAGGATAAATTTTTTAGGCCACTGATTCAACCCCCNATTCACCCCCCCCCCCCCCCACCCCCTCTCAGTTATTACTAACAAATTAATGATTAAAAAACCATTAATTAATAGAGAAAAATTAGTAATTAACATGAGGTTATAAGGCTATCCATTTTTGGATGTCTATAGAAGGAAGGAAATTCTTGGATGGCTTGAAGATTCAAAATGTGTTATGCATTAATCCCTAAGAGGTATGATTTGGGAATAGGAGAAGCACAACCTGAGGACATAAAGAATTTTCTGATTGAGTATAAGGACATAATTTTAGATAATGTACCTGATGGATTGCCGCCTATAAGAAGTATTAGTCATTTCAAGGATCTAATCCCTAGAGCATGTTTACCTAATAAAGCATCACATTGGATGACACCAACAGAGAATGAAGAATTGAATATATAAGTGCAAGAATTATTGATGGAATGATTAATCAGAGAAAGCTTGATTCCTTGTGCAATACCTACAGTATTAGCACCAAAGAAGAATGGAGAATGGAGAATTTGTACTGATTCCAGATCTATTACTAGGATCGCAGTGAAATATCGATTCCTTTTTCCTAGGATGGATGACATGATAAATTGCTTGAGTGGAGCAAAGTATTTTAGAAAGATTGATTTGAAAAGTGGATATCATCATATCAGAATTAGAGAAGGAGATTAGGGGAAGACTATATTTAAGACAAATGAAGGATTGTATGAATTATTGGTGATGTCTTTTGGATTGATTAATGCACCGAGTAATTTCATGAGAGTGATGAATGAGGTATTGAAGAAATTCTTGGATAAGTTTGTGATTGTTTATCTTGATGAAGTTTTAATTTTCAGTAAGAGTAAGGAAGATCATTTGTTGTATCTGAGACAAGTATTGCAGAGAATGAGGAAAGAGAAATTGTTGATAAATATCAAGTGTTCTTTCAAGAGGGAAGAGTTGGTATATCTAGATTTTTTGATATCTACAGAAGGTTTGAAGATGGATCTAGAGAAAGTGAAAGCAATTGTTGAGTGGTCTAAACCTGAGAGTGTTGGAGAAGTCAAATCATTTCATGGATTGGCTAGTTTCTACCAAAAGTTCATAAGAAATTTCAATTCAATTCGTAATCCTAACTGAGACAACGAGAGGAGATAGAAAAGAGTTCAAATGGACACATGGAGAAAATAAGAGTTTTGAGTTGTTGAAACAAAAGGCGACTGAACAATTAGCTTTACCATATTTCAATAAAGTTGTTGTTTTGAGTAGGAGAACTTTGCTAAAAGAGATGAGAGTTGACGTGTTGGGATTTGATGAATTGACTTTGTATGAGGAAGACCCTAATTTTGGAGGCCCTTTCAAATCTTATAGAGAACCTGTTGTTCCTGACTGAAACAAATGGTTGGACTACTTCATTCAAGATGGTGTGTTATTCATAGGAATTCAATTGTGTATATTGAGGAGTTATATGAGGGATAATCTGATTAAGGAAAAGCATTGCGGAGGATTAGCTAGACATTTTGGCATTGACAAGATAGTAGCTTTGGTGAGTGAAATTTATTTTTGGCCTCGGAATCATAAGGATGTAAGGAAGTTTGTTCAAGGATGTAGAATTTGTCAAGACAGACCAATGAAAGATTGTTCATGGATTTCTTAGGCTAAGGTTGGCCATCTTGGTTTTCCTTTAGCCCCACCAAAGTGAGAGGCTCACTTTTCAAATAACCATGGGTGTTAGATGCAAGAGCATCTTGGGATCTTAGCAATCTTTCATCAACCAAAAACAATTGTTTTTGTTTTCTTGTTTGATCAGTCTCTAAGTTTCTTTCTACGTTCGTTCAGTTTGGATTTCTCACAGTTATGATCCTTACAGTGTGTTCGTGGCATCATGTGGAACCTTTGCCTAGGTTTGCACTTCATTTGGTTACTTCACGCATGAGATCTTACAGATTCTTGGCGGGACTATATTGTACTTCATGTTTTCTGGCCAGCTTGTGTTTTTAGATCTTGCAAAGGATTTCTCGATCGGGGAAGTCTAACGACTTATTTCTCGATGATATTACGTTTGTGGCCAACCTACTTGAGGGATCGTGATTCTTATTTCATTCATTGGAAGTAGATCCTGATGATTTGGGTCATGACCTATATTTTGCAATGCATTTTCCTATTTTTGGGGAAATATGATCTTTCTAGGCTGACTTGATGTTTGCGAAAGCTTTATAAGCTTATAGATTTTCTCTTTGTGGGAGGGGAAAAGTAGTTGAGAACCAGAAGGGGCAGCTCTCATAAGTTTATCTTGTTGTAGCTGAATGCTAAGGATATATTACGGAGCTCTAAATGTAATTGGGCTTGTATGTATGACATGTATGACTGCATGTTGCAGATCCTTTGTATATCATTTTCTGATAATAAAGAAGACTGGTCTTTCATATCTCTCTCTTGTTACTCATTGTTTCTGTTGTGTGACTCATGTTGCAAGGATTGGACAGATCTCTTTGAGTTTCCTTCGTCCTTGAGTGCACCAAGAGGGAAAAACATCACTCATTAATGCTTCATCTCTAGGAGAAGATGATTGAAACAGATGGGATGGGAAGTGTCATTAAGCGATTTGTGAACAATATCACCCTCTTCCATCACAAAATCATCCTCTTGCACAAAGGTACTTGTTGACCATTTTTGGTCCCCATCATATTTCAGATGCATCAGATTACAAGGTTGAGTTGCAGTTAATGAGATCAAGAAATCTAAAAGGCCTAAGGCCTCCAAAATCTTTTAGAAATTCCCTTTCCTTAGTCATTTTAATCACAATCAGGATTTTAGGATTTAGGCATCAGTCAAGAACAACCATCGGGCCCGTAAGGCACTTCTAGAATATTTGTCAAAATTCGAGGGCAATTCTGGAACTATTGTTAAAATCTAAGGGCACTTCTGAAACTATTGTTGGAATCCAAGAGCGTGGATGGAACTAAAGAAAAGAAAAGGAAAATTAAGTGGCCCGTCAGGACTTCTATAAGGGAAAAGGCATCAGTGCAGAAAGTGTCGTCGGAGTCTGAGGGTACTTCTAGAAGTGTTGTCGGGATGCAAATTTATTTTGGAACTAACTATAAAAGAAAGAGGGCCCACTTTTAATCTAAGGGGGATAAAATTAAAGGTTCTAGAAGGGACGTCAGAGTCCAAAGCTCGAACTAGAATCTCTAAACAAAGAGGAAAAGTGACTCTTCGTCAAATAAGAAAGAAGTGGAGAAGGAAGGTACTTTCGGAAGCCTCGTCGGATCCCGAAGCCCAACATTGAACTACACAAGAGTGAAGGCCAGTGGGAGGAAGACACATGGTGGCTTGGTTTCTTCGTTATGCGATGTTTTTTGCAAGACATCTTTGGTTCTTTCCTAAATGATCATGCATGCTTCATCGAATAGGGTTTTTTCTGGTCAAATCCCTTTGACCTGCAGTCCCGCGGAAGTAAAATGGTTAAAAAGCAACGGGCACAGTGTATATTGAGAAATAGATTAGAATTGAGAACAGTGTATGTTGAGGTTTTTATTGATATTAAATGCAGTCATAGACAGAGAGAGTAACCATAGTTTCAATCTAGTGCATCACCACATTTCCCTTTTAGTATATCCTTCTCCCTTTTCCTCAAATGTAGTAGTTTAGGTGCATCCTTATTGTAAAGGAAGTCGACCTTCTCCGGAGATTCAATCTCATTTATCTAGTGCGACGCATCGATATGTTGTCATGAGGGATAATAACTTTGGGAGAGGAATCGTTGAAAAGAGGATTGTTGTACACCCTAAATCCTTCCATCACATTAGTCAACTTTTTGCAAAAAGATAGTTTAAGAGTTTGAAAGGAAGACTTAGTAGAGATGAAGTCATCAAGGACTTCATCCATCATATAAAAATCTTCACTACTAAATGGATCATTAAAGATAGTAAATCTTTGTAGAAGGAAATCAGACATGTTGTAATGAAATAAGCTAATGCAATGAAACAAAGCATAAAAGGAACTAATCAATGCATGAAAATAAAATATTTCTGGATTTTTATTGTTTTTAAATATGAAAATGTAATGCACAAATGAACTTGATCTATGAAACAATGTGCAATTTTTATGTTTGTTTTTATCAATGAATGCAATAATAAGACTAAACACATAAAACGAAATGCAAAAAAAATCAAATCTAAGCACCAAATCAAAAGTGGAAATGTTATGAGCAAGGCTCACAAAAATGTACAAGATGAAATGGTGAGCAATGCAAAGGGGAAGATCTATAAAATAGATGTAGAAGGAGATTGAAGATGATTTGTGTGCCCCTGGAATTGGAATAGGAAGTATGCCACTTCAGATCTAAATTTCTGATAGATTGGATCTCACAAAAACCTATAATTGCAAATCCCAGGTCCTGAATTTGACACATGTTTGCACGTCAAATTTCAGCTAAAAATGCAAGGAACATAATGGTTTGAGGGAACAAAATAGTTTTTAGGGAACGTAATGGGTCCAATCGCCCTATTCTCTGGGTTTTTGTCTCAAATTTCAAGGGATGCTATGACTGTATCTAATATTTCCATATTTTCTCCAACAACTCTGTAACATTTTCCTACATGGAAAAATGGGGAAGAAGGTTGGATAGAGGGGTTTGCCTCAGTCAAACCCCTATTTAGGAATCAGCCTTGAAATGAAATGAAATGAAAGTGTGTTGTCATGTAGCAGAGGCTAGATCTAGTAAATGAAGTATATCATACATTGGCAATGCAAATGCTTCTTTGAATATGATCAAGTATGTTGATGCAATAGCTTTGACTTTAACACAAAAAAATCAAAAAGAAATCATGAAAGACAAGACCTTGTGAAATGGATGTTTTAATTCACCACAATGTTGATTGAGGAGAAGAGAGAGAATACTTGAATAGATCTGGATAAATAGGTATCTCCTTTGATAGAACACTTCTTTGCTTGGCCTCCAATGGGGAAAGAAGCTATATCTATTGAGAGGAACAACTTGAATGCTTGAGAAGAATGATAGATGTTTGAACTTGATGGCTCTTGAACTTGATTTGTTTCCTTGTGCTTGATAGCTTGAATGCTTGATTGCTTGAAATTGATCATGAATAGCTTGCAATTGATAATGGATCCCAAAATCATGAGAGATAGGGTGTTAATATGCCTCTATGAATATTTCGGGGGCTAAAACTCAAGAAGATCGACTGCAAATCAAACTCCCCCACTAAAACACCAATAGAAGTCCTAGGTTCAAATTTGAGCACAAATCCCGGAGAACAAAACGTTTGAAATGCCATGTTCCCAAGAACAGAACATTCGAAATGTTTTGTTCTACCCAATAAGGGCCCAAATCAAGACCATGGGTCTCGAGCATTGAAAGAATGTAGGATTTCAAGGCACAACCAGATCCGAGGGCGGGACAGAACACAAAGGCTGCAAATGGTGATATAGGGCCTAAGAGATTAAATGAATTATTTGATTGCAGGAAAAATAGAGGAGCGCGCTTACAAATAAGGGCTAACCTCGATTTTAAACCAGATTGAAGAGAGATGAACCATAGTTGAATTTAGGTGTTCATAAGAGGTCTCGCTATAGAAAATTCACTAAGGTGGGTGCAAAATAGTCCTTAAATTGTACATTAATTGGGTGCATACAATTTAGGATGGTACTATATATATAAGCCAAATACACAAAGGTTTTGTAAATTTGGAAAATGAAAAGATGAGGAAGAAAATTTGTGGTCTACATGAATACATATGTTTGTGAATGCATGCATACACCCACACATCTTAAACCATTAATTGCACCTCCATCCTTATTAACATGCAACAGTGTGCCATAGGGACACGTACCCAAAGGTTAGGTGAATTTTGTTTTTGTTTCAATAGCTTTTAGAGGAAAATATACCATAAACATCCAAAAAGAAATAAGTGTAGCGCGTTGAATTTAGTTTTTATAGTTGTCCCTAAAAGTCCTCTTGTCATCCCCACAACCACATTCTCATTCCCCTATTCAAGTGTATATGGTCTTGGTTTGGACTAAGCTTGCCTAAGCTCGCCCCTTCGTGAACCCCAAATTTGACAAGATGTAAGATCAAGGTAAGACAAGTTGGGTGTTTGGCTTATATATATATATATATATATATATATATATATATATATATATGAAGNTTTATATATATATATATATATATATATATATATATATATATATATGAAGGAATGAAGAATGAAGGAGTTTTAATGATGTTCACAAGGCTAAGTGTTCTAAGGGATTAAAAACTACAACATTAACATATTTTCAAAAAAAAAAGTGTTGTCGCCACAATTATGAATCTTAAGCAACTTTCTAGCTTGTGAAGTCTTGTCTCCTCAAAAAACTCATTTAGACATCCGCCTTCAAAGTATTTTCAAACTACATACGGATATCCTTGTATGTTGCACAGTCTATGATGAAATGTCATTAGGCTTCAACCATGTCTTTGCTAAAAATGGCACAAGTTCTTTCCACATCTACCAATGTCACATATAAGGTGACCTCATCTGCACTATTAGAATTTTAGCCTTCCCCTTTGTTACAACCCTCAAATAGCCTTTTACATCATTTTTCCAATGTGGTTGAATTCTTTGAAATAATGCACTATTTTTCTACCATTTTGTTTTATCCACATGACAATCTCTTGAACTTTTCTAATACCATCGTTTTTTTATTTCAATGTGTTAGGACATTCATGCCAATTAATGTCCCACTTATTTTTGTTTCCTCCAAGTCTTCTTCCTACCATTTAGCTCCTCTTCAATGACATTTTGTACCAATGTTGTGTTAGTATTTTGTACACTCTTAAGAATAAAAAAAATGGGTTAACTCGTCAAGCATTTTTGGTTAACTCGTTATGCATTTTCCTAGATTAACCCATCAAGCATTTTTGGTTAACTTGTCAAACATTTTTCTAGATTAACTCGTCAAGCATTTTTTTAGGGTTAATTTGTTAACCGACATTGGTAAACCTCCTAAAAGGCTTATAAATAAGTGGCACTGTAATGCGAAATTATCATATTGTAATTTTCTCTTTGCTAGATAATAGAATAAATGGACAGATGTTTCTTTGGTGGATGTAGACCATATTGGGTGAACCACGTTAAATCTCTGTATTATTTGGTTTTCTATCTTCTCTATTTTTGCATTATCTTAATATTGTTTATTGCTCATATATGCCTAATACCTAACAAATGGTATTTGAAATTTAATAGTTTTATAATTGAACAAGTTTACAACGAATGTCATTATGATCATTGTTTTTATCAAGAGATTGCTATATTATTATGTTACTATATGTTGATGGTATGCTTGTTGAGTCTAATATGCGGCATATAAATGATCTTAAAAAAAAATAACAGTCATTTGCTATGAAGGATTTGGGTGCAACAAAACAAATCCTTGGTATAAGAATAACTAGGGACAGGGAAAATCACACATTGACATTGTCTCAGAATGATTACATAGAAAAGATGTTCCACATATTTAAGATGCAATATGCAAAACCAGTTAGTACACCTTTACCTAGACATTTTAAATTGACCAAAGAGATTGGCCCCAAGACACAAGAGGAGATGGATTGCATATCTAAGGTTCCATACTCTTCAATAGTTGGCAGCTTGATGTATGTCATGGTGTGTACAAGGCCAGATATTGCTTGTGCAGTGGGAGTTGTGAACATGTATATGAACAATCCTAGAAAAAAGCATTGGAATGCAGTAAAGTGGATTCTTAGGTATTTTAGAGGTGCAACAACTTAACCTTTATATTTTGGAGGTTCTCATTCCACTTTACAATGCTATGTTGATTCAAATTTAGTAGGAGATATTGATGGCGGGAGGAGCACTATAGGGTATGTTTTTACTATAGGTGGCACAATGGTCGGCTAACTTTCCAGATTGCAAAAGGTTGTAGCACTTTCGACCACAAAAGAAGAATATGTTGCTTCTACAGAGGCTACTAAGCATATGATTTGGTTACCAAGGTTTATGAAGATTGGACAAGACACGAACATAGCAATTTGTACAACGACAGTCAGAGTGTGATTCATCTTGCAAATAACTCAGCCCTTCACTCTAAGACCAAACACATCTACTAAATTTCCAATTGCAAAAGGTTGTAGCACTTTTGACCACAAAAGAAGAATATGTTGCTTCTACAGAGGCTACTAAGCAGATGATTTGGTTACAAAGGTTTATGAAGATTGGACAAGACACAAACATATTAGTTTGTACAACGACAGTCAGAGTGTGATTCATCTTGCAAAGAACTCAGCCCTTCACTCTAAGACCAAACACATCTAGCTTCAATATCATTTAATACACTCAATTTTAGAGGATGGACAGTTGAAGCTAGAGAAGATACATGTTGTTGGAAATTCTTTATAAAGGGGTTCTCGGTGATGCATCGGTTATGTTTTTGAATTTGATAATGATTCATGAGTTCTAGAGACAAAAACCTTCAAGAGTTCTACAAAATTGTTGGACAAAAACCTAGCTCTTCCAAAAGGGTGGATTTGCTACGGATTTCACTAGGACAAATTTGTCAAGTCTCCTTTGGAGACAAATTTATAAATAAATTTTATTCAGGTTACATATTGTGTCAACTTGGAGATTTTATATTCTAAATCTAAAAAATAAAGAAATATTTAACTCCGAGGAAATGTCTACATTTGATATATCCTTGATGCGAGTCAATCTGATCCACACGATGAATAAACGTGACTTCTTTTAATGTGTGACGCCAATGTCTCAACACCCCGTTTTAAAAATCCAGCTTGTGACCAAGCAATGTCATGAGCCTTACCAGTTGCTGACTGCCTTATGCTTTGATATCTTCAACCGAGAACAGCTCGATTGTAGTGTCAATTATGGAAGGGCCACTTTTTTTAGTTGTGTTTGTTCACAAGGGTTGTGCTTCCCAAAGCTGATAAAGTTTTCGATCTTGAGATCACAAATTTTTCCTTTTTATCAGATTTTCATATTTTTCATGTTCTCAATGTTTGTCTCATTCTCTTTGAAGGGCCTTCTAGCAGCTTTGCATTCATCGTCATATACAGAGACACCATATCACGTCAATTACTCTTCCTGCATTAATTTCTCTAGTATGACTACAAATTCATATAATCCATGAGCTAAAAGCTAAACCATTTCTCCTTGTATATACCAATGCAAACCGTTTTCTTATATCTAGTGAATTATTGATTCATAAAGCATATAATATATTTATCTCTGAACTTGTTTGGAGCTATTGCTATGAGTAGAAGCAGGTACTCTTCAATAGTACTTGGATGACACGTTTATATTATACATTACAAGAGGTAGTGCAATGCACTTCCTACCCAGTGCTACGGAACATGTTAAGCTTTAATGATACAATCCTTGTAATTGTCTAGAGCTTGCAGGTACATACTCAACCTTCAGTACAGTACTCGTTTATATAATCCATATAGTTTACTGGTGTTCACATCAACAGCCATCTTTTCTATGAGCAGTACGCAAATTTGTTAAATTTGATCCCAATACCGCTCACTTGTGCATGAAAACAAACACTACTCCCAATTGTTTAGGAATGACTTTTGTCAGTATCTTAGACATTTCCAAATTCTCATTCTTGCACGATCAAGCTCTCTGGGAGGTTACAACTCTGAAACAAATGTTCGGCGCAACAGACATTGAACTTCAGATTCAGCTCCCTAGTCTAAAGTGCCTAATATACTTCCAATACTGTCACCACTGAGTTTATCCTTGGAAATACTGTTGGCAGTCTGCAAAGGCAGGCAACTGATAGTACTGGATCCCAGAAATAAATTTAACAGTTATACTGTGAAATTTTTAGAAACTCATTCACTCTTAAGGATGTGCTATAGAAAATTCTTATGTTCTCCATCTTCTGTTTCTGAAGCTAGTTTTTTATCAACCTATATTAAAATTTGGTAAACTGTCTCCCGGCACTGGTCACTTAATTTCAATCTTCACTACTAACCTCGTTCACTATTTCGTTCCCTTCCTGTATTATCTTTGCTTTCTTTCATTTTATACGTTCCAAACCTTCTAAGGCTTTAGCCATGTTCCTCGATTTCAGTTCAGCCCTTGGCTATGAAGCATTTCGTAAGGACTTATATTCAATAGCCCTTGCTGGTGCACATCTATTATAGTGCAAACTTCTACCAAACGAGGAGAATATGAAGGTGTTAAAACAATTGCATCTGATGGATAATACATTTCGAATGGCATTTTTTTCAAAAGAAAAAGGAATATCATAAAGGCCTCCAGAAATTGTTAGAGAAAACTACAAATGTACAGCCCTTGTACACCAAGATATTTCCAAGAAAAAATAGAAAAAAAAACTCGAGAGCTAAACTTTTGACATCCTGCACAAAATGGATTTTTAAGCATCCAAAGCCTCAACAATGCAAGTAATAGATCCTTGACTCCCACCATCATGTAGCTTATAGATTCAGTAGCAGATATTCACCACATTTGTGTGGAAAGCAAAACTCATCATGCTTCTTCATGCTCATTCCAGGGTTAACGATACACTAAGTTTACTTGTTCCAAATTGACATTTTGCCAGAAATTGCCTTCAAAGTATGACCAATTTGTGGTTAAGGAGCCACAGAATGTGAGGCTGTAGACCTTGCTTTGCCCCCAGCACAGGATCTGATAAAGCACAATCAACAAAGAATAGGGGTACAGGTAAACAGCTGACAAACAAATATGTCAGTACGAGAGTTTACCCTCACCTAAAAATACCAGCTGGCACCCCTGGATATAACTCGGAAGAGCAAATTACACTGATCAGATTAATAAAGTACAATCACCAATCAAAATATGTCAATATTCAATTCTTGTTTTAGGTTTCACCTTAAAAGCCATTTGGTCAATATTGCTCAATGCTGCAATTAGAAAGCACTCTGATCTTAGATTTAAAATTAAATCACAGATTTCACTACTTTACAAAGCAGCCATCTCTTGCTATACATATTGAACTATCTTTTGGTAGAAAAGGCCTACAAAAAAGGAAAACGAAATAATGGGCAATTGAGCAAAGAATGCCTTTTTACATTACTGATATGGGGCATTGTACACTCAAGAACAGGAAAGACTGCAATGTAGCCTGGTCGCTACCGAAGCTACTTTGGCTTAGAAAGAATGGCATTAGTAAGGAAGCAGAACTAATGATACATGGTGTAACCCGGAAATAGCTTACAATATGAAGCTTTGCATAAGATAGAGAACTCAGAAAACTGACATCCTAAATTAAATGAAATGCTAACAATTTGAACTTTTTCGTATTTTTATCCGTACTTTTCGTACACTGCTAACATCTGTTGTTTCCATCCTACTTTGCACTGAGCTAGTTTCCACAGTTTCAGAAATCCTCTGCAGAGAATTTGCTTCTGTTGGTTCAGGTCTTCTCTGCATGGAACTGCATTCTGGCTTCTGTACATCAGCTGACCACTCCTTTACCGTCATCTTTTGCAACCGTAATTGCTCCTTCTCTTGCCTTCGCTTCTCCTTCTTCTGCCGTTTCCGCTCAAGATACTCAGGATCATCATGTTTGTGATGACCGTCAGCCCCATGCTTGTGGTCTTTGTCCACTCTCTTTCTTTTCTTGTCTTTCTTCCCTTCCTTGTCTTTTCGACTCTTTCTGTTACCCTCTTGCCTCTCTGATTTTTCTGCAGCAACTTCTGCTGTCAATAAAGCACTTTCTCCAATAAGCTGATGGCTATCCAAATCCCTTTGATGAGAGCCATTTTGCTCACTTCTGTCCTCACAATCTTCTCCACTTACTGAAAGATATTTATTATGTTGCAAAGCAACTACATCCCTGGATCTGCCTCCCGAATCATCTCTTTTCTTCACAATTGACATTGAACAATTTGGAACATAAACGTCATTCATTGAATCTGCTGTGCACTGCAACTCGTTTGCAGTCCCAGCGTCTCGAAAATCCTTAACACTGCTAGTGCTCGCATTAATTTGGGAGCCATTCAGACAAAGCCTGAGTGCAATCTCTTTGGTTAAATAAACATTTTGTTCTACAGCAACAGCTTCCACAGCCTCACCCCCAGGTGTACATGGACTTCTTTCCAACACTGCACCAACCCCTAAACCTGCATCCACTGACACAGAGGAGCTGGCAACTGGGCACACAGCAGACACCCCTTGATCTAAACCACCAACAGGAGTGATACTCATTAAGTTTACAACATCTTCTACGGCTTCTGGAGGTTTGATCCGTACTTTCACTGCAGGCAATTTCCGTTCATTACCACCAGAGCTGCTGCTAATTGTAGCGTCCACTTCCTTTACAACCTCTGAAGAATTGAATGGAACAAAATTGTGGTGAGCCTGTTCCTCATCAGAAACATGAGGCCTGGAGAACCGTATTTTCATCATGCTTGGTTTTGCCCTTTGTTCACCAAGCACTTCAGCATCTACAGACTTTGCTGAGATTTTCAAATTTTGCTCATCACACACTTTAGCATCCATGGACTTAGCTGAGATGGGAAATATCTTTCGCTTTGGGATATGATAAAGTGATGGAGACCTGGATATTTGAGAACAATAAATTATTGAAGCGTAAAGAAATAAAATTTGACATCTAACAACTTGGAAGAAACTTACCGGCCTGCAAGAATCTGTAAAATACAGAACGTTTGATGCCGTAAAGTAACATTCACAAAAGCTTTGTGACTTTCGAGCAGATTAAGCAAGCTAGCAAGTGTCGAGCAGTTGATACTGTTTTCTGAATCTTTTTTCATTTGGCATAGGTATAGACAATGCATGAGAACTTTTGCTTGTACTGAAATACAAAATCATCAACAAAGGCAGATATCAGATACATGCTGCAAGGATAATGAATACAAAATAACCACAAAATTTAATAAAGCAGAGCAAACCTCGTAATGATGGTTCATTTTCTATAAATTTCATAGCTAAAGACAACGCAACATCAAGACCATTTTTGTCAGCTTCAAGGTTGATAAAGGCTTTAGTTGCTTCCAAACGAACTTGCCATTCCATATTGGCATATTGGAATGGCTTGATAAGTTCCTCCAAATCTTCCTGCTAGAAGGCTAATATAAGTACAATACTACTTATGACAATAATTAAGAACTACATATATCGATACAGAAATTTGGACTTACCAAGGGAACAAAGTGTGACAACTTCAATGCAATTTGTGTCAAAGTGCGAATACAACTAACGGTCAAGACTCCATTATAGCTTGGCATCAACCTGCAAAAATGATAAATTTAAATGACAAAGCTGTGACCGTCAATAAGAAATCCCAGTCTCACCTTCCATGATTATTCGTAAATATAAGAACACTTGCTTGTCTGCTCGGATCATTATCAACCATATGAATTGAAAATTTAATATCATCAAGTAAAAGGCTAAAAGTAATTATTCTTCCCGTCTAATAAATGGAGTCAATTGCTTAATCTAAAATACATTGAAAATGCAAAGCAATTCAAAGCAATTAAAATTCATTGTATTAAGATTGGGCTGAATAAATGCCACTGGAAAAAGCAATCCATGTCACAGAAGACTTCCTCCTCCAACCAGTAACTTATATACGCAGTATATTATAAAAAGAAATATAATGCAAAAGATTATCGCAAAAACTAAAATTAGTTACAATCTCACCTACCTTTCAAACTGCAACAGACGGTCTATACGTTTTAAAAGTGGTGGTAGTGCATGAAAACTCTGCAAACAAAGAAATTGTCAGCCAGAATTTTTATGATCTAATCTACAATTGTCAATAACTATAAAAGTAAAAATCCTTCAGTTTTCAAAAAAAGTTACACAGCCAGACTAAATGCATAGCAGAAGTAGGAAAAACACTTGCCCACTATTCACCTTTCACTTCAATGAATATCATGTTTGATAGAAATTTTAAAAATACCCAATGTCTACAAGTGAAAAAATAGACCAATTCCACTAGAAACAACATACACGTACGAATATATATAAAGTATACCAAGACTATAAATAGAATATTAAAACTACCCAAAGCAGATTGAATCTGGCCATTGAATATAATTACAAATATAAGAAATCCAAGGAAACCAAAGGTAAGGTTCCTCTAAAGCCACAATGCCGGGCACTTTTGTAAACTAAGGGAGCAGGAAAACGAACAGGTTTATGACCAATTTGATGATTATAGAAGGAAACGAGCATAATCACGTTTTTTTGTCAATCTTTTGGGAGAATGGATGAGAAGTCCTGGCATCAGCATCCACCAGATCTACTACACGAGGAAAAAAAAGGAAGCGAGATCTACAATCCATAACAGAATGTCCAGGATTAAAGAGGTTTATTTGAATGGCATCAACTTAAGACATGATAAGAAAAATAATGATATGTGCATGCTTCTGTAACCCATGTGAGTGAGAGAACTACAATATCCTTGCAGCACATACAGAGGCAGTTTTGATGATCAATCACCATCAATGTGTGTCCTATCCAATAGAAATTGGTTTAGTTTTTTTTTTTTTTTGAATTTGGGTTTCTTATAGTCCTGATTATGTTTTTCAGACTTAGATTCAAGATAAGAAACAATGCACAAGAACTATGCAATATATCTATATGTCATAAACTAAGAAGTTCAAATCAACAATACTCGTTTCAGATTACATAGAGCGTTGTTTGAACATTACAAAATAGAAGTAAACTACTTGCAGACCTGTTTAGTCTTCAATCACAAATATGAGTGCCCAGAATTACAACAGCATTACGTACTTGGCTTGTAAAGCATGTGAAACCAGTACGAGTTACTTCAGCACTAACCAACGCCCGGGTATGTTGATTATGCCCTTCCTAAGTGAGCTCTCAAGTGGTGCGGCTACCTGTGACTGTAATAAACACCAAATGCCCTTCTATCTGCAGTGTTGGCTGCTAAAACCCACGCACAGGTCTCTGGAAATGTTCAGACTTCAGTGCAATGTCTGCAGCAGTCTAAACAACAATAAACATTCTTCCTTAATATAGTATTGATGCCCCTCCAACACAAACGTCCAGCTACAGAAGTACGCGACTGGCCCAGGAAGAGTTACAGCCAGTTTGAAGGTAACACAGCCAGCACCCCCAAACACAGCTACAACAATAATGATGTTGTTCGACCCAGCGGTGGACTGCAAAATTTCCTCAATCGTTTCCAAATCTTCTTCACATTCAAATATAACATCGAAAACCAAGTAACCTGTAACTCACATTCACATGAAGAAGCTATGCATTGGTTTACCTTGAAAATAGATGCTCAAAGATTCCCCTGATTGTGTCTTCCAACAGCGAAGAAAATGTAAATCATGAGGGTTTCCGTCCTCGCAAATCCATTTGAAGAAGAAATCTCCAATATTCTAGCAATTTCATATATTTTCCAGCATACTCAAAAAGAGCTCTTCAATCTCTTTTATAACATTCTCAAGGGAATTTCTTCATTAACCTTGTCAATGTTGGATAAAAAAAATCACTTTTTGCCTCTTCCTATCTTTTCGGGATTTTGTTTTCCCCCTATTTTCTCGTGATTGCTTTTCCCCCTGTTTTATCTTGATTCCTATTTTTCCGTGATGTTTTTTCCTTTAATCTCAAGTCCCTAGACATTTTATCAATCAAGTCTATGGTGAGGCCAAAGAAATCTAAATGTTCATTACAAACCACCACATGTCGCAAGCTATTTTCAAATCACTCCCGCAATTAAAGATGTTGAAAGATAATTCAAACAATGTAATTTTTATGTTTTAGTGACTTATTTTTTAAAATTGAAATATGCATTTTTTTTGTTCTTGATTTTTTTTTAAAAAGAGGTTATTATGACCACATTTGCATCCAACACAACCATCTTAAGATAACTAATGAAGGTGCATGAGGTTCTTTCTAGCATGTTCATTAGCCAATCTTGCTCCACATAAAAGTAATCCAACAATGAGGGGGCAGAAAATGCAAAGCAAAAGATTCTGCGAGAATCGATGTGCTTGCAAAAATAGCTTCTTAGTTTCCCCAACCCACTATGAGCATGATCTTCTTTACAGACATTGATAAGCCACGTTTGGAAGAGGTTTGAGAAAATCAACTCAATGACTAGGAAGCTAAAGTCCATAATGTTGAGAAATAGTGTTCACATTGGACACAAAATAATTAGTTGTATGGTTTGTTATATTTTGTTAAAGAGGTTAGTATAATAGAGGTACGAATGTGTTGAGTTGTTAAAACAGCTCAATATATTTGGGTCAGTTGTTATGGGAGTTTCCTATAATGTAGGAGACTAAACTCCTATATAATTGTTATGTATTTGAAAAAAAAGTATGAAGCACGTATTATTTGAATTGAATCATTTGCAGCTTCTATTATTCTGCCTAAAGTCTTTGATGGTATCAGAGCGGTTGTAGGTTCTATGCTTATTATTTTGTGATGTGGAGAGATTATTGGCATTGAATAGGAGAAAAGACATTACCACACAAAAAGAGCCTATTGGCACGGTTACTTTGTTTTTGCTCTACAAATTATCCATTCTGGTAGATGAAAGACTTTACCAATGTTTTGAGACAGCGTTGTGGATTTTATGGTCTGTGGTTGTAGTCAGCTGACAAGCATTTGTTGTTGTGGCCGATATATTTAGTTCATCTTGACCAGCATTTGTTCCCAGACAATGTGCCTGCACTGACTCATAAGAGTTGAGGCTTGGCGCCCGTGATGTGTGACGGACCAAATTTAACCACTATTATTATTTTCTTCAACCAACAGCTTTTTGTCCTTTGATCGCATTCAAATCATTTTGAATCGAGTGTGTGTTCCTCGATCAGTGTGTAGATTAGCTCACGGCTTTCACATACTCATTAGCTTTGGTTGGTATTTCCATTTACCAAAAGAGAGTTCATTAATCAGGCATCTCTTTGCCTACGTTGGCTCTTAGCTGTGGCGGCTTTGTTATACTGGCGGTACACACTTTCATTGGGTTCTGGACGTTACATTCCCAGATCAGTTTTTTTTTTAATTTTTTATTTGGTGCAGCTCAGCAGTCCTATCACCAGCCTCATATTTGATATTGCTTTGATTGAGTGGAGTTTGGAGGGACTCACATTTTGTCTCTGCAGGCGCTTTTATGTTTGGTACGATTATCTTCATTTGTAAAGATTGTAATCAACAGATCTGTCCATTGATCAACTTCATTATGTTTTTCACTATTGATTGGCATTGAGGTTTTGAATTGACTGGTGATCCATTCCTTTGCAAGCTCTGTATGTGCTTTTGCTTTTGGTAATCCGTTGTTTTGCCAATGCATTGAAGTTTGACCAAATTGGCAGGCATCTGGAGGCGGCTTCTATTTACAGACTCCTTTCTTAGGCATTTGATTTTATCTAATTGACTTCTATTAAGATGACCCCTATTCATAAGTCTTGAATTCTTCTATCGACTTTTCATTATGCTTGCAGATCTGAATTTCATGTTCATTTATGGTGAGGTACTAGAAAAGTCCACATCACTCATACAGATCTCTAGTGATAAGCTGAGTTGAAGCAATTCTACATGGTTATTTAAGTCGTCAATACTTCAGTATTAGGAGTTAGCTGTAAGTTTGTGCCGATTTAGTTAGGCTTGGAAGTCAAATTGTTATTTAAAGTCATCAAAATTATTTCTATCAAAAAGCAAAGTGTCAAAAAATTTAAAAAATAAGAATTATTTTAATGGTAAAGATGCACTATCGATTGTACGCGACATCCATATTGAAGGGGGTCATTATAAAATTGAGTTTCAAAGCCAAATTTTCTCAGTAGCAAACTTTATTGGAGGTAGGAGGCATCGAAGGTTCGAGGACAATCAACATCCTCTCATCAGTCACCAACTACGGGGCCGCTCATCAGCTTTGGTGGCATTTTATTTTCTAGTATGCAGCATGATATGATTTGTTTTTCAGTGTTACAAGTTGTGTGAATAAGTGAAATTTTCACACTGTGGGGGGGAATAATGTACAATGTTTCATTCCCAGTTTTTGATATGTATGTCTGATTTCTATATAACTTCCTTGATGTAAAAGCATAGTGGCGAACAAAAGCACTAGAGTAAGTTAGTTCATGGATCTTGAAAGGGTTTGTGGGGGGGGGATCCAAAAAACCACATGAGGTGGACAATTGATGAGTTCTTGTTCATGTCAAGGTTTGTGGTAGCCCTGTTTAAAAAGCATGGAAGGACCGAGACTTTCATTTGAATCAAAATCATGAGCCACAAGAGTTGGTTTATTGCAGTTGAAAGTGTTAAACTGCAGAATGTGGACATCGTTGATATTGTAAGCAGTTGTATAGGAGAGCAACTGGCTATAGAGATCCTCTGACTATCGGACTTCTTGGAAGTATGGTCGGTCGATAATAAGTTCACTGGGAGTGAAAGCGGGACAAGTTCTCGTATGTAGGTGATCGTGTGCAACAAGAACCAGATAGCAGTATGCAGACGTAAAAGTATGCATAAGCATACGATTTTGTTTCCAAGTTCTGTAATGATATTTTTCTCCATATTCACACTAAGGGGGGTGTTGGGAATTAGTGGTCACATTGGACACACAAAATAATTATTTGTATAGTTTGTTATATTTTGTTAAAGAGGTTAGTATAATAGAGGGACGAATGTGTTGAGTTGTTAAAACAACTCTATATATTTGGGTAAGTTGTTATGGGAGTTTCCTATAATTTAGGAGACTAAACTCCTATATAATTGTTATGTATTTGAATTAAAAGTACGAAGCACATATTATTTGGATTGAATCATTTGCAGCTTCTATTATTCTGCCTAAAATCTTTGATATAAGTAATGCAAAAGAGCAAGATACTAAAGAAACTTTCTTCAAAGAGGTTTAGTCAATTCATTTTGAGAGGTGGAAGTTACAGCCATAATTGAAACACTCGCCAAAAACTCAACGAGATTTTTTGCGTGGTGAGTATTTCTGCCAAAAACTCAGACTTTACTTGCTGAGATTTCGGCGAATTTTTGCCAAAAACTCAACCATAGACTAATATAATTGGACACAAAAAAGCTCATTCTAATTTCATTTTGACTGGTTTCTTTTGCTCCTCTATTGCACAAACACCCTCCAACCTTCTACGAGGCCATTTGCAGCGATTTTGCACCAAGGAGTGAAGACTTGTAGTTCATCCAATTATGAGCGCAAATAAAACTTGCCCGAGGCTATCCACACGAAGAAGAGGAATAAGTTTGCCCAAAAAAGCCTCAATGACCTTGTCTTTGTGCAATATAATCTTCAATTGTGCACAAGGAAGGTAGAGGTAATATTAGGTGTTCCAATTGATTTGGACGATATAGATACTTATAATGATTGGACAACGCATGACTAGCCTCCATTGTTTACCAAAGATGACATCTGTGATTTGGAGGAGAGGCGGGCAAATGAGGAGAAATTGGGTGGATTTGGATTCGCATTAGATAACATTGAGGATGGTAAGGAGGTTGACGATGATGAGAAGTTATTGCCAATGCCAACAACATCTACATCCAAGACGTAGATCAGGCCATAGCCTATCATGTTGAGTGAGGCAACGCAGTCACAATGCACTCCTAAGAATAGACCCTATAGTTCTACCTCTCCCCAGTTTTTACTAGAGCTAGGAAGAGGAATATGTAAAATGTTTTTGATGTAGCATTTACTATTAGTTTTACCAAAAAATTAGCTATTTTAATTTTCTTTCAGACTATCAGCCATCAGCATAACACACGAGGATGTCATTTTGTACCCAATTTGCATTTAAATCAATCAAATATAACTATATTCAGCTTGTTTCTCTTATGTACTCATTTATAGACTCATTGGAAGCATCTCCTCATTGAATTTTGCAAAAAAAGATGCATTTCTAATGAAACAAGCATATTTTTAAGTTGTAGAGTTTGTTCCGGAGTTTTTGTCGAGTCGCATTTTCAAGCCTCACCAAGTTTTTGCGGAGTGGGAGTTTTTAACTATGGGAGGTACTAAACGACCACCCCACTCCATCTTGCTTTTGCATTCACTGTCAAACATTGTAGTAAAGATATTCTTGCTATGTTAACAAGGGTGCCACCATACCATGATATAGAAGTCAACTAATGATTTGGAAAATCGCTTACTAAACTCTTCATTGACCCTAATATGGAGGATGCAATTACGAGTTAATTTGTTGATTTTGCAAGCTCCCCTAGTGTAATGTCCCCTATTGGGACTTTACTTGATTTACCTGGTAATTCCCAATTAGGGTTTGGATTGCACTTGGGAATGGCAACTTGTAACTGTTGATGTGTGTTTTATGACCCACCAACAACAGAACAAAATATCGAGATATCTTATCCTCTCTTGATCAAAATCGTTTATATGCTAAGATTGAGAAAGATCACACAACAGATTCCAAGGTTTCTTTTATGTCAGGTCTTGACCGTGGATAAGCTCAATGGTAAATGTGATTTGTTGTTAATCATGAGGGGCCTTACGTTTGCATTTACTCAAGTTGATTTCAGATGTGGGAGTTGTCGAAAGATATCATGATAGAGTAGCTCTTTTTTTTTTTTTTTTGGTTGGGGGGGGGGTTCACAAATATGCGGAAAGCAAATGGGAATAGGGTTCAGGAATTCTATTCTACTCCTTAGGGCAATGACATCAACAAATACTGCTTTCATGGACGAATTGCAAAATAACCAAGCTCCGCTTCGCCAAGATAAACTACAACTACACAAGAACTAGTGCAATCTTCAAGGGATTATGCACGTGTTTTTCATACCACAACGAACAATGCAGGTTGAATGATAGAAGTTAAGCATCCATAAAAGTGAGGGTTCAGGCTAACTTTGCACAACAGCTTACAATCAGTAAACCATCAAAAGTATGAAGTTTGAACCATGGAATTCATCAAAACATCATCACATTATCCATTGAAATCGAAACACTTTATCTAAGCAATCTAATCTAAATGAGGGAACAATGAAACCATGCAAGCACCAAAACACTTCAAGCAATCACCTTGAAACCAACAATGAAAACTCTATTATTTTGGTAGCTCTTAGCAATAATTTCAGAATTAGCTCCTTACAAATGAGAGATGAGGCCTTTATATAGGTCCCCAATTACAATGAATGGCCCGAATTGAAACAATAATTGATGGCCCAGATTTTGCCACATCAGCCCTAATTAGGGTTAGGGCAAGAAGAAAGAGCCTACAATCAATGAGGGGGTCCACACGGACCAATCAGAAGAAAAACCTACATCCTAGTGGGTAATAAATGCCCACTATGCATGCCCATTTAGCAGGAGAGTGGGGCGACATGAATGCCCACTATGCATTAAATGCTCCTTCTGTCTTGAATAGATTATTCTCAGTTCCCTTCCTTAAATGCAATGGATTTTGGCTTGTAGATGTTTGACTAGTTAGCGGAGATGACTGGGCACCATGTCAGCATGCTAGGTGTTGGGCAATATTTTCTGATTGCATCACTTTGTAACCCAGTTCCATCTTTGATTACTTCTTCTGAAATTATATCCCTTTGATCATTTTCCTCCTTCCATGTATCTGCTTGAGATTTCATCCTCTAAAAATGGATTGAACTCCCTCGTTGATGATTCATTCATTCTAGAATTTCTTCACACATAAATGTTGATTATGGTCTTGGGGGAAATTCAAGATGAGACATTCTTCCTTTTGTATATTTGCACTTGATCTTTGATCTTCAAACTTTGAACACCTAGAATTGGATCGCTTGGTACTAGGACGTCTTCAACACTGGAACTGGAATAAATGTCTTCCTTGAGCATCTGCAATTGGAATTCTTCCTCCTGCAAACTAAAATGATTGACATAAGAATCATGCAAGGGAATTAAAATAGAAAGCAATTTTACATCTCAATCCAAACTTGGAATAAAATTTAAACTCATGGAATCCTGAATACAAAAGATTTTCTCCAAAAAGCAACTTTCTCTCTTCTAAATTCTTGCACCTTCATCTTCCTTTTCTCAAAGTCATTTGTTATGCTCTTTCCCTTGCTCAAAGATTGTT
>MU225240.1:9406035-9418920 GCA_018584345.1 Thuja plicata
CTCCAAAAAGCAACTTTCTCTCTTCTAAATTCTTGCACCTTCATCTTCCTTTTCTCAAAGTCATTTGTTATGCTCTTTCCCTTGCTCAAAGATTGTTTTCTCGGCATTTATCTTCATCAGTACATTTTTGTCATGGGTGCAAACTTGAAGGGGGTGGAATTTCTTCACTTAGGCAATTTAATTATTTTGAAAGTTTAAACATCGTTTTGGACATGTTGCGATATTTAATTAAATTGCACTTCACATGACTTTGTTAAATAATAGCATTGAGCGTACACATTAGATATAGCAAATGATTCCTTGCTTGACCAATTTGAAATCAACATCTCGCAATTCCCTCTACTATGTTAATTGGTCATGAGTGAATATTTCCAAAATAAATTTCCACCCTCTCCAATTTTGATCAATCTTTGTGATTTCTTGCTTTGGACACCTAATGGGCATACATCAAACATTGATGTGGAATTCCGACGCTTAAATAAATTTTCCATAAAGGATTCCAAACATTATTAAAAAGTTCCTCAACCTTTGAGAGAAACTTGGACCAAGGAGGATTCCAAATATTATTAAAAAGTTCCTCAACCTTTTTTATTTTCGAGCTTATGAGTGTATTTCCACCTTGGTAAAGGACTTCCAAAGTTGTGTGATGTTTGCGTTATAAAGAGCTTTCTATCCTTTGTTGTGGACTTTCAAAAACATTTTAATATTTTCCTTTACTATAGTCTTTAAACGCATATATGGTCAAGCAAAGGATTTTTTTAATACTTTGGAAATTTACTTTGTCATATGTATTATGCGCTATGAGCGCATATAGGCCTCCATGGCAGATTTCCAAACCTTTGTAATTTTCCCTTACCATACCCAATATGTGCTTAGAGTGCAAACTGGCCCTTTTCATGGATTTTTTCATTAAAAAAATTCCTTCACATGCTTGAGATCGTGCTTTGAGCGCATTTTGGGACTACTGAAAAAAAAAAATTTGAATCTTCCTTGACCATCGTTGACTCGTGCTGAGCGCGTTTGGAGTTCCACGGTGGATTCTTGTTTATGCATCATTCCTTGACTATCATTGAAATGCGTTGGGCATGTTTAGAGTGTTGTGAGGGAACTTCTATGATTCACAATTCCTTGAGTATTGCAAATATGCGCTCAAGCGCATGTTGTCCTCCAGCGTGGACTATCTTTTACAAACATTCCTTTATTCATTATACTTTTGTGCTTGAAGGGCATCTAAGATTCTTTTGTGGTGGATGTCTTCATTCGAAACACTCCTTCACTGCTTGCGTTTTGCGCTCAAAGCGCATCCTAATCCATTCAACGGTCCTAACACATTCCTTCATCGTTTACGGCGTGCTTGAGGCTTGTGGAAGACTTGTCTCCATGAACAGGGTTCCGGGCATGAAGAGGAATTTGCGCCATGAGCATATCTGAACTCCATGTGTTCCTTGGTCATCTGAGAAATACGCTCTTTGTCTATATGAAGCACGATGGAAGGTTTTATTGCTTCTCCAAATATTTCCTCGGTTTGAAACGTGCTGACTCTGAGCACAAATTGGTGATGGCAAAGATATTTGCTTGAAATGAATTCGTTGGGGGTTATTCAAACCGGACCTCGTGAAAGCCCTAGGCGACTGCAATCCATCCCACAGCTAGACACAACAGAAGCTTTGCCTTGTTTGAGTATTACTGGGCGTAAGTCAGAGATTTTAGTAGACTTCAAACTCTTTGATTCTCCCTTTAGCGCAAATAAGATCTTATCATTTTGTTGATGGACTCAAACGAACTTTGATCCTCACCTCTTAATGTGTGAAAGAGTTTTAACTTTAAACCTTCTTTGTTCATTTGTTATCACCGGTTTCCCACGTTCACTAGACTTTGTATTTGCAGACTCCAAATGGTCACGGTCAAATTTTGGATGACTTATATTCATGGATCCATGTAGAACTCGTGGTTTGGGGTGCCAACAAGTATCTGCAGAGGATTTCTTGAATTTTAGCAGAACTTCGTGGCCTAGTTGTTCAACCCCTACCGAGTGTATATCAACTGTGACTGAACATCTGCTAGGTGTCCTCAGAACTTGGAGGTAGGATTTTATTACTTTATTCCTCTTACTGTCTTCTTTGTGCGATAATTAAACCCAACAGTAGGATCATTTCTCTTCATTGGAGATCCCATACTATATGAACTTTTCCTCAAAATCAATGAGACAACTTTGCAAGACATGGATTTGACACAGAGAGATTTTGGTGCCTAGAATGAAACCTTTGACCACATGGATTTCATATTAGATTCTTCGGTATATTTCACTTCGCAAGCTTTCATGTTGAACTTGAACTGATTCTCTTGAATCTTATAGTTAGCCACTTTGAACAATTCTCACTTGGAATAGGATGAAGTTTGGGAGACTGAGCTAGAGCTACGAGAACAACAAAACCAAATGGGTCAGGTGAACAAAAGGATATGGGGTCCCATTTTAAATAGACGATGTGTGAATTGGTCACAACACTAAAGTTCCCTACTAAGAGAATGCCAATTCTCAATGATTAACATGCATCACTATGCTTTAAATTAAGAAATAATCACTGATCCATTATACATACTTAAGTCCTAATTCCTTACTTCTCTCCTAATCAATAACCATAAGGAGGATGGTGGAATTACTATGCTAGGGCGTAGAAATAGTCTACAAGCGGGCTCCCTCAAGGTTCTTACCCATCTTGGGACCCTCCCGTCATGTGACCAAATTACTCTGCCTCTCCCTACACAAACCAACCTATCCTCTTGACGGTAATTAGTGAGTGAACAAGGAATAGACTAAGTATATATAACTATCTTATATATTACAAATATATGTATATATAACCTATATAACATAACTGATATATAATTCTGATTTCATTATTATTATTATATATTAGATTATATAAGGATCCCTTATCCCTTGTAGAATTCAGATATAATATTACGTAATTCAGTATTAACTTCATAGATAATCTGGGGCATACTGATTTGCTGTTATTCGATATAATGATCTCTTCTTGATAATGAACATCGATATATTTTATAATCTCTGATTCTTTTATCAGAAATAATAATTTTCTGATCATCTCCAACTATGATCCCCTTTCCTTATTGATCCTCCGTTGATCTCAATCCAAGGATCCTATTTCTTATTGACCTTTTCCTGATCATCCAATCGATGATATGAATGGTGAAGTGTTTGGGACTTCCTTTATACTTCTATCTCTCAAAAGTCACATCTATTCACAAATCATATCTTCTCATTTCTAGTAATCGCATTATTTAAAGATTAATGCACATTATTTTATTAATAATTATACCAATATTACTCTTCCACTAATTAGTGATTGCTTGGCGACTATAATTGATAATCAATTTAAAGGTGGCACATCTGTTTAAGACTTGATCGCTTTGCTTAGTCGCTGACATAATGAAATACTGTAATATCATTATAGGATAATCGCGATATTTGCTAAGTTGGTAACGCTAATGGTATTCGATATTGTTGCTTACAATTATTGTGCTGTTGATAGAGTCAACCAAGTCTATAAATAGGAACAGCCTAATAATATTGCTGACTTGGAATAATTTGCTGACTTGTCATGAATTTGAGAGCGAACTATATCTTTATATTATAGTGCTGATGTAATAGAGTCACTGCCACATTTTGTCTTTACCGCTTCCATATAAATTGTTACCTTGTTTAATAATTATTGTTTCTGATAAAGTCACTGTTGTCCATGTTAATTTGCCAGCATTGCTTGAACATCACAGAGCCGTAATTCCAAACATTACTACAGTCGCTGCATATCTTAAGGAGCCAAAACACCATCTTGCAATTATAAAGTCGGGTATGTTGATGTTCATCAACATTATAGATTGTTGCTTCTCATCTAAATTGATCTCTGTGTAGTTGCTGCCATAAGTTAAGATCTTCAATTTAAGCTTCTATATTGTTGCTCACCAAAATATCATTGTTGTGAAATATCATATATGTTAACCACTGCATTCTATATCTGCTTTATGAACATGGTAAGCACACCATACAATAATAATGATGAAGTCGTGATTTCATCAAGTTGACTATTATGTCAACCTCATGGTTGATATTCTTATCGCTGCCCATATAATTCCCTTAAGTGTCGGGAGTCTCGTGACAGATATATATACTTAGTCAATAGTCAATTAGTCGATATAACATATCTCTTTGTTTGTTTGTATATTTTAATTTTATTGTTATCAAATATTATAAAATCCTATTTCAGAAAAGGGACATTACACCTAGTGAAATTCTTCCTACTCTCTATGTTAAGTATATGAAGGATGCCCACTCTTAGTCATACATCAAAAGCCATAAATTGCCACACCTCCAAGTTCTAGCAATCAAAATTTTACAAGTTAGTTGGCCTGTTAATGGGCCGGGTTGGATGAAACCAACAGAAAAGTGTTTTGAAGGAAGCATGGGAACCCCCAGAGAAGGGGTGGATTAAAGTGAATTTTGATGGAGCCTCTAAAGGGAATCCGAGTCCATCGAGCCAGAGATTGGCAAGGAAATCTATTGGCATTAGGCGCCAAACCTCTAGGTGTCGGGACTAATAATGAGGCGAAAGTGCAGACTACTTTCAATGCAATTCTTATGGCTAAAAAATTAAATGTCTCCCCAACTCACCTTGAAGGGGACTCACAAGTCATTATTAATGCAATTGCTAAGGGAGATACAAGAGCAATGCATTTGAACAAATACATCAAACAGATCAATATTATTTTGGGATCGTTTGAAAATTTGAAAATATCCCACGTAAAGCAAAGTGGGAATGGAGTGGCTGACACGCTGTTAAACATGGGAGTATTCTTTGATGATCGAGGGATATATGGGATGTACGAAGCCTACCAAGGTATTCATGAGAAAGAGTTGGAACTTGTGTATTGTAACAGCAAGCTGCATCATCATTAGATGAGTTGGCACCCATCGCACGCGTAGACTATGATTTAAATTTACAAGGCAGCGATACTCAACCGCATTTCACCTAGCAAACTCAGTTGTGCGAGGTGGTAGCTTTGTGAGTGAGATGGAGGCCAATTTTACACTTGTTTGTGACAAGCAACAAAACTGCTTCCAAGGGATGATTAAGCCGAAGAGACTGGAGAGCCTTTTTACAATCGATGAGCCCATTTTTTGGCAAATAATTGATGCAATTCTAGAAGAGGATTTCGTAAAAACAGAGCATAGGTATCGCTCCAACATTGATATTGCCCCGGCCTTTCTTATGTGGGCGTTGGAGTTCAGTTCAAAGGAGGAGGTTGAGCACATCATGAAGGAGTGTGTCAAGGTGGAATAGTGTGGTGGGCTCTCTGACATTCTGGCAATGGTTGAGTCGGGGGTGGGGTTGGTGGTGCATGATGGAGACTAGCGAAAAGACGGCAATGTTGGGCCCTTGGTCCAACCTTTTCTAGTATGGGGAGTTTTAAAAGCAGAGAGGCTCGCCAAGAGGAAACCCTAATAGGCTAGGAGTCGCTTCTCAAATTTCTAGAGATTAGGGAGATGGAGCATGCGCAGAAGAGAATGAAGAAGGAATTGAAGGAAGCCTAGGAGATTGAATTCGGGCTAGAGGATTACTGGTATAACAGCCCTATGGGCAAAGCAAAGAAAGCTTGCATTTTTGTTTTCCTTTTGTGGCAATTTTGTAATGGCCTCCTTATGTTTGTTTTAATGTTGGCTTGGTATAGGGTCTAGACGGTGTTGTGGTGGTTAGTAGGGTAGGCGGTATGGTGGTAGGGTTAGCAATTGGGTTAATAGTTTTTGATGTAAAGTCATTTTGTTTCTATGGATATGGCTCTATAGGTGGGGAAGGGTGGAGGATAATTAGGTAGTTGTTTATATGCTATGGCTTCTCACAATAGATGGATAGACTCATACTAGAAGCTAACGATGTATTCTTTACATGATATTAATAAAATATAATCTATTACTGATCAAAATAAATTACAAGTTAATTAATTTTAATTTTTTACCCTCTCTAAATTAAAAAAATTTATTTTAAATTTACTAATTTAAAATTTGAAGTTTGATTTACATTTTATTAACCAACAACTCTTAATGAGAGCTTCATTTGCTTCATTGCTAGTTCTTCTACATCTTAACATAATTGAAGTACACATTCCTTCATCTACTAAATGAAGAACAATCAATTAGTATCAAATAAGGTAAAGGCACTAGCTTATGTGCATTCAAACATGCAACTTCTTACAAACAAATATCACAATGTGTAGGTAAGGGACAAACAAGTTTTAGGATATTGACCTAGAATCGACTAATTTGGATCTTTCTTTTGTTGCTCAATCTTCAAATTTTTGAGGACTCAAGTACCCAACATACTCGTACTCTAAATGGCAATGAAGATCCATGCGGTTATCCTAGTCTAGTTGCATCATCTATTGTTAATGATAATGGTGATGATGTTGGTCTTAATGATGACCCATATGAAGCTGATTACAAATTGTATTATTTTGACATTGAACACTGGTTATCTATCATGACATTCAAATTTAACAAATTGATATCAAATTACTATATTTTATTTCAAATTTTTAAATTTGTATTGTTCAATGAAGCATATGCATTATATATGGTGTTCTAAGCTTAATTGACATTCCCAATCATAGCAATGACTACACACCCCAACCCTCAACATTATCTCTTGTGACATGTGGCTTCCTAACAAACCTCTTTGATGAAAAGTGCCAAATTTTTCATTCTTTCTCCATAATCTTTTTTGCCTTTTTTTAATAAGGAAATTTTCAATTAAAAATCTTGATTGGATTTAGTTGTAAATATCACAAGTTTTTTTGGGGGGAGAAGGTGCAAAACCTAATGATTCATGATTCCTACAATTAATCACTTATATTTTTGGATCTTTTGTTTTATTCTATATACAACCAATCAAAATTAATAAGGTAACTTTCCATATATCCATTGATGGTTGCTAACAACATTGCAAATACAAAAGGCCTTGAATGCCTCTTGATCTAAAAAAGGGTTCAACTCCAATAAAGGTATGCGACTAATGGATTCTGGTCAACATGAGCCTGTTAAAACCATGTATAATTGATATGTCAAAATGACCCCAGACAATTGGTGGCATCATTTTCATTCATTGAGGTCGAAGCATCTACTACATGATTAAAAATATGTGCCATACCTTGATAGTTTTGTTTGGATGATACGAATATGTAAATTACAAATAGACCCTCAATTAAACAACCTATATAGTTTAGGAGCAACTGGAAAATGGAAAATATATTGATAGAGATTCTTGAAAGTGGTAACTTCAACTTTAGTGCATAGTTCCTTTTAGTCATTGATGTCTTGATTTTGATGTAATTTTATCATTTCTTTACACCATAGAAGCAATAATCTGCAAAAAGTCCGAATTATACACTATTAATCCTGAATCCTAGAGCCCACCATTTTTTTCCCTAAAAAACCCCAATTCATGAAAAATTTGTTGACCAATCGTTGACCCAATTTTCAATGACCTTTTAGCATTTAAAGCACATTAAAATCATAAATAAAATCCCTAAAAAATGGCAAAAACTGTAAAAGATCATTGCAAAAACCTACAAAAAACTCATGAAATTGACAATCACTCAAAAATAGGGTTGATTCCAAGACGAAAGTGGAGTCAATGCGAAATCAACGTGGTTTGTCCCTTTAGTTTTCTTTACGACCTTTGGAAAACCCTAAACAGAGGAGCGGAAGGAGCAATGGCAGTCATCAACCAAATTTGAAATGGCCTCAATCATTCGAAATTGTGGGGGGCATGTGAGATAGTGTCGAAGCAGCTAATGAATTTTCTCTAAATCGCAGTTTCAATATGACTCGAGCTCTCTGCACGCCTCGCCCCATGGATAGACGCTAGCATTATACATGGCCCTTTGACGGGGAAGCAGCGAACCCCTATAATTTATGAATTAATATTATATAGTTTCAAAATTTAAATTATTATTAACTATTAATATATATTAATAGTTATATAACAAATCATAAATTAAAAATAATGTAAAATTTATAATGTATATATTTATTGTTAATATATAATTAATATATTCACATTTTAACATGCATATGTATGTATGTATGTATGTATGTATCTATGTGCGTATATGATTTTTTAATTATAATTAATATATTCAATTTTATCATTAACATTGATCTCCAACTAAAATAGTAGTTGCCAAAACCAATGGCTTCCTAATCTTTTACTTCAACTAAACATCTTTTGTTGAATTCTACCCCATATAAAGGACTTACCAATTGCCATTATGGAATAAAAAGCAATGCAATTGTGGAATATGATTTGATAAGCTTTCTCAAATATTGAACTACCACTACAAAACTCCTTGCCTCAATCACAATGAAAGTCTTGGATCACTTCAAAATGGTTTCCACTTTTAATAAATTCCACTTTTGATAAATTCCTAACGGTAGCTAGATTGTTGTCTGATAAATTTTGATCTCGGTTACTTCATAGACTTACCTAATATTTGATTTCAGACTTAGATAACTATTTGGTGACTGCCCTCTTTAAAATTGTTTTGATCTCAGTTACTTATAGACTTAGCTAATATTTGATCTTAGACTTAGACAGCTACTTGGTGACTGCCCTCTCACAAAGTTAACTGAATATTTACCTATGTAATCAGCAATATGAATATAAACGAAGAAATCTATTTTCTACAATTCATTTTGATCTCAGGTACTTCATAGACTTGGCTAATATTTGATCTCACACTTAGGCAGCTATTTGGTGACTGCCTTCTTAAAAAGTTAACTGAATATTTGCCTATGCAATCAACAATATGAATATAAAATGACAAAATCTATTTTCTACAATTCATGAGTTAAATTCTATTTTATTTGCTTTTTTATCTCTATGCTATGGAAATGCCCTTAAGTTTTAAAAGAAAATATAGTTTCTGGGCCTTTTCTACATATTTTTATGTTTTTTGAAAATCTGATTTTTTCCTAATTTTTCCCCAATTTTTTCAAAAAAACTTATACTTTCAGTTTGCTGAATAATTCCTAAACGATTTTTATTCCTATGGTTTAAATCCTCTAGTCAACTAAATATTTAAATTTCATTCACAAATCTGTAGCACCTGTATTTCCACATTAGTTATACGCATCATAGGATGACACACAAAACATTTGCAACAAGTTCAAACTGATCACATCCCACCACATGTGTCATCCTGGTTTCCAACTTATTACAAAAAGTGGTTCTGATTATTTTAGGCTCATATTTACACTTAAAGATAGAATAATACAAAGCAAAGGCAGAATAGATCACTTTGGTGTCCACTTCTCAATTTTTTCAAGAAACTAATATTATATATATATATACATAAAATTTTGACTCGATTTCAGATTTGGAGAAAACAATACAATAAAAAGCAGACTGCACATTTCTGGTTTAGAGTTAGCATTAGTTTCAAACCAGAGCAAAGATTTTTCCTTTCATTCATACCCCATAAAAAACAAAGGGCTTCCCCTAAAATAGTAGGCCATGCTTCATGATGGAACAACTTCACATTTTAATGTCAGCCAATTGTTTTCTTTTATATAAGCCTTCATGGAAGAAAATAAAAAGGGTCTTTAATAAGTCTTATGCAACTTTTAATAATTAGCATACTTACGAAATTTTATATATTTTTACCTACGTGCATTATATTTGACATGAAATGACAAAATTTGCTTTTTGTATTTTACAAATAGTGCAGTGCTTGTAGTTCCCAAATCTTTGCCAAGTTTTTCCTATTTCAAACCAGGGTAATTGAATCCCATTTATGCTTGTACGACATTGTGTCATCCCGTGGAAATGGAATACGAACATTTCTTATGTCACAAACACTAACCATTGCCACAATGTTTCTTTATTTATTTAAAATCAAATTACATTGATTCACAATTCAAATTTACACTACACATACATGGTTAGTATTGCATCATGTTATGAATCTATTATTCCATCTGCCTAATTGTAAAAAGATTAAGTGTTTGAGGCATACTTGCCTTAATATTACCATCTATTATTTCCTTAGGCTGACCTAATTAGAATGAAGGGGTGTGTCCCTGCCTAATTATGTCTATAAATAAAGAAGAGAAAAGCCTGTCCTAAACCATAATAAGTAATAAGATTGAACTAAGATTAACCATGCTAAATGTTGAACTAAGAGACAATTTTCTTGATGAGTTGATGAGATTTACTAGATCTGATGTACTATATCCTATTTATGAATTTCTCAATGTTGACTCCCTATGAAGATCAAATTTACAAACACAATAATCTAAATTACCCCGAGTTTTTAGGGTAGGTGGTGGGTTTATGGAATGGTTTTTTTTGGCAATTTTTGGGGACAGCAAATGACGACAAAGGGAACAGCTATTATTTTAGATTTAAAATGCGAGACTTAGTGGGCTAGGATGCCAAATCTTCAAAGGCTTAGGCATTTATATTTAGTCCCAGCCCTGCAATGCTTCTAGGCGTGAACACATTTGAAGCCTAATTGAGAGAATTAACACAAAGAAGAAAGTCAGGTAGTGCCTCAAAGATCTTGTGTTCGTTCAATACAACCTTCATCTTCAAACTGGAAAGGCGGAGGGCATTTCACGTGATTCCATCGCTTTGGACCTTATGGAAAATGTACTAACAATAAGCAAAACGATGTCATCCTTACTAATGAAGATCTTGTAGAAATGGAGAGAATAGAAAAAGAAATCAAATTGGATGCAATGGAGGAAAACGAAGTCACTTTCGAAGAAGAAATCCATCAAAGTTTTAATATTGACTTACCTTCTAGTTTGAGGCTTGAAATTTAGTTCCACTAGGAAAGGAAAGAGGAAGATGTAGATTGTGTTTGGTAGTCTTTTTTTTTGACATATCACATATAAATAGTTATCATGATGTTCTACATTTGTTATTTATAATATTGTTGCATTGCAGTGTATTGTTCCATTTCAACCTATCAAATTTTGAAGTTTGAGGGTCATATGACATGTATAATGTTTAAATTATGACAGATTGATAGTCAAATTAGTCTTTTATATTCTCTAAATGCATTATTGACCAATCCTGAGCCTGAGTCTAAAGTTTAAGCTGCCAAGTTCGAATCAAGATTTAGGGCTGCCCAGTCTGGGTCCTAAAACTGTGGTAACAACCTTTCAGTTCAGTTAGAATTGCTTGATTTTAGATGAAAAGGGAAGTTTACTTTGAAACCTAAAGCAATTAACAAGAAATTTGTGATTCTAGATTCTTATTCAAGTGGAAAAATATGCTAGTTGAAGATGCGACATTAAAAGATACGCACCTTTTACAAAAGCATCCAAAGTTGTGAAGCATTGCGGGCAACATTTTTTGAAAGTGGAAGGGCATGTTATGCCCCTAATATTCATCTTCCTAAGAGTAATAATTTTAACCAATAGTGCCATGTTTACCTTAATATTTTCATTTATTAGTTATAATTATTTCCTTAAGTTGATATGATTACGATGAAGAGGAGTATCCCTACATAATTATGTCTACAAATAAGGATCACGAAGGTTCCCAAAACATTGTAAGTTGTGAGATTGAATTCATATTATTATATTATAATATTTGGAGGTCACCTCTCAAAGTGATCTAATATTTTATTGTTTTTTACTATTATTCCCAAGAAATATCTAACAATCAAGCTGTACCATTCTAAACAAAAGTGTATAGATATGTGAAACACATGGTAATATGATTAAACGACTAGCTAGCCACATACATTTCTAGCTATGGCTTTAAGAATGAGATCAGAGGATGCATCACTTAATATAGTAGGCCACGACAAAAATGTGGATTCAACTAAATCAATCCTATATAGGTAACAATTCAAGCAAGAAAAATGTACAAAGTCCTCAATATTTAAAAATCTAACACATTAAACAGGTTAAACTAAGGGATGCCTACAAAAATAACTGTTTGATGAGGAAGAAGAAAAGGGTTGGGACTTTTGGAAGCCTAAGACTAGCACTACATGATCATTTGATGGGGGAAAACAAATGAAACCCTCTAAAAGGTAAACATGCCCTTTAACCCCAAGTTTGTTGTCTTCATTTGTTTTCCCACAAGGGTGTTATTGAATCCCGTACAAGAAGACAACAGATAATAGTGGCATTCTAGATGATCTGCTCTCATCCCTAGCAAAGTAAGAAGGATGTATTTTAATACCTCCGCAGTTGACTTAAACAAGCACAAATTTTCAAACAAATAAGCAGTCCCACTACCCTGGCTTTGACTCATTATCTTATAATTAACAAACTATTACCAAGTTTCCAAAGTATTGTATAACTAACCTCTATATGTGTGCATGAACATGTGTGCGCGCTTCTTGTTACATTAGCATTTGTTTTAGATTAAAATATCCTTTATTATTAAGAATATAAAACAAGGATTAATAAGTTTTGAGTACAAACATTTTTCAGTCTGATGACTAGTGAAAAGGAGACTCAAACAATGCCTGTAAATAAAGGGGGTCCATATGGAGTGATTTGATTTGAGGAAAAAAATTATGGTATCAAAGGCAAAAAAATGCATTCAAAATCAACCGGTGCAAAATTGTAGTAAAATTTCTCATCAGTTATGAACATTTCTTGATAAAAAATTTACTCAACAGTGAATGAAACACTTGCTAACATTGAAAAGAGTTGTCTTAACATATAAATATGCAAATGATTCAGTATGGCAAACAAGCCTGTTTTCACATACCCGTTGCCCAAAATCAATCTTCCCTATTGAATCCACAAGTGCAGCCAGCCAATAGACATCTGAATAAGGATTT
>MU225240.1:9431052-9443538 GCA_018584345.1 Thuja plicata
AAGAAATACAAAATTAAATAATTTGATAGTAATATAGTAAAAAGAGATGGCAAATATATTTTACATCGGAATTATAATTGTGATCGATAATTTCCACTATAGTCAACAGTCTTAAGTATCTGTATGCATATATTCTTGATTGTATACTAAGACGGTAGCCAACTCCCTCTTGCCTCCAATCAATCCTTGCCTTGGTAACAGTAACATGGGACTTATCCTTTTAACTTGTCCAAGTTAAATAGAGACCTTCAAGCCCCAAGAGACGTAGCCTGGAAAGAATAGATATTCTACAAGATCTAAATATATAAGTAAAATAACTGTTAATATGGAAACAGTGGAGCTAAAAAATTAGGTAAGAAATTTTAGAAGTGGAAACTAGTATGCAAGTGAACTTGATGGACAAGTGTAACTTCTAGTTGCATCACCCCTATTTTTTGGGTTGCCTAACCAACAAAGTGTATGCTTGGGTTTATTTTTGAATTGTAATAAGACAGTCCAATCCTATATCTGTAGCCACAATACTTTCCCCATATCGCACAATCATCACATTCCATGAGATGGATGTGCCTGGGTGTTCACGGGCGCGCACTTTGCTCCCTGTGGATGCGTTGTGATGCGCATCCCAATGCATCCATTGGGAGCAAAAGTGCTCCCTATGCGCACCTCGGCACATCACGCACCAGGATCCACGTTCGTGCGCATCTGAATCCGCATCCGGGCTTTTACGCATTAAATCTAGTGATGCAAAATGATCGCATTACCTGTACATGTGAATCCAAAGCATCATTTATATCAACCACTGGAATTTTTGCTATGAAACGTAACAAAGAAAATAATTTAATTTTTGAAAATATATATATATATAACAGAATTTGATTTTTTTGTATTGGTTTCCAAGCAGTATCTTAAGTAGAAGAAAATAAAATAATATATTGGTAACTTCTAATAATTTGAGCTACAACACATGCAAATTTTTGTTATTTAAAATTTTCCGTAAGAAAGAATTCTAAAATCGATTGATTTTCTTTTATGAATCTTTTCAACCCTTAGGATTTGTTTCTTTTTTCGAATAGTTTCTTAACTTTTAGTCACTTATAAAAAGGATGCAGCTTGAATTCTAACTTCACTATTGCAATTCTCGCAACCTTTTCTCATAATAAAGTCCCACATGACAAGTCACGGAATGTTGTTTTAAGTTTTAACAACTATATCTCATGCAGATTGTCTTAGCATGCCCTTTCTTCTCAAACAGAACCCCACATGACATTTTTTGAGATGGCCTTTGTTCTCTCACTAACTTATGTGGCCCTTGATCTCAAATGAAACCCCATGCAATTTTGAAAATCGACCTTCTATGTGTTCTAGATAGTTTCTTGTGTTCTCAAATCACGTGCCCATGTTCCTCTTACATCTTCTCATCACATTTATTTTTCTGCAATTTTGCAAATAGGTTAAGATTCATTTCTTATTACAAGGATAGGATTATTTCCACAATATCCAACTATGATCTTGTTCAAGCACCTTGTGTGTCATAAATTCCTTCCCACATTATAGACAACCTCTATAGCATTGTCCACTTCCTTTCATTAGAAATTCAAACTCCAACATTCACACAAAGGCACATAGATTTTCATATGCTATAGTAACAGATTGAATCATTCAAAGGTAAACGAGCAATAAGGGATTGCATTAATATGAGGGAGCAATATATACAATAGAATAATTGGTTTCAGAAGAAGGAAACAATCAACCATCTAGCATCTACTTTGTTACTAATAATAATTATCTTTAATTGTATTATAGAATCAAATATTATTATTAACATACTTATTCCAATGATGTACTATTACAATGTTATAATATATTCTGGCAATTCCTCAATGACCTAGTTTTCGTACAGTACAACCTTTTACTGCAAGAAAGACGCAAGACAAATCATATGAGCTTATATATTTGGATGAGATTGAATTTCTGCAAGATAAGGAGCCTTCCTTGTTAACAGCAGTGATGATTTTGTGAGATAGGTACTAGAGGGTGCAGATGCAGTAGAAGCAGATGAGATTGGATTGCATGACATCAGTACAAACTACAAACGATAATGAACATGAGATAGTCATCACTGTCATCTAGAACCAAGGTGGAGCCACAGGCATAACCTTCTGAAGTGAGAAAAACCAATAGCCAAGTGCGAGGATTGGACCAAATCCCCAATTTTTCACTACAACAGGATGAAGAAATTGTAAAATTCTTATAATTTGTAACTTTCCTATGTACGCAATTTATGATGATTTTCAAAGACAATTGTCATAAATTTAGTAGAGTTTCAGTTAGCTGTTTTATTCACATGAGAATACAAATTTAGACTCTCTATTATTTGATACATTTTGCAACTGTATTTTGCATAAAATTTTGTGTTCATTTAAGAAATTGAAGTACTTTCTAAGTTATTTTGTCAAAAACATTGATACTAAAGAAAATGTTATGTACATTATGTTGATAATTCAAATAAAAATTTAATAATATATATGATCTCAAGTGTCACATAAGGATCTTTTTCCATTTTAAACCTTATAGCTCACCAAAACAAGCATGCTGAGTCCTGCATTTGGTTTGCCACTCTCTATCCACAAATATCAATGTTGCTTAAAGTATGCAAATCCTATGTTTCAAGCTTGTTTAGGATTTACATTCAATAAGTTTAGTCTAAGTGTCAAGAAAAAATTAAAAACTATATTATGTATGGCCAAGAAAATAGAACCTAGAGCAAATTTGTATTTTATATTGCAACCCAGCAAAAGGTCCAGATGGCTCTCTTGCTACTACATGGCAAGAATATGTCAATAATCAAAAGTCTTTAGGAGTAAAAAATGAAATTTCTTGCCTACATTACAAATGATTGTACATGGGCTCAAAATAAATAATCTAGATTATGTTCAAAACGGAAGGAGATTTTGCCAGAATGAACTCTACTCTCTCCAAAATAAACAAAAGTTTATTGCGCTTTGAAAACTAAGATAATTTAAAAGTTGCACTAGGAGACTCGTTAAATATTATTTGTATTCATCAATGATTTCTACTACCATTGAAAATGACCCTAAAAGTAACAGGTTATATATCTCACTTAGAGATCGGAATAAATTAGTAAGCCAAAACAGGTTCAAAAGAACCACACACCCCTGATTTTACGAAGAAACAAAAAGCAAGTGCCCATATTTGTTCCAACAACCTGAGCCAAGAAACATTAGTGATATACCAACTACCCTCACATATGCTGTGTTGCTCATTTAATAGATATAAAACAACCTCCTGGCTCCTACTCTTGGAGTCATCCTTGACGAGGCAGTTTTCTTTTAGACCAAATATTCTCAGTCACAGGCTCGGCCAAATTTCCAAAACAGGAAGCCATAATCTCATTCAGACAACATAATTTATATTTTTGTTTTGCAGACTGTAAGCCACAAAAATTAATATTTCTCAAGATTTTCAGAAAACACAGCCATAAGTTCTGTCATAACTTGCATTTTTTACAAACACTCTTTTCCCAAACCCTACCTTACTTCATTACCTCAAGAACGAAGTACTCTGGAAAATCACGGAAGTCATTTGGCCTGAAACAATTTAGATAGTACACAAATACAAATAAGTAATTGAAAAAAATTAATATACCTCTATGAAATTTTTTAAAACAAATATACACAAATTGCTAGCAACATTAAGCTTCTAGATTACATAACTCAATCAAAAGCTACAAGCACCAAGAATTGAACAATCAATCTGTAATCTATGTTCAAAATACTTCAGTGGGAATCAAATAATACCTGGGAAGCCCAATATCTGGGTCAAAGCGACGACTTCTATAGAATTTTATTAAATATGTGAGGCCTGCCCAGTCCGTTTCCTAAAAAAGAAGAGAAAGTAGAGAACAACAATTAAATATGTGAACAGAACACTTCTCACAAAACATTGGAAACAACCAACCAGAAGAAACTGTATTCCTCAAACATCACTACTGCAAGTAACAGACAAAACAACATATCAAAAAGCTCCTTGATATTGTTCGCGGTAAGCACTCGGATTCAAATAACAGTATCAAGTATAACCAAAAGTTTAAGCCATGTTCATCCTCTATCTGAAAATTCACATCTAACAAAAATAATTGGTAGCCCTTAACTAAATTAAGGGCTATGGTACAACCCGATTTATAGACCATCATGCTATGAAAAACAAGTGATAGATAAATAAATAACATCAAACCAATCACAGCACGGCTGGCTTTTGATATACTAAAATAATTGCTAACAGTACTAATTGATTTATAAACAATCATACTATGATATATGTAAACCGGATAAAATAATAAAATCAAACTAATCCAAGCATAGCCAGCTTCTGTTATTAGCTCATGTACCTCCAAACAAACTCCTTGCAAAATTTGCAATTCTTAGTAACTTACTTTACAGTTTGTGAACTTTGCAATGCTAACAGGTAACATTGTGAAGTGGAAGTCATTGTAAAACCCCTCACCCCCTCTTTTTTTGGTCTACCAAAGTAAACACACTTAACCAAAATTCAATGAAGAGACAACCTTTTCAGACATTTGTGCACGAATGCCAGATGTAAGTTATTTTTTTTAGTTGCAAACGAGAACATGTAGAATACTTATGAGTTATTACAGAAGTTTCTCACTATATAAGTACGCAGCTAACATGAGCATGAGCTCACAACGCAGCGGTGGCTGCGAGCCCCAGTAACTGGAAGGTTCAATGTTTGAACCATGGGAAGTGCAATCAAGCGAGACAGTCTATGTTGGGCACATGAGTCAGAAGGAATTGTTGGTCAGCATCATTCAGGGTTCGAATTTCACAGGCAACACTCGGCGTATGCTCTGCATAGCAGTCACGGGAGTCGAAAAGGATCGTTGACGAGGGAGTGCACTGTTCTTGCGATGGAGGAGGTTGAAGATTGGTGTTCATGATCCAGTTGTCAGACCCTCGCTGGTCTTGGTGTGCTCGCAGACCCGGACGACCCAAGCCAATGTTCCTGCTAGGCTCTCTGGATCGTGGGTCTGATGTGTTGGTTTCATGGGGATGAGGTCCCCCAGCTTTGTGGCCTCACTAGTTATCGCTCCAATCAAAAGCGTATATTACCGATAAAAAAAAAAAGTACACAACTAACACGGAAAGATTAGCCATAGACAACTGTACTGAAAACAGACATTAACATCATTGGAATATCAAATACAATGACATCAAAAAGAGATTTAGCTTTAAATCTTAGAACAAACTTACGAAGTTGCTTATTGAATATGAACAAACTGTAAATCAAGATAGCATCAAAATATAAGAACAAACTTACGAAGCTGCTTATTGAATACCCTGTTCATACAAGACTGAAAAGTAGCTGGGGCATTAGTCAATCCAAAAGGCATGACTAAAAACTCGTAGTGTCCATTGTCACAACGGAAGGCAGATTTCTCAACATCTTTCTCACGAACTCTAATATGATGGTAGCCCAATCTCAAATCAATCTTGGAAAAATAACAAGCACCCTGTAGTTCATCAATCACCTCCTCAACGCATGGATTGGATATCAGTTTTTGATGGTCTTCATATTTAATGCCTTTAAGTCAATGCACATTTGCATTGTTCTATCTTTCTTCTTAACCTATGATACTGGATTCTTCAGAAATGCTTCGAAATCTGATTTCGGTTCTTTGTTGGTCCTGGTTCAGTGGTTCCTACTGGGCTCTGGCTGGGTTCCACCTGGGTCCCTCCCAGGCATAACCCGAGTGTAGCCCGAGAGAACCCACGGCAACCAAGGATGTGGGCACCAAAAAACAGGCCCCACATAACATTTTTTATTTTTTTATAATCTAAAAACCTTCCAAAACCCTAATTTCAACCTTAAAGCATGCATTTGGTCATTTGAAGTTATTTCATTCATCTCTCAAGCATTTTTCACCATTTTTGCTTTGTTCTACAAAAGAAGTTGAACCAAATGTTGACCTTAATTCCTACGATCATGATGAAGATGGATTTGAATATTAAATATGAAATATGGCTTGTAATTTGAATTTCATTATGTAATGTCATTGAGACTTGCATTTTTTTTGCTCGATAAAAGGCCTTTGCCATATATTTTATTAATTTTAAACCTAATTATAGACTTACTCACTAGGAGCACTAGGAAAGAGTATTGCTCCAAAGTCTGAAATAAATAGATAAAATATAATGTTACAATTCCCCCTTTTGAAGGGAGTTTCAGATACATCACATGCACTAGATTTACATTATCCATCCAGGGATCTTCTATATAGTAGATATTGATTCTCTGTCAAAGTTACATATAAGTGCATACAAGTGCATACATATATATATAAGTGCATCAGCATATAAGTGCATACATCCTTTCCTATATATATATATATATATATATATATATATATATATATATATATATTATGTGTGATTGCATTAATATGTGTAGATACACATATGTATGGATACAAATGTATCTATGGATACAAATGTATCTATGAACTTAAGTTAAATAATGCCTTGATTCTTTTGTTTGACAAGGGCCAGTCTAAAATACAGTGCTTAGTCTTTTCAATACCTTTTGAACCGATATCCATGTTGTTGAACTAATCAAGTGTATGCATGCATATTTATATACAACTTATATTGGCAATTATGGATTTACGACTATCACGCTTCTAACTTCTTATTATTATATGTTTGAAGTTTTGAACCAATGATGAATGAACATTAAACATGTTACATGTATGAATCTATGATGTAAATATAAATTTATAATTTTATAATAAATCAATATGTATATATATATTTGAATATATACATACATACATATATATATATATATATATCCACCGATCCAGAACCCACCCAAATAAAATGTTTGTCGAACACGCGAACCCAAGCCCGTATCAAAACAAGGATCAGTAATTTAGTTTTTAACCAAAGCCATTGAAGAAGCAAAAGGGCTCTTACTTGGCCTTATGTGTCACATTTCCAGCAATTCTTCAATAGCCTTTTCGATTTCATCTATGTGTCTTTTGGAGTGTCTATAGGGAGTAGTAATAATTGGTTTGGGTCCCCCCTCAACTTCTATAATATGCTCAATACCCCTATTCAGTGGTTTCCCGTGTGGAATATCGTTGAACACCTTATTGTATTTAGTCAATATCACGTCAACATCTGATGATGAGTTCTCTTTAGTTATCCCAAATCAAAAGGATAATAACACATTCAACTGCCCACTATACTTGGTCATGTCTAATCAATCTCTTCATCCTTTTGAAGGATACTACCCTTGGTCCACCATTCATCATGCCCCTAAGAAGAATCTTCTTACCATCTATTTCAAATTCCTTCTCCATAGTTTGTAAGTTCACTCCGAACTCACCAAGAGAACTCAACCATTGAATACCAAGCACTGCATTTGTATCAACAATACTCACAACATAGAAATCATCTCGCAACTCGTATTCCCCCTAGCTGAATATATAAATTTGGGATCTTTCTAGTCCAAGAGAGGGTGAAACCATCTCCAACCATTACCTTAAAGCCCTTAAATTCTTATGTTTTCAATCCACTTCTTGCCACAACACCCTCATCAAAAAATTATGTGTTGCACCTATGTCAATTTGAGTGACTATTCGCCACCCACACAACTCTCCTCTAACTCTTTAAGATCCTATTTTTAGCAAGCAAGATAATTGTGCTAATACACTACCCCTTTTTTGTTCTTTTTCCGACTCTTTTCATGAAGTTTCTTCCTCATTTAGTCTCTCAATCAGTTTGCTGGTCTGAATTTTCTGAACCTTATTCAGATGTTGTAAAGTACTCAATTTTTTTGTCTTGGCCTTAATTGCACACTTGTCAGTTGGATCCCATGGTTCTCTACATTGGAAGCACAATTTCTTCCTAATAAGATCATTGAGTTGATCATCATCAAGCCTAGGTAGTATCTTCTTGTTCTGATCAAAATCTTTATGAGAATGTTTCTTATCTTTTTCCTTCTAATGGTAAAAACTTCTCAACTGAAATTTACTTCTAGAGGTAGAAGTTTCAATGTCCCTAGCTTGTTTAATCACATCCTACAAGGTGGATGGGTTGAAAGCTTTAACCTGTTCAGACATTTGTGCATGAATGTCAAATATGAGTTTTTTTTTTAGTTGCAAATGAGATCATGTAGACTACTTATATGGGTTATTACAAAAGTTTCTCACTAGATAAGTACACAACTAACAAGAAATGCTCAGTCATAGACAACCATACTGAAAATAGGCATTAACTTCATTGAAATATCAAATATAATGACATCAGAATGAGTTTTAGCTTTAAATCTGACCTCAATTAAATTGTTGTTTCTCAATAATCTGCAGAAGGCTTGACTCCTTCTCTGTGACAACAATACTGTGGGCTTTGCTGGAATTACACGTTCAGACACTCACACTAAAGGCAGCAGCACATTTGTTTTGTTTTTTTTTGGTAAACTTCACAATATTATAGGGTAGTCTATGTCTGCATAGCTTCACCAAACATCCCAAAAACAACCATGCCGCCCAATAGTCTTCTACCGTTTTTTCCCAAGGAGCAACCAATTTGTAATCACTTTGTAATTTCCGTGAGCTATTTATGCAATTCATTCAACTCCCAGCAGGAATGTATCTTCCCAACTACAAACCATTCACTCAATGGCTCAAGGAATGAATCCTTAGCAGGAGTTTGATTTCAATAACTTCCTCAGTCCCAGGAATGACCACGTACAACAGTAGCTTAAATATGAAAATGGATGCAACAGATGGTTCACAGTTCAACCCAACTGCTCTACTCCAGGTTAAATTAGTCGAACTTCTTATGAGATGAGTCACGTTTCAATCTGTAGTGATATCCAATTGAGTTTCCATCCTGTGATAAATAACCAACTCAGTGAAGTCGCACTGTTCCTTTCCTTCACACAGGGAGTAGTCATTTTTTTCTCAGAGATTTTGACAGCTTAGTTGTGTTAACAACAATGTATATGGGAATTTGAGTCTGCCAATATCTCAATAAAGAAACACGGATTATATGGGACGATTGTCATAACAGTCCACACGACTCTTCAACACTACTTTGAGCCACTAAATAGTATTCACATGATAGTTAAATCTTCATACGGCTATTTCACAGTAAATTTGAACCCAGTGGTGAATATTCTTGACAGCTATAAGGCTCGCCAATCTTCACAAGATATCACTGCTCTATACGTTCAGTCATTACATGAATGCAAGCCTGTGGTGTATGATACAACTGTGTTTATACAACTCACAAACCAAGAAATGTTCTCCCAATAGTTCCAAATATTATTGGTCTCCAGTTCAGGACTGTGTGATGGCAGGAGGCTCAAAAAGATTGCAGAGAATACTGCCAATAGCCCAGATGGTTGTAACGCCCAAGGAAAGGATACTTTAATTTATCAGATGTCATTCCTTGGTTGTCCTTAGTCTCATGAATCTAGCTTCAATAACTCCTTGTAAAATTTCCAATTAAATTTTAATACATACTGCCCAAAATAAATTATATCCACTTATTTGACTACTCTAAGCTAATATTTTGTATTATTTACATTATTCTGAGAGTATCTTTCAACTCTGCAGATAATGACCTACTAAAGACTATGATCTTTAGGAGCTGAAACCAAATCTGCAATTCAGCAATATTTCTGTTCAATATCTGAAAACTCACGTCCCCCCTGATTAAACTCCCCATTTCCCTTTAATCTGACTTCCTATGTAACTGCCAGGGAATTCTTAAAATCATTTTTTTAAATTCCCCTAAAGAGTATGAGACAAAAAGAATATTTCACCTTTTCAAATAATAATATCTAAGTAGCCGATCCTGATTTTGGTTCGGATTCAGACTCAGGGTTTCAGCAAAACAAAATTTGGCCCAGGTCCTGTTTGCGTGGGTATATACATAGACATTTTCAAAATGTGTGTGTGTGTGTGTGTGTACGTGCACGTGGGTGGGTGGGTGTATGTGTGTGTGTGTGTGTGCATAGATACCATACGTGTAACATGTCAATGCTCATTCATCATTAGTACAAAACTTCAAACTTCAAACATATAATGATAATAATAAGAAGTTAGAAGCGTGATTCTCATAAAAAGATAAATCCATAATTGCCAATATATGATTATATCATATTCATACTTTGCAAAAGTCTCAAAATGTCATAACATGATGAACAAAGCAAAAATGGTAAAAAAATGCTTGAGAGGTGAATGAATGACCAAATGTATGCTTTCCTGGTCGAATTAGGATTTAGAGGCTTCTTAGTTTTAAAAAAGAATAAAAAATTGGCATGTGTGGCCCATTTTTGGGCACCCACATGCTTGGATTCTCGTGGATTCCTCCGGATTCTGCCCGGATTCCGGATTCTCTGTGGATTCTGCAGAATCCACAGAGAATCCGGACTCCAGTCCGGAATCCACAGAGAATCCGGACTCCAGTCCAGAATCCTGCCGGAATCCGGGCAGAATCAGGATCTGGATCGTACCAGAATCAGGATCCGAGGCATATCAGAGGGATCCGGTAAAATAGAATACTATAAATGCAAGTGAAATATTTATATGTTAATTAAATGCTAATGTGGGGACAGCTTAGCATTTAATTATAAATTAAATTATTAGTCTCATTAATTAGGCAGGATAATTACAGTCATCTTCTCTGGACCCACATGCACAAATAAGACCAAGCCCAGAAATGGATGGCTTGCACACCTTCAGAAACCGAACAAATGATAGTTCAACTTCCACGTCAAAAATCAGTTCGGTAAACCAATTAATGATTTTATATTTCAGCTTTACTTTATTCCCATAAGCTTGAATAATGTACATACTCCATTCTCTCTACTACATTCTCAATGCCATACAATCCATCTCTACATTCTACCAATAGGAATCAACAATAAAATGAGAATTGACAATCAATAAAATCCTTACACAAGATATTACAAAGGCGATCCTTCATATTGCTTCTTTGCACATTAAAGGCCGTACACTTTAACAATGTTTCCAATGAATAGAAAAAAAAATTATCATGCTAAAATTATGCACATGCTACAGGTATGATGAAAGTTTGTGCAAAATACAATAATGTAAACCATTTTTATGATGCCCTTGCCTACCATCATGCAGAAATTGTTTGCCTCCACTTGCCATATCATTAGTAAAATGCTACAATTTTTTCAATATGAAGAAATATGCATGCTTACAAGTTCCAACAATCAAGATCATTCTAATGTGCTGCCCATTCATTCATCAAAAGAGTACTGGTGCAGGTGCACCCTCATACAAATGTGCTCAACCTTGGGTTTTTGTCTTGTTTTGGTATATTTGATTTAAATTAGGCCATTTGAGACCATCAGATGTCATCTAGGACCATTTTTCATGTTTTGGTGCAATTTGAGAAAAAGTTGTAAAAGTTGTCAAATGTTGTCATATTACAAAAAAAATGTTGTCAAGCAACTTTGTCCAAGTTGTCATAATTGATGTAATTGTTGAGTTTATGGTTAGAGGTCGGTTAGACAGCTGAAGATGGTTGAAAATGTATTTAAATGTCACCCAAACTTGAATTTGGGTTGGAGATGGAACGGAAAGAAGAAATTCATGTTTTGTGCATTAAGATCTGTGTTATTCCCCATGTTGCGGACTGCTATCTTGACTTGTACAGATCTGTACGTGTTTGTATGACACAATAATCAATTGGAAAAGATAGAGGATTGAATTAGCTTTCATTTGCAATTGGTTTGGTTGATTTTTATTAAGTTTTATGAAAGTTATGATCAAATTAGTGACTGCCACTTCCAGATTCTTCTGTAACAGTCCTGTTGCAGCACGTGGTACGGATTGTATGTTTCATATCTTGATCTCAGACCAAGATATGTGAATCTACTTTCTAATGCACATGGTCTCATAGATTTGTGTTTAGTTTGGAGAGAGATATTGCATTTTTGGTGAAAACAGTCCCAAGCCCTGCCTAGGGTTCCTAGAAACACAAAACAACTCGTATCTCCCATTTGGTGTGGTGAAAATTGCAAAATTTTTCTGGAGAGGTCTGTTTTGACATGTTCTCCAATATGCCCAACTTGCAAGAACAGAGAAGAAGGTTTGCACATGTAAAAGTGATGCCCTAGGTCTGATATCCTCATGTATCAGGCTGAAAACCATTGATGAGAAGGATTGCATCAACCAAGGAGTGTATTTGACCATTGTGAGATGTTGATGGATGTGTTTGAACCTATGCTCCACGGGGACGCGTCCCCTAGGTTTTTGGACCCGTTCCCGTACCGGAGACGGAACGGGGACGCGGGGACGGATTTTCAACGTCCCCTAGCAGTCCCCTTTTCGTCCCCAAATCGGGGACTTTTAGGAAACTTCAAAAATCAAAGTCCCCTAAATAGGGGACGGATTTGGGTACC
>MU225240.1:9443588-9477359 GCA_018584345.1 Thuja plicata
AAAAATCAAAGTCCCCTAAATAGGGGACGGATTTGGGTACCGGGGACGGTTCGGATTTGGGTACCGGGGACGGTTAGGGGACGGCTTGGCCGTCCCCGGTACCCAAATCCGTCCCCTATTTCCCAGCCAAAAAAAAACGGCCACCAGTCTTAAAAAGTGCATTTTTTTTTAATTTGTTTGGTTTTCAGCGGGCCCCACGTGGACTCTAATATTAAATAAAAGATACTAAACCCTGTATGGATGCTAAAAACATAAAAAGCCTAACTCTCTTTCATTTGTTCATTTCATTCATTCTTGCCAAAAAAAAGAAGAAAGAGGAGCAGCAACAAAGCTTTCGTAGAGGACAGTCATATATTTGACATATATTATTTGTTGATACATTACTGATTTTGATTATTATGGACATCTAATTATGGAGTTGAACTTCTATGTTTACTAATTAGTATTTTAGTTGGACTTCTCTTTATGTCATTTCATGCATGAAACTTGGAGCCTTTGGGCATTTTCGCTATATGTACGCCATACTTGTACAATGAAAGTATTTGAACTTTGTTAATTTGCTATGTATTCATTGTTTTGAGCTTCTAAAATGTCTATGATGAATGATTTATCAATCTTATGATATGCATATTTGAATTCTCTCTATATATAAAAATTCCCCTATATAATTGCCGTCCCCTAAGGTCCCGTCCCCTAAATTTTGGCTTTGACCAGTACCCGTACCGGAAACACGTCCCCGTCCCCTAAAACGTCCCCGTCCCGGAAACTCCGTGGAGCATAGGTTTGAACCCTACCTGGGCCAAGACAAAGCTTGAAGACCCTTTTGGAATCATTTGGAAACCAAAATCCAAGTTGCCTACAATCCTAGATGTCAATTAGGCTTAATTCCAACCGGGACAGTCAAAATTTGGCCAATACATTGCAAAATAACCCTACCTCGTTTTGGGATATGTTTAAGAATGGCCAAATGGGTATCTGAAACAACTCTCCTTTTCTGAAGATCAGACCTGCTCCAAGAGTTGTCCAAAAAGGCCATTTTGAAAGGCTACAAGGAAGAATGAGGGTTTGTGAAGGAAGTCCATTGGGTGATGACTTCTACGTTCTCCCAAATAGTTGTTTGACATATTGACATCATTTCTACCCCTGCTCTATATCAAGTACACGTGCCTACAACACAAGTAGACAATGTCTACCTCTACTTGCCATATCATTAGCAACATGCAACAATTTTTTCATTACGAAGAAATATGCATGGTTACAAGTTACAACACCCAAGAATATGATATAGTGCTGCCCGCTCTTAATCAAGAGAGTACGCAACCTTACAACACCCAAAAATGCTTCATATTGATGTCCTTTCTCAACCCAAGCAAACATATATCTTTTACAACACCCACAAAAAAATGATAGTACCGTCCATGCTATGGAATCAATGGATATCAAAATGACTAGAACACCCAATCACTTCATGGCACTGTCCATGCTTTACCTCAAGAACTATAAATCATTTTTACAACACCCAAGAACATGAGGATCGTCCATATTACCAAAACTAGCTAATCTTGTAATAAAGCCTCTTGTCTACATGAAACAATGGTGTTTACATGCATACAATAGCAAACCATGCTTTGTAGTGTTGTACATCTGTTCAACCAATACATGTACATGTGCTGCAACACCAAAAGACACACTATAGTGCTCCCCAATGTTACTCATAGATGCTTTGTCCCTTGTTTGTGCAAATACCCCTTTCAAACTACATATATGACTAGAATATGTGAAATTAAACTCCTAAGAGCTCCCCATATTGCTATTCCAAAAAAAAATTACTACTAGAAGACCAATATGTTTGCTCAAAAATGTTCTAAACTACCCATGCCTACCATCAACAACAAAGATGTCCAACTTTTTTAAAAAATTAAAAATGTGAGGGCTGGAAACATATCATGCCATGTCATATTACATTGTAAGGGGTATTACAGCCTCACCATATCATGTACACATTGTTAGCAAAATCCGAAACCAAGGTGACAATATCTTTTATGCCAAAGGGATGTACACAAGGGGGTCTACATCATAAGGACTTGACTGTCATAAATGAGATCATCAAGCTAAACATCTTCCTGATTTTGAAGGCATGTGTAATAATGGAGGAGTTCCATGACTTGTATCTAATGATGGCTTCTTGTTAACAACATTCAAGCAGTTCACAGTCACTCTATAGGTAGGGAGCAATGCTCTCAAAACAATGGGCAACAAGAGTGATATAAAATGGTTACTGGCACTCCAAGTGATGTTCATAATTCAGCTTCTCTTCAGAGAAGGACAACTTTCTCACAGCTTTGCATCTTCAAGCAAATTGAGATGGCTCTAAAGGTGGAAAAGTTGGTTTCAGTTCTTTAGTTCATACAGCCTTTGGAGCAAGTCAAATACATTCTTTTAGTTTTACCAGTATCTTTTGGTTATGTACTTCTTGTGTTTGGGTTGTATGACTATCTCCGCGAGCACGGTGGGGTGAGCTTGAGGGTACCACGTGGTTGGGTGGTGTTGCATGTCACTGCTGGGGACCGGCGTACAGGTGGTAGCCTAGTTCCAATGGCATAGCACGGAGCATGATGTGCTTATCTCTATCTAGTGTACTTGCATTTCAATGATTCTGCATTGTATTGCTATGCTCAGTAGTTTGGGTCATTTATGTTTATTGTGATTGCATCGAGTGATTATGGCCTCGATCGTGTGTATCCAGTACTCCCCGGTGTGGCGCTAGTTGCCTTTTAGCCGTACATTAGAGATGGCATAAGTTTCCAATTTAAATTTTTTGAGTTTTGGGAGAAGTCTTTAGATCGGCGCCTTTACCTGCTTTGGCATTTGCGTTGATCAGCGCCTCTGTCATGTAGAGTGGCGTCTCCACCTCTTTGGTCTGAAACTTTATCCAATCTCAAAAAATCGCCCACTTTGGATCGACATTTGCATGTGTTGAATCGACGCATGTGTTCTTTGGCATTTGCGTCTTGCAGATCGCCATTAGCGTCTTGCAAATCAACCTCTATGAGTCTCTGGACTGAGACATTGCAGGAAGCAGACACTAGCGATCGACGTCTGCATTTAGGAACTGACACCTACGCGGACCAACGTCTATGCCTGCCTTCGGTGTCTCCGCCCAGTTTCCTGCATTATTAATTACTTGTAATTGCCTTTGATTGTTACACGCTCTTGACCTACTTTTATGATGGCTCTTATTGGTTTCCTTATGGTTAGAAGGCAATGAACATGTATGCTTAATCATCTTAGGAACACTTCTCTTTTGGTGTTTAAAATGAATCTTTGTTTAGATGAATTTTGATAAGTGATTGGACTCCTCTATGGATAGTCGTGAGTTATTGTCAGCTTAGCCTCTTGTATCTCGTTGGATGTTGTCTTAGCTCTTGTTAGGCGAACTCGGGAATGTGGGTATTTTGTTCCGAGTGTGTATACGGTTGTCATGGAACACTTAAAAGTGCTTGTAAGGCTTCCACTTGTGCACAATCTTGTAATGGTCATTATACGTTTACTTATTTGCTTATGCAATGTTATCGATGATGCACTTATGTTCATGATGGTTACGTAAATGTTATGTTTCAAAACAACAAAATTGTGCATGTATTACCCTTATGTTCTGAGGGTTCCTTGGCAGGGCATTACATTGAGTAGGTATGGGGAATAAAATAGTGGGTAGATAGAATCCCCGAGCATGACTTGTGAGGCTAGTCGCATAATAGAATCCCCAAGCATGACATGTGAGGGTAGATAGAATCCCCGAGCATGACTTGTGAGGCTAGTCGCATAATAGAATCCCCAAGCATGACATGTGAGGGTAGTTGCACAATAGAATCCTCGATTGTGACTTGTGAGGGCAGATGGAATCCCTGACCATGATTTGTGAGGGTAGTTGGACAGTGGAATCCCCGAGCACGCCATGAGCTCTATCACTAGGCTGTGTGACTTGTGAGGGCAATTTTCACATGTTTGGGCATGTGATGACATTCACTATGCTTAGTACTCTAGTGCTTCAATCCTAGTATACTGAGTAGAGCCTTGGATATTATGTTGCTTCATCTTGAATGTTGTCCAATGTTGCTCTTAAGTGAGTAATTGATTATCTGCCTTCTGTTTGCATTGATTGGCACGAGTGTAAGCCTTTACCCTGTATATGCTACATTCGCTATGCTTAGTACTCTAGTGCCTCAATCCTAGTATACTGAGGAGAGCCTTAGATATTATGTTGCTTCATCTTGAGTGTTGTCCAATGTTGCTCTTATGTGAGTAATTGATTATCTGCCTTCTGTTTGCATTGATTGGCACAAGTGTAAGCCTTTACCCACTATATGCTTGTTTCCTTATTTGGGTCGTATGAGTAAGCCCTTACCCCTTGTATGCTTGTTTCCTTGTTTGGGCCATATGACTCTCCATGAGAACGATGGGGTGGACCTGAGGATACCACTTGGTCGAGTGGCATGACAAGCGACTATTGGTGACCGATACACAAGTTTCAAGCAGTCCCAAAGTTAACTTCACTTTCATTTCACTATTATACTATATCACTTGTGTAATCATGAACATTGTGATAATGTAATCATGTTATTTGTATTGGCTTCAAGTGAATTTTGCTTGGTGTGATGTATGTTAATGTGCTTGCAATAGATTAGGTGATAATTAAGTTATGTATTTAATTTGGCTAAATTGCGTATTAGTTTCCTAAGTTATTTTAGCGGAACTCCCAAATCGGTGCCTATGATCATCCTTCAGCGCATGTGTTGTTCAGCGCTTCCGCCTGGCAAATAGTACCTCTGCCACCACTAGTTTTAGACTAATCAGGCCACTAGATCATGACGGTTTGTTAGTCAGTGCCTATGCACTTCAACTTCTCCGCCTACCCATTAGCACCTTCGCGTCCACTGGATTAGTGTTTGCGCCTGTCCTTTGGCACCTCTGCCTTAATAGGCTTGTGAGCATGGTTTGAGAAGACAGATTGCTTGTACTTGTTCGATGGTGTTTTCTAGTTGGATCTTAAGCCGAGGTTAATGGTTAATTGAACTTGAATGATTAATCATACTAGGAACATTTCAATTGGTGCTCAAAAAGAACCGTGTGGTTACATGGGTTCAGAGGATTGAACTAGTCCCCTTTGTGGGTCAATCTACGTCTTGGACCAGCTTAGCTTAGCAGGTAGCTCAATGGACCTAGTCCGAGCTAGCAAGGCAACTCGACAAGCATGGGAATTATGTTTTGGTTATGTAGTAGGGTGTGTGGAAACCCTTGGAAGTGTGTCAATACTTCCGATTGTGCACGATCATGGAATGATCATTATGTTTATGCTCACACTAGTTAGCAATGTTATCTTATTTTATGCACATTTATGTTACCCTTAGTTTCAAGGGTTGCTTGGCAGGGCATTACAATTCAGATATTTGGGTGTTGGTTCTAACTGAATGGTAACTTCAAAATCCATTTAAACCCCTTGCTATCCCAAAAAACACAATAGTAACGCTTCCAATAAAATAATAACAGAAAAATCCTTGGCTTAAAAGCTCCAATCAATCACCTAGCAAAGAGAAGAAATAATTTAGATTTATAAACTTGTTCCAACACTTCTTTAAAGCGTTAAAAATTTAATCAACAACTAGGGCATCGCAATACAACTCTCAATTGCAGAGCCAGCATAGAGAGCACCTAAACCCTCCAAAAAAATCACAAAACACTGCCAAAAAAATAACAAAATGCAAACCCACAAACTTACAATCAAAATACTTGAATATTTGCATTCTTTTTGAAACCCCAATCTCCAATTATGAAAGCAATAGTGTTTTTTGAGGTAGAAACATACCCAAACCAGTTAGGTAGGATCTTTCACCACCAAAAGGAGAAAGCTTGAAGAGGGTTTTCATCCTCAACAACAACTAGAAGAACTCCTTTATTCATTCCCACAGCGTCTCTTATGCGTGCGAGCTTTGAATGAATGAAAATTAGGGCAATTTAAAATTCAAATATTTTAACTTCCCTCTAAAAGCTCTCACTATGATTTAAAAACAAGGCTCACATAACCTAGCCATCCAGCTTTGGGGATCAAAACATAACAATTTATATTTAAACCCTAAAATTAATAATTAAATGTCATTCTATTACTTTAGTGCAAATATTAAAATAATATACATCACCTTATGGAAACTCGCTAAAACACCAAAAAAGGAAAGTTGATCATGGTGAAACATAACTAATGCCGAAATTGATGACTAATGTAGACACAAACATTACTATAAATAGCAATGTTCAAGAGTTGAAGAGAATAAACCCAAAAAATATTGATGCCAAACAAGCAATTATTATAAATAGCAATGTTCTCCAAGGTCTAAGAACAAACCCAGAAAGATGCCAAAAAACCCCAAAAGGCTACAAACACTATTGTCACCAACTGACAAGCACTCAACTATTGGAAGCCAAGGGTACTATAAACCAAGCTCTGAGTAAATTGGAACCCTTACCACACACTTAGAGAAAACCCCAAGAATTGGCCAACATTGGCAGAACAAGATGGCATAGAAATGGGGACATCACATTGTGTGACAACAAAATTTATGATTTTATTTAGTATTGAATAGTGCAAAATGCTTTTAAGAAACTTCCAAACAATTTGTCTAACAAAACTACTGAATTTTATATACAAATAATACTAAAATGCCCTTTAAATTGTATGCAAAACAAAAAACAAAAAACAAAAAATTATTGCACTTGCCTATAGCAAAAACAACTTCTTTTCTTTTTACAATCATTACTATCTTTTATATTTGCCTCGTAACCAGATTTAGGAAGTCACTTTTTTGCTATGTGCGGTAATGAGCATCAAAAAGCAAGTACATGAGGTAACCAAAGCCTGAGCCCCTCTTACTATTTGAACTTTCCAAAAGGACAAATAAAACCCATACTCAAATGGCTAGATACTCGCATAACCAACATGACTTTCATGTCCAAATTACTAATGTACTCTTATCTTTTAATATAGTATATTCCCTTTTTATTACTTTAGTTCATTGCTAACACACTCATCCACTTTAACCTTGTCTCTTTTAATACGCATCCACTCTGATTTCTTATCCATTAACTTTTTCATCTTTGTGCTTTATTAATATTCCTATTTCCAAATCGTAATGCACACCTTGTACTTTATTTTTTTGTTAAATTCTCCTATACCTTTAACAAAGTGTTTTTTTGTCCTTCATTTATTTTAATGAACTTTTGAAACTGATGGTACTGAAGGAAAAAGAAAAACAATAAACATTTCAATCTCGAACCACAGCAAAACTGAAATGATAATCGACTAATATTCAATATTAAACAAAGGAAAGGAAAACCCCTTAAACAAGAAACAATCGAGAACAAAAGACAAAATAAAGAGTTACTAAACTAACTAAACAACTTAAAGAATAGAAAGCTCCTAAAAACTAACTTAAAAGAAAGTTACTTGCATGAACATTATACTAAATATTACAATATACTTTGATCGCTCCCTCAAAAGTCGTTCTACCAACTACCATACAGAAGACTTCACAAAATTTGTAGGTCATTTGGCCACAAATGCATAGAAGGCTAACTCCTTCTGCTCAGAATGTTGTGTGACATGAGTCTATAGTTGAGATCCTGCCTAGTTGGACTTCTAATCAGCCCACTTTCTACAAAACTTCCTCATATGACCAAGAACAAAAAAAAGTTGAGTGCCTTTCAACCTAACATTGGGTAACCAAGCCATCCCTCCGGTTATGCAGAGACACAGAAACTGAGATCAACTTCTCAAAAACTTCGACTTTTGTTAAAAAAATTAGCAAAAAAACTCTAAAACCCACAATTTTGCAGAAAATCCTCAAAAGAAGCTGCTGCAAAACAGCATCATGATTTTGTGGAAAAATCACCAAACCCTCGATGCAATGCTAAGATCACACGATTTTGTGAAGAAACCATCAAAAATGAAAAACTCCAGTACATTTGCAAGAACATCATTTGCCCTAGAAACCTTAGGTGCGACCCAAAACACACTAGAAGAAACCACAAATTTTATTTTTTAAATGTCAAAAACATTTTGTTGACGGAAAGCCACAATTTTGTGAAAATTTGAAAAAAAACTTCGTTTTGGGGAAAATTGGTAAAACCCCACAATATTTTAAAAAAAATCGTAAAAGAAAACAGAAAATTCACGACAAAGAAAGATCAAGAATTTTTTGGAAAAATCAAGAAAAACCCTTTTACAAGAAAATCACGATTCTTGTGGAAAATAGTGCAAACCCCCAAAAAATGATTTTCTGGAAAATCGCACAAACCCCTAGATGCTGCTCAAAAAAGCCAGCAAACTCGATCAAAGAACACAAATCCTTTGCATATCTAAAATAACTTCATGTAAAGAAATATGTAGAAACCACGATTTTGTTTAAAAAAAATTGCCAAAAACTTAAAATCCTCAATTTTATTAAAAAAAATCGCATCTTCTGAAAAATTGTCTCGCAAAATGTTTAGGAAAAACCACAAATTTTATTCTATAAAAAAATCCGTCAAAAAATCTCCACGACTATTGTTTTAAAAAATTAGGCAAAAAACTTATTAAATTTCTAGGTAATTAAACCATAAATTGTATTGGAAAGTTTCGCCAAAAATCACATGAAAGGATAATTCATTAATATTCAAAATTAAACAAAGGAGAGGAAAACTCCTTAAATAAGCAATTACAAGAAGATCTTTCCATAATGAAAACGATCAAGAACTAAAAACGGAATAGAAAGTCACTAAACCAACTAAACAACTTAAAGAATAGAAAGCCACTAAAACTAATTGACTGACTTAAAAGAAAGTTACTAAAATGACCACTATACGAAATATAACAATATCACTTTAATAAAAACATTGTTTGGTTTTCCGAGCAAACTTTCTTTCAACATGCCTATCTGAATCTGCCCCATCCTAGTTTGTCTCTTAAGTGAAAGAGGTGCTCCTGTGCCATTCGCCCTTACAAAATGTTGCACTTTTGATATAGAACACCAGGTGGGAAAAATGTGCATCCAACAATTGGATTGCTGTCAATCAGCCAAATGAAAATCTTGTTGCACATTTCTTCCTCACATAATCATACCAAGACAATATTGAATAGGTAGTGTCCCTGAAGCTTACAAAGCCAAATAAAAATCAACCTCTACTCTGATAGCATGAAAGGATAATTCATCGATATTCAATATTAAACAAAGGAGAGGATAGCTCCTTAAATAAGCAATTACAAGATCTTTCCATAACGGAAACGATCAAGAACTGAAAACGGAATAGAAAGTTACTAAACTAACTAAACAACTTAGAGAACAGGAAGCTACTAAAAACCAATTGACTGACTTAAAAGAAAGTTACTTAAATGACCATTATACTAAATATTACAATATCACTTTAATAAAAACGTTGTTTGGTTTTCTGAGCAGTAACTTTCCTTCAACATGCCAATCTGAATCTGCCCCATCCTAGTTTGCCTCTAAATTGAAAGAGATGCTCCTATGCCATTCGCCCTTACAAAATGTTGCACTCTTGATATAGAACACCAGGTGGGAAAAATGTGCATCCAACAATTGGATTGCTGTCAATCAGTCAAATGAAAATCTCATTGCACATTTCTTCCTCACATAATCATATGAAGACAATATTGAATAGGTAGTGTCCCTGAAGCATTTCCTCTCTTCCACTTGAATCCTCAAATATTGTTCTGATATAAGATGATGGTGAAGACTTTGCAATTAATCTCTTATTAACAAGAAGAATGGCCAATAGATACAATGAGAAAAGAAAGTTATTAAGTTAAAGGTAACCATATCATAGAAAATTGCGTAACAAACCATTCAGTGCTGAATAACAAATGATGTAATTACCTAGTCCCCCTTCTCACCATCACCATCCAGTGCAGGATAATAAATGATGTAATTCCCTAGTTTCACATGCCACCATCACCAACACGTGTGTGTATTGCTAAATTTTCTTTAGCTCTATACCATCATAGATCTTGGGCATTAAAAACATTATGGGGGAGTTTTGCCCTGCTTCCTTGTGAGATTGCCCAATCTAACACCTTTAGACCAATACAGGGTAGTGTGGATATTGTCCAATCCCAAAAACACCCTCTCATAAGTGATGATGAAGACATTCATTCTTCTAACCTAAGCGGTATTTCAATTTTCATTGAGCCAACCTACCCTCACTTTATTATTGCACTTTGGCACTTAAAACATATATAACTTGGATTTAGGTGCATACTTACCCCCCTGTAGTTATTTAGTAAATTGTTTCCAAACTGAAGTGTTCACTTTATTTTCAGAACCTGAATTACTATTTCCAGTAGTACTTTTTATTTTATTAATTGTACTTTTGGGTCCCACTAGCTTAATTTAGCCTTTTGAATACATCTCCTGACTGTAATACAGAATAGGTAAAAGCTTAGGCTACACTCTTAAGAAATTGTCCAATCACACAGATGGCTGTTTTTTGCTTGTACTTAAACAAAGCAGCTTGGCTAAGATTTTTCTGATGTATCATATCAAAAGTTTCCTAAACATCCATCTTACCAGCAGCATTACATCAGACTTGATAAAATATCTTGATGGTATAGTAAATATCAGAACATGCACACAAAGCTTAGAACATAATCTCTTCATCGGAAAACTTCATTTATAGTAAAGAAGCCATATGAAGGGACGAAATTAAAATGAGGGACAGAATCAGAATGAGATATATATGTAAAGGAATTGCAAAAATTAAACATACGTAAAGGAAAATCATACCTCTGTAGCTGTTTTTGCCAAAGCGAAAGCAGATTCAATCCTCACTCTCCAAAATACCTGATTCATTCAAGTATAAAACAGAAATCAATTATTTCCAAATAAAATTACCAGCTCAAAAAATCCCACCAATCCACCATAATATAGTAAGTACCTTTGAATCCATAAGGCAGTTGTTCAAAGCATTAACTATTGCAAATGAGAACTGTGGGAAAGCACACAATGTATCAATTGCTTGAAGCTGGGCAACTATGTCTTTGTCCCTTTCCAGCTGGTTTATCTATCATGCACAACATGTATGAAGTGACCAGGCAATAAAGGCATTAGACATGATGGTGAAATTTATGCAAAGGGCTAAAATATGGCTTTCCATGGTCAATGATTGAAACTACAAAAAAATACCACCATGCTCACCACTCAACAATTTACAGTTCATGCATGTAGAAACTAAAGTAGTCATGGTCCATATAAACTGCAAAAAAATGATCCTTTGTGTGATCTTAAGTGAGAAATCAAAACCTTTGTGCAGTTCCTTCTTTTCTTACACAGATTAATTTTCCACTTCAAAAGAAAGCAAAAATTTTCTTCCCCCAATTCCACAAGCACTCAATATACTTTCAAGTTTCAGCTAATAAAGCAAAGAGATGCCAAATAGAAGCAATCCTATGTCATGGAAAATATAGACTAATTCATAGTCTTGATTATTAAACTTTAGGGCCCAACAGAGACTGCAAAAAATATCTGCAATAATAAAAATAATTCAACGACGCTGATATACATACAAAATAATCTCATCCTACAATTGACAATTAAGAAAATAATGTACTTTACTAAGCCCATCCCCTTCAATTGCATTCATGCAGATCAGTTTCTACTTATAATTAATCTTCAAATAGTCAACTCTTCTTTCACTTTCTTAGCTGTTTGTATAAAGATACCCACTTGTTTTGCTATCTCTTTTAATCAATTTGATCTATTTAGAGACTCCTCCGACTTTTCATCCTCACTTTGTTCCCAAAAGCAGGAGATCAATAGACCTCTCTGACAGAGAGACATAACACAGTAAGGGATGATAAAGAAAGCGCCATAAAAAGAGAGAGAATGAAGACAGGAGGAGCTCCAGATGTTATAAAAATGAAAAATAATTGGAAATATTAACAAAAGTAAAATGATTGTTGCAAAAGAGATAGAAATAAAAGGCCAAGCAAGCCCTCCACTATTAGCATGGGAGAAACAAAATAAAAGACTGAACCCATTCAACACATGATTGACCAAAGATGAACAAGCAGCTCCACCTATACATAAATAAATTGGCCTATCGTGTAAATACCAAATTTCTTCACTCCAGTTCCTTATATTGACGGGAAGGTTATGGATGACCTCAACACATTCCTAGAAAGGATGATGATAGATGAAACCCTTTTCAGTCACAATTATCGACAGGTTACAACTTTACAAAATGCAGAGGGAAGGTTGTTTTCTTCACCTTATAGGATTTAAGGACAACAACTCGACAACAAAATTATATAGACTAGGTCATTTAACAATGATATCATAGTCTTGCAGCTAATAGACTTTCTTAATAATTATAGTTTACTTACAAATTTATAAACGTTTTCTTTGCAAATTTGTGGTATAAATATTAATGTGCAAAATTTGAAAAAAAAAGCTTCAAAGTCTTGTGCAACCTACATTTTGTACTAACCTGTAGAACTGCTAAGTGTGAACTCAAATGAAACACGTTTTGATGCCATTTATATAAAAAAATGCAATAAAGGAAACCCAATAGTGTGTGTAAAACAATGTTCATCTTTACATCAAAAAGGCAGCAACAAAGGCGAGCTGTGATTTAACTTGCATGACATTAATCCGTACTCACAATGGATTTCCAAGAATGCAGATCCCATTTTATGGAAAAGCGATGATTGTCTGTTTGGAGAGGGAAGTCATGAAAGGCAAAGAAAAAGTGGAATTTGTAAGAAAACTAAAGATCAAGCTGCAATCTGTAGCAGTATATTGTTTGAATCATAGTAGCATAAATCATTTTGGGAAAAAATCGGATTTACAAATAAACGTAATAACTTAAAGAAAAATAGTAAAAAAATATGAATATACAGTAAAACGATGAGTATAACAAAAAATATAGCATACAGAGATTGGTTTGGCCGAATGTCTCATTGCATTTACAAGGAAGACAAGTCAACATCCACAACAGAAATTAAACGTGACTACATTTAGGTTCCACCATCCTCCTCTGTTCATTCAAATACAAACTCAAAGTATGCATCCCGAAGTCCTCAAGTCTTGGAAACATCCCTGTACATGGGACACGGGGATTTTTGGCCAGCAACAGTCTAACTGCATATAATGTGTATTTCTACTAATATGTGGTAGTAGCTACTTCCAAACTGTTATTGAATGACAAAATAAATTGAGAAGAGTGCATGCCAAACTCAAGCCAAGAATCACAACATTTCTATACTAGCAGGTGAGCATATAAATACGATTCATATTTGGCAGATAGGTGGTATGGTGGTATTTCCTACTTGTCACTGAAAAAGGAGATGAGACCAATTCGGGCGAACAATAAATGGTGGATCATAAATTTGAATTTCTAGTGAGCAATATACATACTAAAATAAACCCATTTATACCCAGGTCTGACATTTTTGCCAATAGGTGTTGCTTCCAAACTAATACAGATAAGGAAAAAGGAAATACCGCATAGTCAAATATTGGCACAGGAATGTAATTTTCCCATTAAACAAACACACTTTAACCCCAATACCTACCTATGTCTGATGTTTTTGTAAAACGATGAATATATGCAAACTGCAAAAAATACCTGGAATACGCCAGAGGATGCCTTGCGAATCCTCTGCCTGTGAATCGTCTGCGTCGTGCGTCTCTGCCCTGTGTCTCTCTGCCACCCTGCTTGCGTTTATTAAAAACAAACGACAGGCATGACTTTATAAAAAAAAGTCGCGCAGAATCGCAGATATTTTTGGGTTTTTCGCAGGTGTTTTTTGGCGCAGTTTTTTTGGCATTTTATCAGATTTTTTCCCGATTAATGTGTTTTTTTTTCAAAAAATCGTTGACCAGCACTAAAAAAATCGTTGACCAATTTTCTGCAATTTTTTTGGGGAAAAAACCGGGTGAGGTCCCGATTCCCGATTAATCGGGATTTTTTCCAGATTAATGCTACTATGATACTATGAATGACTATTGATTGAATGAATTCCTTTGATTTGATGATTCGAAGTATTTGCGAATTAAGATCAAGTAATTGATGATTAGATCGTTGAAAAGTGGCGATATGACAAATGCTATTTTTATATATCCATCGATGATGATTGAGTGAATGTTAATTTGATAGACTGATGCTGGATTGCTGAATTGTATGTTTTTTTTATCCCAAGATGAAGTGATGATTGATGTGGATTTCATGATTGTTTGCTTGATCTTGCTGATTGATTGTTTGCTTGATTTCCCAAGGAATAACGGATGAAGGAGGATGATTAATGATAAGTCCTCCTTCAATACTTGGAACGAAATCTCCTTTATACTTTACTGTCTAAAGGGTCGCCACCTTTCAAAGGAATTGAGTAACCTCATTTCATTGTTGCCTTTGAGAATAATATATTATTCCCCATGTTGATCACCTTTGGATGTCCTCAAATGAAACCTTCTCCCCTTTATATCTTCCAATGTGGGGGAGAGTCTTATCTCTTCATCATGGCTGCCCTTTGCAATGGTCAAAACATATCCCAATTACCACCCTTCAAAAGAGTTACAACCCTTCATTATTTCTGCCCTTTGTGAGAGACACAACCTTTCATAATTGCAACCCTTCAAAAGAGTCACAACCCTTCATAAGCACAACCCTTTGCCCTTTGAAAGAGTCACTTCCTTATTTCCTTTCGATTCCTTTGTTCCTCCCTCAATCTTTCCTTAATTCCTATGCTCCATTATTTCTTCCTCCTTCCATATCTCCTTTCAAATGAACTCTCCTCCCTTTTATATCTTATGTTGAGGGAGTTGACAACTCTTCAGTGCATGCTTCTTGACTTTTCATTAAACTTAATTAACTTGTAATTATATTATATACTATTTTTTTATTATTATTTTATTTTTTTATTTTTAAAATTATTATTATTTATTATTAAATCCTAATTTAGAAAGAAGACATTACAAATTGAAAATGCAAAAGACATTTAATTGCATTGTTCAATATATTATTAGGTATACTTTCGCATTAAATACACATGTTGAAATTCAATTCATAAAAGACGATTTCCCCAATAACATCTTCTTGGGAAATCAATTTCATCAATTTGATTGGGGTTGTACCTTTTATGGAAGTGCACTTAATTGGATGGTTATACCAAAATGAAGAGTCGCCCTTGCTTTTTGAATGAGGCATATAGTGGTAGATTGTTTAATGAGTCAATGCAAATGTATGTGTTCAATCAATTTATTTCTTGGACCTTCGTATCTGCATTTGTGTCACCTTTGGATTCTTTTAATACTTTAGTATCTTTCGCTATTTTTAGCTAGATTTGTAGAATCTTCTATTAATGGTCATTTAGGTGTTTTATTTATTATTTTATTTGTCTTCTATTTTTAGAAGACTTTAACTTCAGTTTGAAGCTCTTGTAAATTGCTATATGTACAATGTACATGTTGAATCCATTAATTCAATCAAGCAATTTTCAAGTTTCATGCTATCATAACAGTAATTTTTTGGGCAATTTTTTTTCCTGTGATTCGTGTTTTGAAAATTAGGAGTTTTCACCAAGGAATTTTGTGGGTGTGTCATTTTTTGCAAAGATTTCGTGGGTGAATTTGCAAAAAACACATGCGTCTTTTTTTGGAAGAATTTCGCGTCTTTCTCAGACCCAAGCGACTTCTTCTAGTGCGCGAAAATTGCGGCATCTTTACATTTTTCCAGAAACCTGTTTTCTTTGTTGTAGAGCCGTATGTTTTTTTCCCACAGACATGACTTTATTGGTCGCGATTTTTCTCAGACGAGATCAGCCACCATTAAAATCGTGCCCATGTGTTTGTGAAAGAACCCCACACAAACATTTGGAAGGTGTCTGTTTTTTCCAACCACGATTTTTTCGAGTTCTCACAGACTCGCAATTTGGATAGATTTGTGACAGTTTTTTTTTCGTTTTCAAACGTGATCTCAAAGGTTGTTTTTGCTATGTCTGCAATTTCACGGGTGTTGTTGCTGCATACAAGATTTTGTTTTCTTCTACAAATTGACCTAGGGTTTTCTAATCTAGATTTTTGGTTTTCTTTTGCTCGTACAGGCTATATTTCTAGGTGCTTCTTCAAACTCGGCTAAGGTTTGACAGTCAGCTAGGGTTCTTTTGCAAATTTCCCAAGCCCACCAATTTTTTGGGTTCTAAAACAATTTGGAATTTTGTCTAGAGGTTTGGTTTTTTTTTTAAATCGGTGCCCTAGGGTTTTCTCGTACAGTTATTTCTGCATCTCAAGATTTTTTGGGGATCTGTGCCAGCTAAACAAAAGCTTTTGCCTCAATTTTCGTGCCTTCACAGGGTTGACCAGCAACCTTAGTATACATGATTGCGTCTTTGACCAACATTATGTTGGAGGGCAATCAGAGGTTCAACAGTCGCAACTACAACACCTGCAAGCAGTGCATGATGACAATATTTGAATATCATTGTCTTGACAAGATTGTTTTGGGTACAAAAACACGTCCTACACAAGTTGGATCAGATTGCAAAATTAATGTATGAGGATGACATTGTGTTCTATTGGACACAATTGAAGGTCACTACCACAATATGTAGGTCTACTATAATTTGTAGATAGCACATGCTAATACTGAGAGTGAGCGTGAATGAATATCGTGACAAATTTTAACACTTTTTTCAAATCTGCAAATATAACTTTAAAAACATTAAGCAAAAAACACATGCAAGAACACAAAAATTACGTGGAAAACCCCTTAGGGGAAAAAACTACAGCAAAATATTGCTTTTATTAACTACTTGCGAATTGTAGGTGACGACCCACATAAGATACCGACCTTACAAACGTGAGCTCCAACTCACTAGAAGCACGAACTCCCTCTGAGCACCAACTCAGTATAAGGCACTAACCTCCAATAAACTCTGCTTGAAAAACTTCTTTGTACTCTGCTCAATCTTCATAACTCTGTAACTTATATTTTTTACTCGTCACTCTCTCTCTCTCTCTGATTTTAATTCACTAAGAAAATCATCTTCTTAAACTACAGCTTCCTTTTTATTTCAGTAATATCCATAAAACTCTTAAAGAATAAAATCTACTAAAAATTTTAAGATTAGATTATGTACCATCGGTCAGATGTTGGAACAAATCAAGGAGAGGAAAACAGAACCAAAGAGCCAAGATAAAAGAGTCCTTCAATGCAGAGCCCCTTGAAAAGTACCCTGGAACCAAAGAAACGAGAATCGGAATCGTCTCGGAATCGGCAAGGCCGAATCGAATCACGAATCGCCCATGAATCGGAATCGAATCGCCCATGAATCGGCAAATTTAAAAAACCCTTAAAATTTAGAGATTTTTACAATTTAAAACTTATTTCATGCACCCTTTATTGAATATAACTTAAACACACTATAACATCATCAAATAGAAGCTAACATACATAAACAAGGAACATAAATGATAAATCCATCACGTGTTACATATTTATGCAGCCTAGAAGCATGAGTTAAGATTGGTATGTCACATAGTATCATAAAAAAATTTAAACAACAAAAACACTTGTAATCATAGCATCATGAATCATGATCATACCATCATATACCTCAAGTGCAAGTTCAACGTCAAAGATTTAAGAATCAAAACATTAAAATTAAATCATTACATCAGTTCAAGTATCATTGTTTTAAGTTCAACTAATGAATTAATAATTTATTGATATTCTTCTTCTTCATCATCATCTTCTATATGGAGCCTAATAAGACTCGAAGGTTAATTTTTCCCCACTTTTATCGGCGCAGTTTCCACCCCAAATTATTAAATGGGGGTCAACCGACTTTAATTATTTTATAAGGCATCGAGAGTTATTTTTCAACTCCATAAGACATCAAATCATAAATGTATGTAAGATGAAAGACACAAAAAAAAGATCAAAAAAAAAACAAGTATTTTTTAAAAAAATTTGACTTGACAGCGGATTCATGCCGGTTCATACATGGCGATTCAGGCGATTTTTGGATGAATCGCCTGAATCGGCGATTCAGGCGATTCATGCCAAAAAACCACCGATCTGATTCACCGGCTCCAAAAAAATCGAGAGCAGTGAATCGAATCATGATTCACGCAATTCAGAGGCGATTCTCCTTACTCTGCCTGGAACTGTTCCTCAGGATCAGACTCCCAACACTGCACTTCCTCCTCTGCCATGGGAGGCTTGGATGTCCAACCCTAACAATTGGAGACTGAAATGGACTAATGGACATATGTCATGGACAACATGGTTCCCTTATGAGTAATTCAGACTGTATAAGTGTATGAAAAAAATTTCATCCCCCTAGTGTAAGGGGATGATATAATTTTTGTATTTTACTAAGTAATTGTAGCTGATACGATGCAACTGTAACTTTCGATGATGTAATTGTTTTTGATATTATGGTTAATTGAAAAAAAGATTAATCATTAGATTATGGAAATCAAATGCCATTGTGAGACAATTACATAAATGTTAGTATTTGTCAATGAGAGAGTGGGATGTGGGAGGGGGTAAGAGGTTAATAACAAAAACAACAAACAAGCAAAATTACACATCAATTCGTCTATATAAATGATAAATATCAAATAGATGACAAACACCTAACAATTGAGGTAGGAAATCTCAATGGATAGAGGATTATACCTAATGTCAAGAAAAATCATGCTAGCCTGCAAACAAAAAATCCTGACATCCTTAGGATAAGGGCACATTGAATTATTGTCTAGTTACTTGAGGATTTCTTACCAATTTGAGGCACACTCAAAGTTTGTACTTTGTAGGTTCACATCTGTATTTTGTAGTTTGTAACTGATTTTTGGCCTTGCGGTTGATACCCTTGGTATGAAGGAAGGTCTTGTTGGCCTTGGGGTTGATACCCTTGGTGGGATGTTATTTTCTAAATGGTTAGAGTTTGCATCCCTCCCATTCGTTTGGTTGGGTTGAGGGTATTGTTGTTCATATTTTTCATGGCTTGGAGTAGTAGTTGGGTTGTTCTCTTATTTTTCTCCACAAGGCTTGAGTTGTTTGCTCCATGGAGGTCCTCAATTCATTTCCCATTTGTTCCCTTATTGTGTTGTTTGATGTAGGGTTATTAATGGATTCAAGTTTCTTCTTTTCTCTTCCCAAGGCCCTTTGAGCCCTTCAGCTAAGTTGCATCAACTATCTTCCATCCTTCAAACTAGCATGAACAGTGCTCTAAAACCACTTGTAGTGTCACCTATCTGGGATTACCCTAAGTCATGCCCTAAGATCACAAGTTCCATCAAATTAAGAAAAAAATAAGATAGTTAGAGATATAACTTTACCAATTAAAATACATTTTAACAAGATAAATATTGTTTTAGGTCCTACAATCATATTAAACAATATTGTGTGTTTGTGCATGTGTGTGTGTATAATACATAAATCCAATTATTCCTCTTACGATTAGTAATCACACACACAACTACAAATAGGTATATCATCATAACTCAATAGATAAGTCATGTCACATCTATATTCATTTTTAGTATTCAATCATAGTAGATTTTGAATGACGAAGCACGATAGGTTGACCCAAAGCGATCCTAACACTAAGCCCATGATCAGATTTCACACCGCCTTGGCCCAAAGTGGCATGCACATTAGACATCCATCTTGGGGTGGTCTACCTAGTGGGATGCTCATCTTTGCCCTCCCTATTCATGTCTCCTTATTCATCCTCTTATGAATGTGAATTCTCGAGCAATCAACCTTCAAAGAGATTGGAGAGGAAATCGCAATAGAATGTCCAAAATACTTCCTATTTAAGCCCAATAGCAGGCTTTATACCCCCTTGAACCTCAGTGGCACGCACATTGGACACCCATTATGGGGTGGTCTACTTAGATGGTGAATCTTGTTTCTGCTCCCCTTTCTTAAATTTCCTTCTCTTCTCTACATGATTGTTTTCCGGGTTATTAAATAGATTTGTGATTTAAAATATGCATGCCCATTATCACACAATAATTATTGATTCTACCATTTCATACAACTACACTTGTAGAATATAAGATTATTGCAGGCTATATATTGGACAGATCTAACTTGATGTCATTTCCCTCTTGAATGCTGATTTCTGCTCTTTAAACGAGTGCTTATGCTGATCGGTTCGAGCTAAATATTTGATTGCTCGTACTATTTCCTCTCTTATGAGGATCAATGTTGCTTTTGAAATGATTACTTGGTGGTTCAATGCCTCCCTCCAAGGAAGTCTTCTTTTTATATATTTATGTCTCTCTGAAAAGAGACATCTCTTTGAATGGAGATAACTCTCTGAATGGCCATATAATCATTGATCCTCAAAACATAAATCACTACACATTATCCTTTATTGTGAAAACGCTCCCTCTATTATTATTGTTTTTTTATTATATTCTAACATAAATCGATACCTATTACCAAAGGTAATCGCTGCTCCTTTATTATAAATCCCTGTCAACATGATAATTAATCACTGCTTTTCATGAATATATTTTCTACCTCATGAAGGAATCGCTGCTCATAAAATTCCCAATCACCATATATTCTTTTTGTTAGTTATCCAATTCTTTGGCATAAACAATTACAATAATGAGCTACTGTATAATATTCACAGATGGATGTTCCTTTCTGTTGAGGCAGGGGAATGACAAATTGTTGCTTGATATCAAATACATGCCAGGGGCATGTTACAACACCCATATAAAATATTTGATATTGTTATGCAAGAATTCTTTTCTCTTTCTGCACATTAATAATACAGTTATGATTGAGAATTTCTAAGAGAGAATTCCATACATGTTGAGTCAACCTAAAACTCATGCTGATTAAAATTTTGAATAGGACATAAAAATTAGTCATGAAGACTCCAAAGCCATATCTCCTGATGAAGTGGCAACATGGCCTGTTGAAGACCAAAAACCAATAGCAATAATTGGTCTTAGATTGTCCAATATATGTCTACATCACACTGAATTCTCCATAATTTCAAAGATAATTTGGGATGATCTTAATATGTTGTTTGGATACCAAGCATTGAGTCCTGAGATGACCCTAAATCAAAATCTATTTGAAGTCTAGACTAAAGATAAAGGCAACAATATCATCCATCACATAAGTAAGTTTTGATCCATGATGAATCGGCTTGTTGGGATAAATGCCAAAACAGATAATGATGATACTAAAGTTGTGTTGTTAGATACTATTAATGCTATATATGCCAATATTGTGCTTGCATTAAACAAAATTAACCTAGTTTGAAAGATTGTAATCTCCAGTTTACTTGATGAAGAAAATCTTAGTTACCGATGCGCTCCCTGCATTAAACAAAATTAACCTAGTTTGAAAGATTGTAATCTCCAGTTTACTTGATGAGGAAAATCTTAGTTACCGATGCGCTCCCTTGAGGTCTGGATGCAGAGGCGGATGGACTGGGAGGGGGAGGCAGAGGCGGATGCCCCCTGGATGCGCCTCACAGGGTTGTGGATGCCCTGTGGATGCGTTGCAACGCATCCACAGGGCATCCACAGCCCTGTGATGCGCTTCCTGGGCGCATCCAAGGGGCATCCAAGCGCATCCGAGGCCCAGAAAAATGCAAAACGTCACGTCAGTGAATCTCACGAAGATAACTCACACCCTGTATACATTTTGTTCCTTTCTAAGTTTCAAGCCAAACTGCTGAGGATGGGAAATCAATAACATTCCCATCCAAATCTTCATCAACAAACTGTTACTGCAGAAAACGGATTTACTAATAGTTAATACACCTATCCCTATCCCTTTCACTGTTACCAGTACCTCCAAGTATGGACATAATTGATGTAATTTGAAATTGATGCAAACTAATGAGTGCAGACTGTCACTGGTGCTACACTCTATCACTCTCCTATTGATTGCTTAACCATTCTCTAATGCACACACCCAAACCTTATATTTCTAGAATCAAACATCCAAAGGTTTTCAAATTAAACAGTTATTCAAAGTTCAAACCATTCCTTAATGGTAGATCTAACCCAAGGCTGAGAAATTATTGAACTCACATACCCAGTTTTTTCTGAACACATTTCATCGGCAGAGCTATTGCCCGATGCCCACTTATTAGTAGATCGGATGAATGATGATGTAAGGGATCAGAAAGCTTGGAAAAATCCTCTCAACCTTTCCAAATTTCTTCCCAGTTTTCATAGTTATTACAAAGGTGGATGTGTGCAAAATAACCACTTAAACATCAAGAAGGACCAGTACATGGACAGCAACCCACATTATAGAACTGAACCTTAAAGTATGATACACAGGCTTTCCCATGCAGCAACTATGATCTAAAAACAAGCAGCCGATACTATCAATTGGCATTTAATATTTATCTTGATCAATGATGAACTATGTTACCGGATCCCTCTGATATGCCTCGGATCCTGATTCTGGTACAATCCTGGTCCTGATTCTGCTCGGATTCCGCCCGGATTCCGGCAGGATTCCTTCCACATAGAATCCAGATTCCAGTCAGGAATCCGGCCGGAATCCGGGCGGAATCCGGAGGAATCCACAAGAATCCAAGCATGTGGGTGCCCAAAAACAGGCCACACATGCCAATTTATTATTCTTTTTTAAAACTAAAATGCCTCTAAATCCTAATTCGACTAGTAAAGCATACATTTGGTTTTTTGATGGTCATTCATTCATCTCTCAAGCATTTTTCACCATTTTTGCTTTGTTCATCATGTAATGACATTTTGAGACTTTTGCAAAATATGAATATGATATAATCATATATTGGGAATTATGGATTTATCATTTTATGAGAATCACACTTCTAACTTTTTATTATTATCATTATATGTTTGAAGTTTGAAGTTTTGAACTAATGATGAATGAGCATTGACATGTTACATGTGTGGAATCCATGAATATACATACATACATACATACATATTTCAAAAATGTTCATATATACACCCGCGGAATCAAGATCTGGCCCAAAAAATATTTTGCCGAATACCCGAACCCGAGCCAGAATCAGGATCGGCTACTTAGATGAAGTATCATACTATCAAATGATTTAATTTTGTATATTATATATATATATATACACACGCATCCAAAACCCCCAAAAAAAAATCGTGCATCCACACACCCAATTCTCACACCCACACCCAAATCGGCAACTTAGAAGAAAATCAACTATCAAGTCATCAAATTAATAAAGGGTGAAACAGCACTGTTTATAAAGAACAAGTCTAAGAGTTCTACTTCTTCCATATCAGGTGAGAGTCCCTCATCCACCAAACCGAATGAGATCCAGGTATCAAAGCATTGATCTGTTTGTTTTTAGTGCAAAGAGTGCAGTCATCCCGATGAGCTCTGTTCAGCAAGCAAAGGAATTAAGAGATGACAAGTTGAAGACATTCACGGTTACTAGTGAAAGCAACAACAAAAACTTTAGTTTTGCAGCAAATGACAAAGACCTCCCCAAAAGGATAGTGAGTAAAAATATCTGAAACCAATTGAATCAAGGAAACTTTCCTTATGAATAGATGTGTATGTCCCTGTTCACAATGTGTCATTCAGTGTGGACAAGATTCCCACTGTAATTTTTCTAAAATGTCAAGTAGAGGTTCATGCCACACTCGTTGTGAACAGTTGAGTTTGTTCTTTTCAACAGAATGCAGTAAAGATAATTAAGGGCCAATTGAACTGATCATCCATGACTAGTTGTGTGTCACAAGGTGTTGAGGACTGTTGTGTGTCTCTAGTCTGTGTTCACAACTGTGCAGGAGGATAGAGTGTGTCCTCATCCTAAATTACTGTAAGATTTTAGATGGTCAAGTGTCTCCCTATCCTTGATCAAGCATTAAAGAGGCCATTCCCACTGAGGTGAGCAGTTCAATTCATCCCTGTTCACACTGATGTAAGTCGTGAACTACTTTGTATGTCCTAATAATTGTGAACTACTCTGTATCTACGTTAATCAAGGGTTTGGAATTGTTTAGAATTTCTGAGTTTGTCCAATCCTAGTACTAGTATTAGTATTTTTGCTCCTCCTTAGGACTACAATGGAATATAGGGGAAAGGAGGGAGTGTTAAGAATTATTACATCATAGTGTATAAGCTATAATACTTAAATAAGGGGATAGGATTAAATATTACTTATTATTTAATACTATTCATGAGGTTATTCGATGATTACATGAATAGATGTATAATTAAGCAGGTCGCAAAAACAACTGTTTGTGGAACCCAAGATTACTCATCAACATTGTATGAGTACTTCATTTGATCTAATGAAAAATTGGTGTGTCTGTGTACAAGTTAATGACATACTATCCGCCACAAGCATATGGAGAAATAGTTAGCGAATATTTTCTTCAAAATTAATTTTCAGCTAGAAAAAACAACTTGGCAGTAACAGAAAAAGCCATACAAGAAAGTTAGGATGCAAAGTCAAACATGCATATGATGAAAGCATGTTATAGTATGGACCCAAGATTGATAACCTTTAAAAAATTGTTTGTAATTGCTTTGCAAAACCTTTTAATTATCCTATCAAAACGCTCTTTCATAGATAGGCAAATCATATTTCTTGTATGGCAGTCATCCTTACCCACATCTGCAATGGTTGATGAATATTTATTTCTGCCAAGTATTCCATCTCAGGATCTGCCCTCAACCACAGCAATGGGGATTCCAGTCTGCAAAGAACAGAGGTAAACAAAAAGAGAAGCCAAATCATTTAAAAATTGGAAAATATGGATGGATAAATACTTTGCTTGTGTCCAGGTGCAAAAGCTTAAATGTAATGAAAAATGCTTACCCAGTACGTGAATCTATAGTAGCTGCAATCTCTAAATTATCGTCTGATCCATCAGCTTTACTACCTTTCTTCGGGCGCTGGATACGACGAGCTGCAAGCTTTGAATGGCATTGTATTTCTAGTAGCTGACAGGTATCTCCAGCCATGGGTAAGCTTGGATGATCATACATACCATCTAGTTCATAAACTCGGACACTCATCATTCCAGGCCAGCCAATGTCACCTGTCTGTAACTCGCTGCTAACAGTACCTCCAGTAACTTCTGGCAAGAACCTTAGATTAGAAGTACATCCACGCAAAACAGCCAACTCAACCATATTCCGCCGCTTGTTATATGACAGTCCCATCCTTTCAAAACAATCACTTATGGATTAAATATAAGGGTAAAGAAATCTGGGAAGAAAACTTGGAGTAGTAAAGATAAATATAACAAAAATACTATTCTCAAGTAACCTGTAAAACAGAGAAACAGAGCAGACCTCAAAACTGGACAACCAAAAGACTCTACCCAGCGAGGAAAGAATTCCTTCAGAAACGGTCTTTCCAAGTTACCAATTTTATTGGCAAAATGACGAAACTGCATGTGCAAGAAACAAATTATCAGTTTGTTGAACAGTGCTGCTTTCAATATAAAGCATCTTTGAAAAAAAACCTGTCGTTAAATCAACCCAAGGCTTTCACTCCACATATTATTAATGACTCCACAAAAAGTGGTTGAAAGAAACTAGTTACACTAGTTCTATTTATTTGGAAACAACAGTCCAACTCACAATTGGATTATAGAAACCGAAGCAGTAGAATTTCAAAATGATCAACTCAGTTTGATGTTAAACTCTAAGTTGCTGATTTGGGTGTGGATGCAGATGCGGATGCGTGAAAATTTTTTGGGGGGGATGCGGATGCGTTTATATATATATATATATATATATATATATATTTGAGGGTTTTTAGACGCATTTATACGCTCAGATAAATGGTTGATTTTTTTCTTCAATTTTTTTTTGCTATAGCACCACCAGATTTTAGTCAATGTTTTTTGTTATCCCATGGTTTTTATCAAATGTTTAAATTTGTTATTTATTATTTTTCACTGCTACTGAATTTTGGCCATTGACAGATTTTTTTTTCAAGTTTTGTCCAAACAATTGTTTTGACCTCTGTATATTTCTCCAAGGAAACTGAATTTATGTTGAAGGTTGGTCTCATCAGTCCATGGTTTTCAAGTGTCAAATTATTGGGGTTAATGGGCGATTGGAGTGTCCTGTCTATATTTCGATTGCTTTCTGATACCACTGAATTTGTACGAATGATTGTTTCCCTTAGTCTGTTTTTTTCCCAGGGCCATCAAATTGGACTAGTGACTGATTTTGATAAACTGTTGCAGTGACTGGCCGTGTGACAACCAAAGTGGATGTATTCAGCTTCGGAGTGGTGTTAATGGAGCTCGTAACAGGCCGTAAGGCCTTGGATGAGACACAACCTGAGGAAAGTATGCATCTAGTCACATGGTTCCGCCGTGTTTACCTAAGCCGTGACACATTCAGGAAAGCCATTGACCCCATGCTGGGTGAAATCACTGATGACACCTTCCAAAGTATCTGCACAGTGGCTGAGCTTGGAGGATACTGCACTGTCCGGGAACCTTCTCAGCGCCCACACATGGGTCATGCTGTGAATGTGCTATCTCCTCTTGTTGAGCAATGGAAGCCAACTGACATAGATGGAGACAATTGCTACGGATTAGACCTTGATATGACCCTACCTCAAGCACTCAGAAAATGGCAGGCTTTTGGGGGCTCTTCAATAATGGATGATGATTCTCTGAGGAGTTTGAATAATACACTGGTGAGTATTCCTAATAAGCCCACGGGATGCGCCCGGATTCCCTGTGGATGCGTGCCGGAAGCTCATCCCAGGCCAATCCTAGACACATCGGTATCTTAGGTTCAACTTAAAAATCTAATTAGGAATCCCACTTCCAATATCAATTAATGAGTGTCATTGTGTGTACTGCAGTATCGTATTCATTTGAAATTACATATCACATGAGCTGTATCTCCCTACCTAATTTTGATCTTCCCAATAAAAAAAACATTTAGTTTGTCATTAGTGCTTGTTATTTGCAGTCTCCAGTTAGTTTTATCTCAATGTAAAGGTTTTCTAATTTATGGGTTAGTTTTTTATTGCTTGAAGATGATTGTGCATGGTTCACCCATCACAAGTAAAATAAAATACAAATCTAAAGCTACTAGAGAAGAATGTTAGTGTTGGAGTAATTAGGTGACTCCACAACACCCCCAAGATCACTGAAAGACCAAAACCACTTCCACAAGAGAATGGCAAGAAAGATTGCTTCAACAATGCAAGATTGATTGAAACGATAATTAAGTATACAAAATGTACATGAGAGACCTTGCTTTAACAATTGCTTTAAAATGTACAAGATTGGTTTAAAATGTAGGGTTTAACATGCACCACAATGGATGGTCCATTTTATCATTTTAGAATCCTTTTATCAGTTAACTGATCAGTCATTTGAGTTCAACTCCCCAATCAATTTGAGTTGAACTTCTCAATCAGTTTCAGTTATCTCTTCAATCCCAGAACCCTGATTGAAATACAGAAAGTCTATGTAATGAGAGCTAATACTCATAATTCGATAACCACATACTTTGAATTCATATGTTGTTTAATTGAGCTTAATCTGAGAGCCCACATTGCATATTGTTGTTTTGATTTGAATTCATCATTTGTTATTCTGTATGCATTTCCATTATTATCTATATTCTCTTTTGATGATTAGGAATTTCTAAACTGTGATTAACGAATCTTTGTGGTTAGATTTGTGGTACAATTGTAGGTTCAGATCTCGAAATTAACCCTATCGTACACAAGGAAAACTGACTCATAAGGAAATTTATGATTATACTGGTGAAAATGCATACACAAGCCCTTTTCCCTTATCTTTGGGCCCAGCTCCATTACATATGTAAATGCAATAATCAACTTATAAGTGGCATAATTTTGTGTGAAATTGGCTCTGACATCCCATACCAAATCCCTTTTGTCATTGATCCCCAGATTTGAACTCCAAATCCCTTGATACATCACCACACTGGATCAAATCCCCAACTTTTAAATTCATATTTCATAAGATGTGTCCATGGTTCCCTCCCTTACTAATCATTGTGAGCCAACTAAGTCTACTTACATTTATCTGTTAATGACATCATCATAGGTCTGCTGTATGTTTGACCCTTGTCCTCAATTTCTTTCAGTAAGAGCCATAAAGCCAATCCAGTAGGGGTCTGATCGAGGAGAACATGACCCTAAAAATCTAGCAAACTCCTTACAGCTGTTTGTGAAAACCACATGTCCATACAACAAGCAGACATCACAAATAGAGGCAAAGAAAGTTCCATGCATACGTTTAGATCCACACAGGCATTTCTGACACCTAAACAGAGACTACTGCAACAAATACCATAGCTAAGTACTCTTGTAATTAATACATTTATTTTCCTGCATTTAAATGAGCAGTTAATTTTAATATTTCAAATTTTCGGTCCCAGCTAGTTAATCTAAGTTGATTGCTATTTGGATGCATTTCTTTAATTAGCCTTGGATTTAATGAACAATTATCGAAAGCATGTAAGACTGCCTATTAGCTATCTAAGAGTAATGTAAACTAGATTACCAAATTATTTTCAACTGGAGTTAACTGGTAACAACTGAATTCAATGAAGAAGGCATCTCTCAAACATATAAACATATACTCACAAATAGCATAATATAAAGTATACGTGTGTATAAATTAATTAGTACAAGTTGACATAAAATATCAAGATTGCAATATACCTCTTTTGTACCAAGTGTCCTTGAAGCATGAGTTGTGCCCTGTGCTTTATGAATGATTCTCTGTAAAATCTGAAATTCAAATATTGCAAGAATTGTAATGATATTAATTGTTCCATGTTATGAATCCACAATTAAAAGCTTTACTTCATTCTGAAAGTAAATTAAACTAGAACGTGTTCAGCAATTCAACAAATTACTTGACTACTTTACCATCTAGAGAAGAATACAGTAAAAAGGCTCTAGGATAGATGAACCAATCAGCCTTCCCAGGTTTATGAATAGCTGATTTTAATCTTGTCATGCCCTCAAAGAGTCAAAACAAAACATAAAAACCTAAGAATGAGGAGCCCCTAGACGATTGCACAAAAGAATCAAACTAGCAGTCACCATTAAAATGGAGGAAATAGTTGTTAGATTTAGTGAGATACTCACTTGCAATCCTATGTATAATGTTGTTCTCTCTAAACATTTTAAAATGGAGTATATAGATGTCTATAAGGATTTCCTATGCATTATTTAATTATTATGATTCTCTGAGATAATTGGGATAATATTGTAATGGCACTAAATAAGGAAGTGTGGAGAAAGACCAACAATGAGAGTTATAGTCGTAATCCTTGACAGCCATAACATAGCATGGTTTCTATCTTGAATGTTTGATCAATTGAATAACATAGCATTTGTTTCTGATTGTGGAACACGCTTTTGTGGCCAATAATCTGTGAAACCAGTTGAGGTTTTATGTTTCCCATCACTCTATAAATTGGAAAGATAATATAGTGTTTTCATAATATTATGCAGGTGAAGTATTATTATGATGTCAAACTGAGGAGTTAAGTGTAGAATGTGATGATGCACTTATTTTGTTGAGATAGATACTAGCTCAACATCTCTTTCTTGGTGTGTTTTTTCCTAAAGTAGTCTCTCCACAAACATACAATATTAAATATTTAATTGATTTTAATTTTCTTTTAATTTGGTTCTCCATGTTACATTTAATGGTTAAACTTGTGTTAATCTAATCAGTTAGGTTTGAATACCTTATGTTTGTCCTTTCACTATATATGTTTACCATGTTCTTAACATTTTGTATCAAAGCTACGATTTGATTTAAAAAAGGTAAACATTTCTCAGAGCATTGAGGGTTTTTTCTAGTTGCTAGAAAAGCATTTTATCTGGTGGTTTTGTGAATCCATGTATGGTTGATACCGTGACTAAACACATTATATTAAAAGTTTGGAAAATTCAATAACTTTGTTTATGAGTTGTGAAAAATTAAAATGAACGATCTCTTGGAAGAAATGGATCAGTACAGAGTTGTGACAAAGAAGAAAAATCTTGATAAAATTCCAAGCTTGAGGAAACCATTAAGTTATGTTTCTCTCACTCAATCGTCTTCTACGTTTTGAAAGAAACTACCACATTCAACTTATGCAAGAGATTTCATGAAAAAAATCAAACCATGAGTTGAAAATAGCAAATATTTGAAAAGAAAATTGTATTCATTGAAAATAATAGGAGGAGATTCAATTGTTGAGCATATTAATGTTTTTCAACTTATTTTGAGTTGATTGTGGACTATTGACATTAAGTTTGATGATAAGGATAAATGCATTTTGTTACTGTGTTAATTGTTTGATCATAAAAAATCTAAATTGTTGCTATCAATGGTAGCACCACAAAGCCTAAATTGTTGCTACCTAGCTCATTGAAGAAATGAGGAGCAAACCTGAAAACAGGGGTTCCAAGAATGCACTTCATGTTTAAGAAAAGCCTAGATAAAGAGATAATACAAAAGGGAAACAGAAGAAATCTAAGGATAGATTCAAATGAGAGTACAGTCCAAAACCCCTAAAAAGAGGGGAGTGAAATATTGGACCTACGAGAAGTAGGGACATGTGAAAAAAGAATGCAAAAAGCAATAACTAAATCATTACTCTACTGAAAATCCTTTGATAATGATGGTAAAATTGATGCATTGTTTATTTCTACTAGCATGGCTAGTGATAACTCGTGGCTAACTGATTCATGCGTCACAACTGACATTCTTTAACACCATTCTAATTCTCTCAAGCAGTAGGGAGTTGCATTGCTAAAAGTAGAGTATCTTGTCACAATGATATGCTACCCCCAATATTTGTCATGTGCAACATGGAGCGCTAGAATTAGGTAAGTGTGTGTACCACAAGGTATGTATCAAAGATGCTCTAATAAATTATGTATATAATGAATGTTTGACGAATTGAAAAATAATGCATGGGTTTTTTGCTTGCAGAACATGATTTTCTGTGGCCACTATTTCTGTAACCACTTGTGCCTTTCTGTTTCACTGTATAAATTGGATGTATGTGAGAGAGGTTTCAAAGTATTGTGAGCTACTTTTGATCTACTAGGATGTGCTCCCAAACAGAAGAGTCGGTGGATTGTGTTGATGTGCTTACTTTGTTGAGATTAATACAAGTCAAAGACTCTTTGGTAGAGTTTTTCTCCAAAAAAAAACCATGTTTATTCAATGTAATGTATTATTGCTGATTTTAATTTGATGTTATAAGTGTTACTCTGTGTTACATTTTTTAATTGATATTTAATCACACATAAATCTAATCAGGTAATAAAATTTGAACATTGCATGTTAATACTTTCATTGTATTTGTTTACCATGTTCTCAACAACAGTGGTACCACCCCTGCAACAGAAGGGATGAAAGTAATACTACACTTTCTGATATCCTGATCCATTTGGAAAATTCAAGACCAAGCCAACAACCATACAAATCCAGGTCAAACATCTTCAATAATTGTTGAAATATAACATCAATTTCATAATGAAAATTTTAATCTGATTACGATGCACAAACTTGTATTGATTTATAGTGGCAAATAACATTGCTTAATTTGATGCTTAACTGGCAAAAAACACTTCACAGTCAAGATTGGCTCACAAACAATTGATTAAAAATCAAAACCCTCTTCTAACCAACCTGCTCATAGAGCCAACTTACATCCATTTGTTTAGATGAGAAAAGCATGCAACTCACGCATGCATAAGATGCTCTCTATAACATGCATATTGTGGAACTGTCTTACAAAAGTATACATGTAAACGTTAAAATGACTTCCATGATACACTCGAGATGTGCTTCCCATAACCCAATTTATTTCAAGATTTCAGGTACAAACCAAAATCCCAATCAGGTTAAAATTAAGACATCTCCAAGAATTAGCCATGTATAGAACAAATTTTATAAGAACAAAAGCTCAAAAAAAATACTCCAATTTAAATTAATTTATAATAAATTTTCTAGCAGCTTAATCTATATCTTTTAGAATAACACAAGTTCATTAAAATGCAATGATCTATATTGATTTATACTAAAAATTTATAACAGCTTAATCTATAATTCCAATCTATATTATTTTAAGAACTTCAAGTGTAGCTAAGCATAAAACTAGCAATCATGTAGCACCTAAAATTGACCAAAATCATGCTGTAGCTGCACAAATTATACAGCGGCAGCCAAATTAAGGAAAAATTGATTTAGATAAAGAAAGTAATAAAGTAATTAATGTTATACTAATGGTCATTTAGGAATATTTAGTTTATTACGTAATTTCTATTTTCTCAGTTAGATAACTTGAATCTTCCTTGTTAATTATTTAGAATGTTTCTGTTTTCTTGCTTTGTTATTTCTCTATATAAGTTGACTATGTCTCCATTTGTAATCACTCAATCATGAATAATGAAATATCATTACATGTAATCAGAGCAGGTCGACGGGATTTGTAAGGGTTTGACGAATTTTTAAAATTCATGGTCCTCTACCTAGAAATATTTTCCAGGAATTTCTTCGATCGATTTTTTTATGAAAAAATCGTTGACAAGTTCGAGAGTTTTCTTCACTGGAATTTGACGGATTTTCGGGGGTGTCGTTTTCTGTTTTTTGAGGGTGCTGAAGGTCACAGGTTTTTCCTGCTCGCACGTCTCTCTACCCGCGCAGTTATTTTCTGTACATCCACATTTGTGTTGGGAGCCGTTGTCGGGAGTTTTTCTATGCCTTTGTGACTAGTTTGAAACTTCGTGCCCGCGTCTGTGTTTTTTGCAACCTGGTTTGGGCCACAATTTCTTCTGCCGTTTTTTTGTGCCCATTTCGAAGGGCTATTTATCAGAACTGTGTCTTTTTTTGGAGGGAAGCTGTTTATTTTTGTTTTGCAAAAGCACAGCCAATTTTGGGCAGGCTGAAACATTGGCGACGGCTATCCAAATTGTTTTCTAGCGACTGTTTTCTGCAATTTTTTTGAATTTTCCTAGTTCTGCAGACTTCCGCAAATAGGGTTTGTTCAGCAGCCTAGATATTTTTTTCACGATTTTTAAAAAATCGTGGGTGTTTGTGCAACACGCAGCTAGGGCTTGTATAAATGTTTTGTGATTTTTTGAAAACAAATATTTTGGTTTTTGCACGATTTTTCAGTAATAATCATGGTTTTCCCGCAATTTTCAGCACCTAGGGTTTCATACCTACAAATTTGTGAAGAATTTTTTCATCATGGGTTTGAAGCTTAGATACCGATGCACCCTGTTTTCGCTCTGATGCGGATGCGGGTGCGCACGGATGCTGATGCTGGCACGGGTGCTGTCTGGAAGCGCATCCCAGGCGCCCGGATGCCTGTGGATGCTTCTCAGAAGCATCCACAGGCATCCGGGCGCCTGGGATGTGCTTCCGAATGGCACCCACAAGGCATCCGGGCGCATCCGGGCTAAAAACGCCCAGAAAAATTTTAAAAAAAGCATTTTTCATTGTTTTTTTCAAATTTTTGCCACTTAAACAACATTTAAACATGTGTGGAATAGATTATTTTAATCTATTTTTCCCTTCTAAACCCTAAAACGACCCTAGAAGAGGTCTTCCAAACATTCCTTATCAATTTGTTTTGCAGCAGACATCTGTTTTCATTTGCTCTCCATTTTTGCTTGTTGAAGGCAAATTGATTCTTGTTGAAAGAGATCGATCGCAGGGCAAGGGA
>MU225240.1:9480117-9523732 GCA_018584345.1 Thuja plicata
CAGCACATGGAGATAATGAGAATGTGGATTTTCTTGAGAATCCTTATGATTCTGGATCTGATTACTGAATCTTGAATCTTGACTCTTGAACATTGAATCATGAACTAAGTTTTGGTTTTGTAGTTCACATTGCATTTGAATCTTGAACATAACTGATTTCAATTTGTTGTCACGTCTTTGAAGTTTTAACTTTAAGTTGAAGTGTTGAACTATCAAGTATCATACTATCATATTCATTATCAATATCAAATGATTTATTTTTGTATGTTTCTTACATTTCTTTGCATATATAATGTATTATACTATTTATATATATATTTTTAAAAATATATATACATATATATAAAAACGCATCCGCAGCCCCCCAAAAAAAAATTTCCCGCATCCGCGCACCCACATCCCGCATCCGCATCGGTACCCGCACCCGAATCGGTAACTAAGGTTTGAAGAGTGTTTGCACCCTCTATAGAGTTTCTGAGAAAGAGTTTAACTAATTTTTACCTGAAAATCAGATTTTTCGGCATTTGTACCAGTCGCTCACTGAAGGTTTTTTTTAATTTTTGAAAGAAAAATCAGACTCTTCTGAAGCTCGAGTTTGCTTCTTTTTTTGTGCATAAGAAAACGAGGCATGGCATCCTTGACCAACATCATGTTGGAGGGCAATCAACAGTTCAACGGCAAGAAGTACAATACCTAGAAGCAAAGGATGCTCTCAATTTTTGTGTGCCAATGCCTAGAGCAGATTGTTTTGGGTACGTATACTCCTCCCACAACAGCAAGCAAAGAACAGGACAAGTTCGATGAACATAACCAAGAAGTTGTTATGTTGTTGAAGTTATCAATCACCTACGAAATGCTTCTGGAAGTGCCATCTGGCAAGACTGTTGCGGAGATTTGAGCACACCTGAAATGTCTCCATGAAACATTGAATAAAAGCCAAGCTATTTTTTTTAAAGAATTTGTTGTTTTCCCCTATGATGGATAAGAAGATGTCTCTACAGGAGCATCTTATGAAGATCAAGGAAATATGCGATCAACTAGAGGCCACTGGTCGTAAGATGGAAGAGGAGGACATGGTGGTAATTACCCTAAAGAGTTTACCATGATCCTATGAACACTTTATTGAGATGCTCAACATTACCCCTACTAAAGTTGACTTTAAGTTTGATGACTTGTGCAATAAACTATTGCAACAAGTTAGGTGGAGACAACAGTTTGGTAACACCAATGACATGGTCAGTGCGGAACAGGCATTTACCGCCACAAATAAAGGCAAAGGTGTGTAAACTCAACAGAAAGGACATCACACATCTGAGGAAGGTTCCAAGAAGAATATCACTTGTCACTATTGTGGGAAGCTTGGTCATATCCGAAGGTTCTGCAGAAAGAGGTTGGCTGATCAGAAGTACAACAACAAAGTAAAACTGCTGCAATCTTTGTGTGTGCATCTCTTTACGCTTTTTATGAAACAAAGATTAACAGCCAATTAGAGAGGGACAATTTACAATAATAAAGAGTCTCTCTGTATAATTCTTCCAAATTTCCAATCTAACTAAATATAACAATTTCACATGCTAGGTAAGGGAATATCCACAAAATCTTGATACATGCATCGATTTACACTCTTTATAAAACGAAGACTAGCAACCAAAAAGAGAGTGAGAAGTTGCAAACATGAGAGTCTTTCTTTCTCTGTATAATGCTTCCAAATTTCCAGTCTAAATAAATATAACAGTGTCACAGACTACATAAGAGAATATCCATAGCATTAATTAAAACTTAAATACCAACAAATTATTGTAATGTAGATTTTCACTTCAAAAGAATTCAGAAAACAACTACCAGAGTAAGTCAATTAACCATTAGATCAACAAGATTCCATTACCTTTCGAAAATGCTCTGGACCCATTTGCTTCTCTAGCATCTGAAGAATAGCAACCTGATCGTACACAAAGAAAAGAACCTAAACAAGGAGAAGAAAAAAGAACATAAATATTAAACTCGCAACAGAAATTCAAAACAAATAATCACATACAGCCTTCCATGAGCGCAGTTTTCCTAAAACACCAATAGTCTGAGTTTCATATAAATCAGCTGCAGCTGCAGACGAACAAAGAGCAGTAGATCCTTCCACATCAGCTTTACAAACTTCCTCGTTTGCCTGCATCAAAAAAGTTGTAATTTCACAATGAGAACAACTGACTAAACTCACAATAAAAGTGCAAAATATACACTGTACAAAACCAAAATCACTAAGCGCATTACAAGCATTGGAAACTTGCAAACAGTAATGCTCCAAGGTAATAAATCGACACAAAATGTGTAATGTACCAAAATCCGCAAAATTTAGAAAGCTATCTTCTTTAGTGTTGTGGATTTACAATTGCACCTTCATTTAGTCAGTGAGGAAAAAATAAAATAGAGTTCAGCCACAGCAAGTGCAAATTTCTCAAAAGAAGTGCAGCCATCAACGTGTAATGTAATGTACCAAAATCCGCAAAATTTAGAAAGCTATCTTCTTTAGTGTTGTGGATTTACAACTGCACCTTCATTTAGTCAGTAAGGAAAAAATAAAATAGAGCTCAGCCACAGCATGTGCAAATTTCTCAAAAGAAGTGCAGCCATGAATTAAAAATTTAAAACTAGTGTACTTGGTCAAATAAAAAATAAGGAAAAGATAGTCTTCTCATTGACAAACCTCTGCCTTATGCACAGAACTTCAGAAGATATAAAACTATTCAAGCGAGCTCGATGTGATGCACTATTGAAATGTTACAGAAATATTTTCTTATAAGTTGCCAAGTGTTTGCCAGAAACCCAAATTCCAACAAGTGCTTCTAAATTTTCCAAGCATGAATTACTGGACAAGAAATATGATATCCAACATGACTGATCGATAAGCCGAGCAAATCTTTCATGGTTTTCTTAATGCTTTAATTTATTATTACGAAATTTAATGTCCCCTTTTTATATGACCTTAGAATAATTAAATGATTAAAATTCAGTTGTCAAGAATAAATAAAAGATGACTAATTTTAATTATTTAAAAGGATAATACGAATAATTAGATTAATAATCTTTATAAGTGACTTAAAAAAGTTAAATATTAAAAAGTGCAGGAAATTTGAAATGTGTTTCTAGAAGCTTCCCCGGATAGTTATTAAAAGAGCAGTGAAAGACTCATTTGTTATATGCTTGGAATATTTAATCTTGTTGATTTACTGGGCTTCTTTGGAGCTCAAAACCCTAGGACGAAAACACTATTGGATTGCTGGTTTTGGTAATGAAACTAATCCACCCTATCCAATGATTTGAGATTTCACTCAACGATCTCACAATGTTTCAATGATTGAGGTAATTTTGCAAAATTTGCGAAGTCTTTAAAAGACAAAATTTTCAGTGAGTTTGATACTTCAGGAAAGAATTTGAATCTTCCAATTTTGCTTTCCTAAACACCATATTGGAGGTTTCTTTATATTTGCCTTGGATCTCGATTTGGAATATTATCTTTTCATTGAATGTAGATTTTCTACCATTGCTATTCTTGAAATATGTGGACCTTTTGCTGGTCGAATCTCCGTGTGAATACCGCTGTAGGTATTAATAGATTAAATTTATAAAAAGTGTCCTAGTAGCTGGACACTGCAAAAAAAGTTATTCAAATAATGATTTATTTAGCTTGATCAACTCTACTGGTGCATTTTGAAGGTGATGTTGGAGGACTGAGAGCCCCATTTTCTCTTTTCTGGCCACTTGTCTAGTTTTCGGCTAAGAGTGTGAAAGTTCATCAACAGTAATATTGATTTGCTGGCCGCCAATATCTATTACTTTTTGCATGGGAAGGTGAAGCTTAAGGAGGGCACGATATTGAAAGAAGCAACCATCTTAGCCACTTTCCTCAGGATTCTCATTGCTTTTGCTGGCCATGTAGTCTTATCTAAGGACATTTTATGCTGGGTATATCAGACATTCGTTGCATTTTACCCCAGGTTGGTGTTCAACCTCGCAGGAAGCTTGGACGTGAAGACTTTCTGATGCCCGAACAGTGAATATTAATGTACTATGTCTCTGCTGTTCAAATATAAAGTGATGTATATCAACTGAGCAAGTCCTCCATGATACTGCTGTTGCTGCTATACTTGAGTATCTGTATATTTCTTCACTGAACCTGTGCAAGTTTATCTTTATCAATAAAGGATAGACCTATTCTGTATTTTCTAGCAGATGTTATATTAAGATTATTATGGTTTAAACAACAGTAACTATTACATTTGCTTGTCATTATTCTTGTGAATTATCTTCAATACACTATACGATGATATTATGATACCTGAAATTCATAAACAAATATGCATCATATATTGTTAGGAATATTGCATCATAGGATGCATATAATTATTATCTGTTAGGTTTGTTAAATAGGTTATAATATATATAATAGTGGTATGAATTGAGTTGTTAAAACAACTCAATATAAAATAGGATTTGTGAATTCTATAAATATACGTGTTATTGAACAAAAACAACTAACAGAAGAACATATTATTGTATGTTAATTTTTTGCAGGCTTCTATTATTTCTGCCCACTTTTCTCTCGTGGTATCAGAGCTGGGCATCTCAAAATTTCTTCCACTATCTGTTTTCGCAATCTTCCTCAATACTGAACGAAAATTCAAAATTCAAAATGTTCTGGAAAGATGGAACGAGTAGAATAACACGCAGAATTGTTTGAAATGATTCCAAATATTGTGTGAACAGTTTGAAACAGAAGATGGATGTGATATGGTCACTGCGTACATAATTGAAAAACTCACCAAAAGCAAAAACTTGCCAAGGCCCAAAAAAAACTCGGCAAAAAACTCAGCAACATAAAAATTGGCTTAAATTTAATTAGAAATGCAGTTTTTTGCAAAGTTCAATGAGGAGATGCATCCAATGAGTCAACAAATGAGTACATAAAAGAAACAAGCTGGGTCTAGATATATTTGATTGATTTAAATGCAAATTGAGTACAAAATTGCATCTTCATGTGGAATGCTAATGGCTGGTAGCCTGATAGACTGAAGCAGAATTTAAATTACAAATTGTTTTTGTAAAAATAAAAGTAAATACAACATTGAAAGATTTTACAACTCTTCCCAGCTCTAGTTAAATCTAGGGGAGAGCTAGAACTAGAGGGTCTAGTCCTAGTTGTCCATTGTGCCTGCACCTCCTCACTCGGCACGACAAGCTGTAGCTCAACCTCCATCCTGGATGCATGCTACTGGCACTAGTAATGACTCCTCGTCATCCTCAACCTCCTCATCCTCCTTAACGTCACAACCAAATCCACCCCCCTCCTGCTTGTAATGTCCCCAACTAGGAGGCTGTCAATTTTCAAGGTTTAACCATTCATTACTATGCATCCAAATCAATTTAATTTACGGCAACAATAAATATTTCATAATACATTTGGTGGTTAATATATTTAAGCCCACTTCCTTCTCTCCTAAACTCAACCCTAAGGAGGATGGGGATTTACTTGTTGTAAGGCGCTTGACACCAATCTACAAGTAGGCTCCCTCAAGGCTTCAGCACCCCATCCCTATACCATCTTGGGATTTACCTTTTTTGTGGGGATTTACTCCGCCTCTCCTTACACAACACCAATCTATCCTCTTACAGGGCTATAGCAAGAGATTAAAGAATAGGCTATGAATATAATAGCTTCAAATGATTTATGACAAATTAGGAATACATACATATATATAAACAAATACAGCATAACTGATATCTATAATACTGATTCCATTTTTTTAAACTGCTGGTTGTGCTACAGCATACACACTGGATCATGTATTGATCCCTTATCCTCAACATTAATCTATAATATTCTCTGAATCATGTGTATCCATAAGTCACAGCATGCCTGTTTGCTGTTATATAATGCTTACCAGCAATAGTATACATTCTATTTCCTTCTGATTCCTTTCTTGTGATCAGAATTAAATATATTAGTAATCCCTTGATCTTTGATCCAAATGAATGTGTTTGATCTTCCTCTTATATCTTACAAACCGAAAGGATGCATCCCTTGTATTCGACGAGAAACATCTTTTCTTAATTGACCTTCTTCATAACAAACAGTTTTGTTAATCAAATAGTGCCTTTAAGGAATGGTGATTAGTTTGCTTATGTAATTGCTGTCTTCCATCGATACTTTGCATTACTTACCAAACCGCTGTCTATTAATGAAGGTTTGCTCATCAATCATTGTTGATAATTATGACTATTCATTTGATTAGACATCATCCTCATATCAATCACAATTTATCCATTTATCAATGATGCATTACTCCTGATGATTGATATTACTTGGCAATATCCATGATAGTCTCTACCGCTGGCTTACGTCGAGATGTAACTACATCATTGCAAATGATATCACAATATTCCTTATCGGTAAGCAAGCCGTATTCATTTCTATGCAAGGTAATTGTTCACGCATGATGGCATGTGGTCCAACTCAGCCGATGCAATTACATTGGCTTCACGATCCCTTCTAATGTTGGTTCTATCATAAGACAAGGGTCATATTATCGATATAATCGATAAACATCTATTCTTTCTAGATATTGATTTCTTGTTACCACCCTATCTCCATGTTGATAGCAATCCTAATCTTTACAGTGAGAGCCAAACGTATACTAGTTTCATGGACTCCTTAATATGCCACGATTGTGGAAGTAAATCAGCATTTCAAAGACACGTGGAGTAATCTTGTCTAGGTTTACGTTGATGTCCAAGTCTATTGAGGAATCAATATAACAAATCCCTATAGTGTTCCTTGTTGTCAAAGCCGATATTGTTGACACTAAGCAACCCTAATTATAGTCTCCAGAAAGGAGCTTGATTGGTGTATTATGATATATCTTAGACTTGAGAGATAAAGGTTGTATCTTACTAATGTTTGTCTATTGATGGTTTACTAATTATTTTATCGTATGTGTTCTCCATCTCATATCTCCTTTCTTTATTCAGTTTATTCTCCATGTATGATCTTTCCTATAGACAAACTCGATATAATTTATTCTTATTATTTATTTGTACATTTTAATTTTTTTATTATTTGTTATAAATCCTATTTTAGAAAGGCGACATAGCACTCCTCCACAGCTTGCCTCTCCAAATCATAGATGTCATCCTCAGTAAACAATGGAGGTTGCTCCTGCACTGTCCAATCACTCTAAGGACTATATCATCCAAATAAATTGGACCACCTGATATTTCCTCTACCTTCCTTGTGCACAACCGAAGATTATTTTGCACAAAGGCAAGGTAATTGAGGCGTTTCTGAGCTAACTTATTTCTCTTCTTCATGTGGATGGCCTCAAACAAGCTGCGATTACACTTACAACTAGATGAACTACAAATCTTCACTCCTTGGCGCAAAATCGCTGCAAATAACTTGTTGAAGGTTGGGAGGGTGTTTTTTCACCGGAGAATCAAAAGAAATCAGTCAAAATGGAATTAAAATAAGTTTTTTTGCATCTAAGGCATTAAATTCTTCTACTGCCGAGTTTTCGCCAAAAAATCAACGAGCTTTTAGAAAAATTTCGCGAAAACACTTGCTGGCTGCATGAACGTTTCATCACTACCATCTAAAGTGATACAAAATTGTAAGTCATAATGTAAGTTAATCTCCCTCTACTGAAGTTTTTATTCGATACTCTAATCATAAGGAAAGATGCATAAAGTGTTTAGAGGCAATAGGATAGAAATCATCATTTCAAGTTTAGATTTTGCTAAGTTCCAAAAATATCGCATGAACAGTCAACAAATCCATTATATTACCTTTGTTTCAGCAGTTGGAGAAAATGTAGAAAAGACATTACAATATTACAACAGTGGTTAACCATTGGCAAAATGTAAGATGGAATTAATGAACAGCATGGCAATTAGAAACAGAAGGAAACTACACTTGTGTAATGTCCCCTTTTTGGGCACATTATCTCATGCCTTATAAATAGCCTTTTCATCACGGTCTGGTGGGCTAACCGAGGTTTGGCAGAGGATCAGAGGGGTGTTTGGCCTAGGTGTTTTCAGTTTCAGGCCAATCGGATCAGTTTCCACAGGGTTTCCAGGGTGCTTACTATTTATAGTAAGTAGGAAGAACTCAGTGTTCCTGGCATTTCAGTAGTAGACTCGGAGCGTCTCGACGAGAGCTTTCCGGCAAGCTATCACACGTCTCCATCCGAGCTTGTTTGGTCCTCTGTTTTAATGCCACGAGATTCCTCACTTTATTTTATTATGTCACTTTATAACCAATGGTTATATTTATTTAAAAAGTGACTTTAAGTGATAATATGAAAGGACAGAGAGGGGAAACTGAAGAGTCACGGCCATTGCTTTAAAAGAAGGATTGAAGGCTCATTTGAGATATGCTTAGTTTATGATATGATATTTATCTCTTGGAGATATCAAGAAGCTTTCAGCTTCCGAATACAGCCATGAGGACGGAAACCCTTTTTGGCTTAGAGGAGGATTGGACGTAGCCCCAGTTCGTCTCCGGTGCGGATTCACAGCAGAGTTCGCCATTGCACTTCCAGGTTCTTCTTATCATTTGATATTCCTGTTGCATATTGTAGTTCGGATTTGGATTGCGGAAATCCCATTATTTTTGTATTGCTATTGTATTACGCAATAATATTTGTTGAGGGTTTTATTGGGATATTTACTGGTTTATTGTTATCGAATCAATGATTTATTGCATGCATTTAAATGTTTAAATCTGTATGAGAAATATTGGTGAAAATTTGGGAAAGACCCGGTTCGGGTCATTACAACTTGATAGTATAGAGCTAAAACTTGTTAGCATAGAGCTAGCACTTGAAGAATTGGCAAGCAGATATTAAAAATTACTATGGTATGCTGCCCATACTGCCCTGATCTAAAAATAATCAAATAGAGAATTCAAAATACCACAATATATGTATGTAGTCAGTGATGAAAGAGCAGATTCTTAGGCTTCTTTGTGTCTAAAGGGTTAGGTTTTTTATATTGTTTCATGCTAAGTTGTATCTAGCTTCTTATGCTGCACATAAGTTACATTTTCAAAATTTCATGATGGCAGTATGATTTGAATCAGTTGTATACATATAATAATTATTTGAATCAGTTTCATGGTGGCGGTATTATTGAATCAAAGGATACATATAATAATTATTTGTTAGGTTTGTGAAATGGGTTATATAATAGTGGTATGAATTGAGTTGGTAAAACAACTCAATATATTTAAGGAGGTTGTTTTAAAAAACAATGAAAAACAGAAGAACATATTATTTTGTGTAAATCTTCTGCAGGTTTCGATTATTTCTGCCCATCTTTCTCTCATATATAACTACACATGTGAGATCAGCAGCGTTGGGGAGAAAAAAGTAAAAATTTTGGAAAAAATCGTTAGGGAATTTTACAGAGAAGACATGCATTTGAAATTGTAAGCAGCAAAGTAATACAAAAGATATGTTTTTTACACAAGAATATCTATTATTATAACACCTTCAAAGTAATACAAAAGATAAGTTTTTTACACAAGAATGACTATTATTGTAACACTTTCATCATAAATATATGCTAACATGATATTTACAACCTTCTCCTAAGAGAATTTGAACCGAACTTTTGAATGTCTAAATGTACCGAGATACTAAGTATCAACCAAATAAGCATTATTTTCCAACCTTGCAGCAAAACCGTCTCATTGAATGGTTGTAAAGTCTAGCAAAAGCTTTCAATTCGACAGACAAATAGCAACATAAATAAAAATTAATTTCAGATGATATAATATTGCACCTTGTGTGTACATGCTACAAATATATTCTCGAGATAAGCTAATGCCAAAATTACAGGCAAATCAGGCAAATGGCCAGGTATTTTTCATTTTATGAAAGTTCAGAATAGATGTAAGGAACCTTGAAGCGACGGTACCGGGCTTCATTGTTCCCCAAATAACGCTTGATAGAGATATCGGTAAGAAAACCAGAAAGGCCATCTAGCAACCACCCTGCATGCATTATGCCTGTTATAATATCTATATGCCATTGAATTGAAGCAATTGTGAAGTCATTTTGTGAGCTTAAAGTGCATACCATCAGTTGCTGTCTCAGGAGTAATAAAAATCCCAAACCATTGCCGTGCTAAGGCATGAGCCAGTTTAATTCTGGTGCTAATAACCTACATAAATGAAATGAAATGAAATGAAATGAAGAATAGATTTCAAGACTAACAGTTTAGAATGGTACAGCTGAAGTACATAACAGTAAGAGTATTACCAGTACCTCAGAATTAATTAATATTATATATGATTACCTGATCTATAACACGTTCATCAAACAATATATGAGAACTGAAAATGGACATTGAAGCGCCAACAAAGCTGGAAGCTAATGCAGCTTCAGAATCAATAAAGACTTGCTTATATGATCCAAAAGGAAAGGGTGCTTCAAGATACTCCTCATAGTAGCTGTGTCATATCAAATATTCTTAACTTCATAGATCATGCTCCTACTAAATTGAAAGAAAAAGAAGGAAAAAAGAAGTTTAACAAGCACATTGTTAACAAACTTGATATACAAACCTGAATACATTGTGGAAGAAGTTAACAGTGCATTGCAGCTTTGAAAGATTTTTGGGCATTGACATATGAGAAATAGTCACATTATGACGATCTGGATGCACCTCAAAGGGGGCAACAGCCAATGTTATAAATTGAGGATTGACAGGAATATTCACACAGTACACGTATGTTTTACTCCGTGGATCATCTTTACCAATGACCTGATAAAATCAATCATGAAATATTCAAAAGAAACACCAAGATATGAAGTTGGGAATCTCAAACTTAATCCACCAAAATTTTATCCACAATACAAACAATAACTGGATTAGAATTTAAGTACTTAATGAACCAACCTAATTTGAAATTCAGCAGTAATGTTATGCTACAATACCAATGTTGGGATTTATTGCAATATTCAGTTCCAACCCTTTGCAGACTGTGTCTCAAACATTCTTGGAATAGGGTATTTGAATGTCCACGAGGTGTTTGAGAGATACTTATTTAATTATTGTTCTCCTCGGTACTTAAAATGTTCTTGTAGACGCAGTGAATAAGGAAGTTATGGAAAAAGGTAAACAGCGGGAGTTACAGTCATGGAGCGCTTGGGAGAAACACTGGAGTGAATGAAGCATGTTGTCATAATTAATGGGCCTCTCATTAATTGCCATGCCCATCATAGAGCACTAATCTGGAAAGGGTACTTGCCGAGAGTTATGGAATCAAAGATTCCTTCTTCAGTTGGATTCTATTTTGAGCACCTGAATCAATGCATTCAGGTATGGGTTTTCGCTTGTATCATTGCTGATACGATGCATCTCAAGCCCGTGGACAAGGTTGGATGATCCAATGGAAGCAAGGAGATTTAGGGCTCGAAGGATATCGATCATATAATAACTATGATTTTGTGGGATATAATCCGATAAGGCATTTTGAAGTTTTGAATCTTTGGCTTCAGAGTTACTATGGCTAGTTCATTTTTTTCATATGTGATTGCTGAATGAGTGCAGAATGGGTGACAATTGAATGTTATTGAGTGTCAAGACAGAGAATACAAATGTTCAGTGGGCATTGAGAACAAGATTTCATGAGAAGCATAAATACTGTCAGAGCACTTTTTATCAGGAGAAAGATGTAATCATCTCTTGTAGCAAGGGAAATGCCCTTTCTAACATATGCTTTGAGATAATGAGCCTAATTTCGATTTTCTGTATTCAATTCCATACATGCTGTTTCTGTTTAAATCTTGCACTTCTTTATAATAACATTGGATTAGGGATACTTGTTGAATATGCTCTTTTTCATAATTTTCTTGTATTTATCTTGCAAACTCCATGAAACATAGGCTGTTGCATCACTGCAAAATTCTTTTGGAGATAAAACCCACAAATCACAATAAAGATTTTTTCAATACATTGGAATTTAATTGGGCAAATTCAGTTTTTAATAAAACGGAGAAAATTGAGAAAGAGAGGGATCAAGTAACTAAAAATGAGAGTTTAGCCCATGAATTGTTCAACATAGAATTTTTTAGTTATGTTCGTATCACCAATTACATTACATTGCACAATGCATACTACATGGTACGTATATAATAATTAGTTAATAGATTCTAATAGTTTTCAACTTTTCAACACCCTTTGAAAATTTAGCCCAAAACTTGTGAAACAAAATGAGACAATGGTAATTGCTTTTATCATTGAGAAATGAGCAACCTTATAAAGGCAATTACATTGCAAGAGTTTGTAAAAGAAACTAACAACCAACTGAAAGCATAAAATAGAAACAATCTAACTAAACTGAATTGATAGAATCTAATCTAATCTAATAGAATAAAATATTGACCATTAATACATGTAGATATTATTCTAACAAAACTTAAGCTCTTCGTCCTTTTGCTCTTTCCTCCTTTCTTACTTTGTTCATCCTTTTGTGATATTTATTATTGCATGTGATTTGTTTTATTCTAGTAACTTAACAATACTATGTATCCCAGTGATTTGTTTTATGGGCCTATTTGTTTTAACAATACTATCTATCCCATTGATTAGTGGCCTATTTCTAGCATCCTTCCATCCATCACAAATGATGGAAACCCCTGAGATTTTCCTTCAAATGATGGAAACCCCTGAGATTTTCCTTGAAGCTCGAATCACTTGGACTGCCTATTAATAATATCTTTTTCTTTAACCAAGAGGGTGTTATGAACATTCACATACCCTAGGCTTTTGTATCCTTTTGTGGCTTCATTAATTGACTTGAGCATCCTTTGCCAATATGGAGAGTGAACCACATTAAATGAAGTTCCATTTGCATATAAACAACGTGCAATATTCTGATCTGCATCCTCTAGACTCCGCAAATTAAATGTATTTTAAGGAGGTCCTAAATTACCCCTCTTGTGACCAACAAATGTTCCTAAAACTGGATGCAAAGGAGGTTTATTTAGACTTAAACTTGGCCTTTTATTTTATGTTTGAACCCAATTATTAGCTTCATTCTGTTTATTTTGACACTATGCAATATTCTCAGCTAATAATCCATTCCCTCGAAGATCACAAACATTTGGACTAAAGCATACTTCACAACTTGTACATTTATGTGGCAAAGGTGCCCGCAAACCCTAGTGTAGGAACCATTATAATCAGTTAAACACTCATGACACCTCCATTTATAACCTCAACAACCTTGAAATTTTTGAAGATGGTGACTTATTTACACAACGGAGATTTAGCATTTGATTTAATTCACTTATCGTTTTTTGATGCTCTAACATCAGATGATGATGATGATGATGATGATGATGATGATGATGATGATGACATGATTACTATCTTGCAAAAAAAGATTTGATAAAGTTATAAAATATAAATAATTATAACTTGAATTTACAAAACACATATTATAATTTAAAAATGTAATTTTAATAATTTAAATATTCAATATTTACTATTTCCAATATAATTTTATGAAAAATATACAAAGTAAAAATCTATAATTATATTGACAATATCTTTCAAATTTAATCTATATCAATTATTAATTTAAATTAAATATATTAGTACAAAAAATTATATAAATAACTATTATAATATTACTTAATTTAATCAAAATTATAAATTTGTATAATACATTTGCATTATAATTTCTTTGAAATATCCCCTATAGATATTTGCTCCAGATTTTCCAAATGTTTCACAGGAATTCATGCAAACTGATTTCTTTTATTCCAACAGATTATACTGAAAGACATGTAATATCCGACTGAAATAGAGATCTAAATTAAATATGAAGATAAATCATTACAACCTTATTTTCCAAACAAATATGAAATACCTCACAAATTGCAAGTTTGCCTTCAAATTATAACTTAACAAATTTGCTCAGCTGTGAACTCCATCGCAAATCCACCTCCAAAGACGAATTGGATTTTTGTCCAATACAACAAAAAATCCTGAAGGTTTCTGTCCTCAGGTTTCAAAACTAAAAAGCAAAGCTTCCCAGAGTTCTCAAAGAGAAAACAACAGTGTAACCCCGGCGCGGGGGTACGTCGAGACGGGGGGACGCCGGGACGAGTTTCGGGTATGGGAAAAAAAAGGGCCTCAATTTCAGTACGACGGCGGGGGGACGAGGGGGGGAAGGACCAGGGGTGTTGCATTCTATACATATAGAACTTCAAATGCTAATTATGAAATGATGTTTCAATATAACATACCAAATAGGTTCTTAGAATCTTGAAATACTTGAACATGGCAAAATTGCAACACGAACCAGAACCATTGAACATTCAACATCGAAACATAGATGATAGTAACATACATACTCATAGACTCATAGTAACATAATGATAATCATAAAATTATATTAGTTCTATGATTCTATCAAAGATTCAAAATTCATTGTTCAAATATGAAATATGATAATTATTAATATCATAAAGATGATCATGATTACAATGAGTAGCATGATATGAATCATGATTGATATCAAAATGAGTACCCAAGTACAGTCCCAGAGTACCCAAGTACCGTCCCAAAGTACACAAGTATCGGAGTACCCAAGGGGTGCGGGGAAGGGTGCGGCCGCAGTACGGCGGTGCTTGAGCGGCGATGGGGGTACTCCGGTACGCGGAGTACTCGTCTCAGGAACGTCCCGGTATCGGGTACTTCAAGGTTTTGGGTCGAGTACGCGTCCCCAAGTTACACTGGAAAACAATAACCAACCATAAACCAAGCATGCAGAGAATGAGCCTCTCAATGTTCTTTTATAGCACATCCCTGTGACTCTTCGTTTTCCTTCTGCCTGTCTCTTGGTATTCCTTTCCTTTGTCTCTTTATTATCCTCTTTTAAATTAAATGACTTTATTAATTATTCACAAAGCTCCACTAAAGTCATTTTAGTACTTTATTAAATATTAAATTGGATCATCATTAAATGTTATAATTTGACAAATTAAAATTTACCTAAGCCAATAGGCTTCCCCTACGGAGCAAGCTTTCGACCGTACGCATAAAAACCTTCTCACACTTGAAACCTGTCTCACGCCCTATTTTCAAAAAAGCGGTAACGCAGATTGCAGGCCAATTTTTTCGATCTACTCTGGTACATTACTTGACATCGCCCATTAAAGAACTCCAGATTTTGGCAGATGTTTCAATTAAAGATTACACTGTTGTTCAACACTCGTACGTTTCCTGTCATCGCCCTATCACTACCGAAATGAAAATAACATTATTTCTGTATTGTCACTTGCGTTACACGTTTTCCCTCCTATTTACTCTTTGCTCTTACGTTGGCTTTCAATCCCTTGTCTGTATTCATCTCTCTGTTTTACGCCAAAGGGTTTTGCACAAACCCATCCCAAATCAAAGCCAGAAGGTAAAATACAACACCAATGTCAACATATTTCTATTACAAATCAAAAATCCCTACATTTCATAGGAAGTTCTAAACCTATCCAGTGTTTCTCAGGATGGAAGGCAAAACGGTGTTGATACCCAATGCGACGACAGGCATCGGGGAGGCGCTGGAGATTATGCAAGCTAGAGACCACGCATGCTTGTCCTTGCCTAAATTGATATCTTTCATCTTTTAAGCTTTTCTCTATCTATTTACTAGGCTTCCAAATTTTTTTCCCATTTTGATTCCATGAGTTTCTTGCTAAAGGAAGAATAAGCCATTTGGAAGATGACATGATTTATATCTTGATTGCAAAAGACAATAGGCACCCATGTTCTCCAATAGCATGTGTAGAACTTGATTGCAAGTTACAGCTCTAGGAGTGAATTTGCTTCCATTAATTTCAAGGTTGAGGTGTCCTTTATAGAGGTTGGATGCCTTTCTCTTGATGCTTTAATAGTTGCCTTTCTCCGCGAGTTGTGTATTGTTGTCATTTTCATCAAAGTTGGAGGCTTTATTTCAAGGAACCATTGAATCTTTAGTGGCTTCATAGATAGCCAATGTGCATCAAGCACACAGGCATCAAGCACGTCGTCAACATGGAGCACATCTGAATAAATATGATGTCGCTGCGCTTGTTCTTAGCAATGTTGGAGATCACACTCGATTCTTCCATGGAGTCAGCTGAGAGCTACTAAGAGGGGTGCTCTCTCTTACATCGCCACACACTGAGCGTTCTTGAGAGGATATACTATGACGTCTCTTTCATGCGAGAAGAGCGGATAAGTTAGTGGGCACAACCTGGTTGTGGATTGTGCTAATACTGTTGTTGAACCTAATGATACCACACCTTGGTTTACCCATACTCAGGGTTTCATTTCCTGTAGTGGGGTCAATTTTTTGAGGGTTTGGAGTGATGGACAAAATTGAAGTATGGTGGGTGTTCTTTATAGGTATCATGAGAGAATTTTTAGGATTAGTATCCATTTCAAGGCTAGTGTGGGGAGATTTCGATTTTCAGCCCTTTTTCTACAGTATAGCTTTTTGGGGGTATTGTTTCCGACATTGGCAAAACCCCTTATGATATATGTGGAGAGTAGAATACTACACATTGCACATACAATATGTGTGCGTTTGGAAAGGATTTAACATGGTTCACTTCCAATGGTGTAACATCATCTTCTGCACACTCGCATCTTTCACACTTTGTTATATAATTTTTATTTGGGTTATGTGGAGTGGTCTAAGGAGACCCAATTTCACTAAAATCATATTGGTGGTGATCTAGAATTAGGGCAACAGAATCATTATTGGAGCTTTTAATTGTGAAAAATGAAAAAAATCTGGGTAGAAATTGAAGGGAAAATGAACGGATATGTGTAATAAACGATAATTGAGTTGTTTATGGTTTAGGGAAATACTGCAAATTTGTACGACAAGCCTTTCAAACTTGGTAAGTTGAGTGTATATCAATTTTGTAAATTGTCTGAATGTGTTGTTAAAAAAATATGTGCCTCCAAATTTTTAATATATTATGTTTTGAGTGAATGTGTGTTTGGGTGAATTTTTTATCCAAATTTACTTGGCACCTATGTCGACAAAGAGTTTCAAGCAAGAACACTTTGTCTAGAATTATTAAATTGAAATGAGTTTTGCTTGTCTACACATTCTCACTAATTTTAGGGATGTATTGAACTGCTGGTATTTTATTGGTACACATCGTGTGTTTGTTTGTTTTTATGTGCATTATCTTTTTTTTTCCAATTTTCTCATAGCCACAAATTTCTTTTCATGGAGCTCTTTGCATCCACGTCAAGGTTTTTCAGATCAAATTCTAAAGCTCTTGCTTGTTGAGGGTGTTTTTAATTTTTATTATAGTACAAAAGTTTCTATTTGGTGCTAAGAGCCAATAAAAATACAAGGATAACACATCTCATAAACAAGCCCAATATTTACACAGTTATTTTTATATTAGTTCACAACTTAGTGAGAAGAGCCCCAGAATTTGATAAGATTTTAGCCTTTTCTTTAAAAAATTTGTGATTTTGGCCCACACAAAGGATTGACGCCATCATACTTCATTTTCTTTGCAATAACTTGAAAATTCTCTCTGTCAACCTTTCATACTAAATATTTTTAGATCTGCTTGCCATTTCATACTAAACATTTTAGATTTACTTGCCATTTATATTAATTACATTGAAACAACAGTTCATACCAAACATTTTAGATCTACTTGCCATTTACATTGAATACATTGAAACAACAGCTATAGCGAGATTGGTTTTAGTTCATCTTATTTTAATAAAATTTCTGCATTGGTAGGGTTTTGTTATAAATTTTCCTGCAACCTATGCCCATTCTGCCCTTTCTTCGAATGAGCACCAGCACATTTTCTCTTGGTGGTCACATTTTACATAAAAGATGTTCTAGGTTTTCAAGTGCAATCCAAAAGAAAGAAGATAGATTGGGCCAGATTTTAAGTGTAAAGGCTCCTGCATGCAATAGTTATAATAACATTCAGCATCAGAAACCAAGAACTAAATTGTTGATTGGGCATATGATAGCCGAATGAAACAAGAGAATTAAATTGAAAAAGCATTTCTCAAGTCTTTGCTCTCTTCTATCAGGAAAAACTAGGGTATTTCCACAATTTCCTTTTTCTGAATATCGTCATTTTTAACATCTCTTGGTTTTGCGGATCTCTTAATATTGTGAAGTTTTTCTTGCTTTTGAGTTTTTTATTTCAAATATAGCTCAAACTAAAATTTTCAAGAAAATTTGTGAATTTATGAAACTACGACATCTTTATTGAGATACTTTTAGTTGAGATCTATTACCATTTTCTTCTGGGGTTTCTTATACTCATTATCATTTTTCTCTTAAATGGCAATGACATGAATTTGAGAAGTTGTCTTTGAAATTATATGATGTTTTACTCATACATCCTTGCGTACATTTTTGGTTAATTTTTAAAATGATGAAATTAAACTTTCATAACATAATTGTATAATTTGATATATTGCAAAATATTCCTTAAATATAAATTGTTATATAAATATTTAAAATTCTCATTTTTTTTCTTATATACATATATTCATAATAATATTATCAAAATTTTGAGGGATTTAAGGACAATATTGTTGTTCCACAACTTAGATTTTTTTAGCAAACTTTACTTGAATATCTGCCAATTTAGTTTTGTTAATAATTAAGGAAGCAAATATCAGGAACTACTGCAGTCAGGTAGGCATTAAAGATTTTTCACAAAGTTTTTCCAGACTTTTTCATTAATTTGATCCACCAATAATGTTTTGAATACAAAGGAATTGCATTATGTTTCATGCTCATTGGATTGAAACTTCCCACAAGTGCTAATGTCATTCTATGGATCATTAGCAAGTGCACACAATATGAACTTAAAATCATGCTGAAATGATGATTTAGGACTGTGTTTAATGTGTTGTGAATAGATTTTAGTGTTGATACAAATTTTCTCCTACCTATAAAGCTATTTGCATGGTTTAATCCGAGGGCAAATTTCAATTTAGTCATAATACTAATATACTGGTATGTTTTTACTGCACAGTACAACCACTTTAAACTTTAACATTTTTTTGGCTTGGTTAATATCTTCATCCTTTTGAAATACTGCAAAAAAATTGATGCGCGCTTGTAGATATGGTCACCAAGAAGTGACTTATAGGCAAATGTCAGATAATCTCAACTGTATCATCAGTGTCCTCTGCTATGTTTTACTCTGGAACAAGATGTCCCCAATACTAAGGGATATTCACATTTATGTTTCTGGCATTGCAAGTCAATAGAGAAGACTACCTTAATGGCCGAATATGGTCACTCTTGACGTGCAACACTTATTTTTTCTGATATTGTGCCTAGCCTACCCAGTTTTTACCATAACATAAGGACAGTTGCATCACAAGAAGGTCCACTAGTTGACTTTGATCCAATGCAATTAACATTAAATAAGTTGACCTCATTTTGAATAGTTGTCTTGAAAATAAATTTTAACTTCCACGGTGTTTTGTTTCAGTCCTTGCTCTAGGATTGTAGACAGGCCAACAGATGGAGGTATTACTGCACTTGACATGGCAACACTTAATGGGCATGCAAAATGTGTACAACTACTACTTGATTTGGGGGCCAACAAATCATTTTTTACTATTCAAGATGTGTCAACAATTAATCTGATAAGTGATTTAGAGTCTTAAGATCAAATATCTTAGCCTTGACAGCCAATTTTCAACTTAATTGATCTCTTATAAAAGAAAGATTCATGGTAAAGATTGTGAAGATGGCAGAGATAATTGTAGTTATTATTAAAGTATAAAGAATACATCACAAATTTGAACTATTAATTTAAGGCCAATACAATTCGACAAGGTTGGAGATTCCAACATCTTCATTTTTTCCATTTTGACATGTGCAAATAGCACACCTCTTCAGTAAGTTGCTTGTGGAAATGTTCAATGTTGCCAGCTAAAATTGTTTGTTTTTCTTTTTTTTCTCATTCTTCTCTTTACTATTTAGAAAACTAACTTCTTTTTTACAAGGGTTTACATTAGATAAATAATTATTTTATGACATCTCATTGATGTAAGAACTATATTTAGTTCATTCTTCAACTTGATAGCATTGTTTATACAAAATGTTCATCAATACATTGAAAAACTATTGTTTAAGAAAACATTTCCTCATCAATAATCAAGTATTGTAGCAATTTTCTTGTTTAGATTTAACATTTATTTTGGTTTTTTAGGTCATGGCAAATCCTCAACAACCAATTCAGATAATTAAAGAAATCCAGAATTTTGCAAGTTATATTTCCCTTAGTTGTAATAAGAATGTTGACCAATTAAAAGTAACCAGTGCACCTACATGTGATGACAAAAAGTTTGAAGTCACGACAATGGAAGAAACTGCAAATGAAACTTCTTGCAGTCTATGTGATTGCCTTCTACAATGACACATAATTGTACACCGATACTTGTATATACTTTTATTTGTTATGTAAAGCTTCATTTATGCTTTCAAATCAAACACCTATCAGCGTCTCCCTTGCACCTATCCGCTCAATCAATTAAGTCTCGCTACATTTGTCATTCCCGACTCCCAAATAAACATTAGCGGCCATACTATATCACTCATCCAAATATGAGATATAAAACCTTTGATGCCAAATTATTTTTATAGCCTATATTGGTTTAAAAGGTTTTCCGCATAAGCGTTGATATGAGAATAATTCTAAACGATGAAGGTCTTCATTAATCCACCACTTTAATATATCGGCTTTATTTCATAAACATCAAAACCATCAGAAATATATTATTTCCTAGGCCATCAATAGAATATTTGTCCAATAAGAATCATGAATGCACTAAATCTCACGCCACCACTTAGAAGACCAAACATTGAACGGCCCCACACAAAATATTTGCCAAGACTTTGTAGTTTGTAATATGAGAAATATAATATTTAATGCGGCTCCTTTTAACTGGTTTGGGCAAATACTCTTCAGTCGTAAAACTCCTCGCACCACTACTTATTAATGTAGCAAAATAAAAAATCGGGCCCCACAATTTCTTTCAGAAAATATTCTTATTTGAATCAGCTCCAACAATAATATTTGTAATAAATACAAATCCACATAAGCCCAATTTGATGTCAAGGATATAGTAGAATAAAATATTTCTTTGTTTCCTCAAATCAAATAAATAAAAAAAAACTTCAGAACTGCAAATACCCTAATTTTTGTGACTCATGAAATTTCATAGGCTGGCAGGAAAACTAGCTCTGATACCACTAAAATATCCTCTATGGATATTTACTTCAGATTTTCCAAATGTTTCACAAGAAATGCAAACTGATTTCTTTTATTCCAACAAATTATACTGAAAACCATGTAATATCCGACTGAAATAGAGATCTAAATTAAATATGAAGATAAATCACTACAACCATATTTTCCAAACAAATATGAAATACCTCAGAAACTGCAAGTCTGTCTTGAGATTATAACTTCACGAATTTGCCCAACTGTGAACTCTGTCGTGAATCCACCTCCAAAGATGAATTGGGTTTCAATCCAATCCACCAAGAAATCCTAAAGGTTTTTGTCCTCTGGTTTCAAAACTGAAAGCCACAGCTTCCTAGAATTCTCCAAGAGAAAACTATAACCAAGCATACTGAGACTGAGCCTCTAAATGTTCTTTTATAGCACATCCTTGTGACTCTTTGTTTTCCTTCTGCCTGTCTCTTGGTTTTCCTTTTGTTTCTCTTTATTATCCCCTTTAAATTAAAATGATTTTATTAATTATTCACTAAGCTCCATTAAAGTCATTTTAGTACTTTATTAAATAATTAAATTTGGTCATCATTAAATTTGATATAATTTGACAACTTAAAATTTAATTATTTAATTGTGACTTCTAATGTCCCAAAAAGGGGACATTACAGACTTATAAAGAAACTAAATATAAATATAAATAAAATATTACTTGACAAAATTACATGTATTAGACTATTAGTATTAAAAATAAAAATATGATTATAATGAATAATGTAAATCTATAATTTTCAAAATTGAAAATAATTTTATAATTTACATTATCCATCATAATCATATTTTAACTTAAATACTAAATAGAAATTATAATTTAAATTTTAAATGTATACATTCAAAAAACAAAACTTAAAAAATTCAATTTATAAAATTAATATTGACCCGATCATTATTTGACCCAATCATTGTTTGATATTTGTAAAGAATGTAAAAATAAAAAATTAAACAATGATTTTAAATTATAAACAATATAAATTTAAACATCAAAATTAAAATTTAAACAATGTCTCTGATTAAAATTCAACAGTATTGCGGCACGACATAAACAAGGATCCAAAGTTAAACATTTAAAATAAATTTAGACCATCAAAAATTTAAATTAACTTTGATTTGATTAAAACAATAGCACATCATAGCAGAAGCTCGACAAAGCAAAACAACGGGAAAAAAAACACAGTAAATTAATTCATACCTGCCTGGATGAAGTTCATGCCTAAAACCCTTAAAAATTTCCACGAAACCCCTCTGATACAAATTAGAATGCAGTAACAATGCGTTCAATAGGGTTATTTATAGGAGTTTTAGAGTGTTTATTTCTATATGTTTAGAGATTAACTGCACTTACGTGCAGACTTCTTTCTTGTTTTTGTAAGACTTTCGCTGCAGTAACTTGCAGTTTTGTTTCTGTTTTTTTTTATTTTATCACATAATTAACTGTTAGCCATATCCATCCAAATCCGGTGCGGCTCAAATTGGAGATTTTTTGGGAACATGTTGGTACGGTATCTGGCCTGTATACAAACCGTATGGTTTCTGTACCTGTTTCAGGTTTGGCAATATGGGGATCCAATGAGTGATGCTGTCGTTTCCTGCAACTCTGCTAAATACTAAAATTTTAAATACTTGAATACTACTAAAAGTGAAATTTGTAAAGTAAAAAATGTCAAATTGGAGATTTTTATTATATCCAAAATATCATAAGATGATTACAAGTAGCATGATATCAAAATAAGTACAAAATGTAGTGAAGGGAGTTCTCTAATCATCCCTAAACTCCTCATCACTAGAACTACTGGACTCCTCATGGTCAAGCTCTGCCAAACTAATACCAACCAGCCCTACATGGAAGGGGCCCACTTGCCATCAGGGTTCGGCCCTTAGCACAAGAATCACAAAAATAAATAATTTAAACTCTCTTTTGTCCACCCAAGGATGGGAGATGCCTTGGTGTCCCCAAGACAGTCAAGGGACACCTAGGTGTCCCTGAGACAGACAAGGAATGCTTGAGTCCAGCATCCCCAAGACAGTCGAGGGGTGCCTAGGTCCAGCATCCCCAAAACAGTCGAGGGGTGCCTAGGCACAACATCCCTGAGATCTCATCGATGAGCTAGCAAACCGGGGCGAAGAGGTCGGCTGGTGAACGTCCCCGTCCCCAAAATGGGGAGAAAAAGTGGGGGGAGGACCTGTCCCAGTGATTCATTGATTATTTCTTGGTTTTATGTCAGAAGCCCTTTAATAAATTTTTGAAACACACTCACTACCCATTACACTCCACCACTCAAACACCTACCACCAGCTGCCACCATAGAATGCGACTATCAGCACAACAAGGTAAATATCACTTGACATTAATTAAAAAGGCCCAACTAATATAAGTACCTCTATTTGGGAGTAGAACTATTTAGTATTTACATGACCTTGTATTCTCCTATGAAAAGGCCAAGCTTAAACAATCAAGTTGCATATTATCAAGAGTCTTTCATACAATATTTTAATCATATTCAAGCCAATCAGACTCTTCCACAAATGATAATTTCAGGTTGAGGTTCAGTGCCATGTGTCCAATTATTTACATTCATATATAATTTTACTTAATTATATAGTAATATAATCACTGCTTCCACATTTATCTGCATTTTCAATGCAATCTCATTCATAAACTGGATTGTATTTGTGTTTAATCTGGCAACACCAGTCTTGCTCATATCTGTCGTCCATGACTCCATAGAGAACAACTATCGTAATTGAAGGTGCATTCTGCAAGCACACTTTAAAGGTAACATAACATGAACAAGCCATCTTTAGATGCACCCACTAAAATGAGATCGAACACAGATTCTACTAGTACAACTACCAAGGTCAACTTCAAATTGCATACCATATGAAAATCAAGGACATCTTGGCTGTGATTGAAATTGGCAAAAGCTTATCAGCAAAAGAAAAGTGGTGATAAGCACATCATATCTCATCACAGCCTATTTTCAAGCTTAGATCTTACCACTGCAAATATCAGGTTGTCTTATGGGCACTTAGCACCTTGTTGCCAAACTAGTCTTAGTCTTAAACAACACTAATAGTGGCATGTCTGATTGGTGGCAAAATTCTACAAATCTGTTAAGGATATCCCTGTCCTTGAGTTTTGTTGTTTGCTTGCTAAGCATATCTGGTTCGTTATGCATGATATTAACTCTTAATGCCTGCAGAACCTAATAAGTGTTTTTTCCTTCTAGTTCTGCACTAACTGTTACTATTATTTATATAAGATATACAAATGCAATCCCTCTTGTCTTATCTCAGCTTTGTACATTTCTTCATTCTCATTGTTCCTCTGTTGAAATCAATTTTAAATCAATAAACTACATACAAAATGAACCACTCCTCATTTGAACATAAACTGAGAAATGCTTATGTGAATGAGAAACAAATAAGTGAATATTGCTTGACCAATCATATTGAAGTCCTTGAAAAAAGGAAGTTCTGGGGTGTGATTCTAAACACATTATACACAAACAACAAGAGAAAAAATAATTGTACATAACTATCCTCATTCAAGAAAGGATGCACCCTACCTGATATAGAAGAGTCCCATTGCTAATTGCAACATACATAGAATCGACAGTAAACTCCAGATCAAAGCTGAAAACCCAGGAAACTAACATATAAATATATAATCTCAGTGTAAATGAGTGAAATCACTTAACAAAACATGTGAGATTGTTTCAAAGAAACCTTATAAATAGAACCAATCCCAAAACCAATATGAAACCAATAAGTCAATAATACTTGGCATATGTTTAAATTTATTACCAGCACCGTTGCAGACTACAGTCAACACATGGAAACCAACAGCGTGCACGCCTTATCTGATTATTTGTATGGAGGGTATTACCCATAAAATAAACGCCTACTTCAGGTTTCTCCAGCCAATATTCAATGCGAACCAATTTGACATTCTGCATTCAATATTAACCTACATGAGAAACCACCACACTAGTGAACCTCAAGGAAAATATTTACTTTGATAGCATCTATCAGATAAAAACATAAGCAGTCGACAGATGTTGGATTTTCACCTCTTGTTGGGATATGCAATTATCATTGTGATTGTTTTCTATTTTCCCAACTTCCTTGGTATCAACAACATTCTGTATACCACTTTCAGAAGATAAATTTATAAGCAAATCTGGAACCATTTCTCTCTCTAAAGATGATAAATATACTGAACCAGCAGCTTCTGCAGCATCAATACAGGTAATTGACGGCCACTTTCTTTCTTCTTTGTTACACTCATGCTGAGGACGAAGGGTAAAATGCACAGGCAGTCCATTCACAAAGATATTATCAATATTCATCCCATTTGCATACAATCCGATAATTCCATTCTCTGGAACCACAGCTTTGAGTTCTGTATGCCTGGAAAAAAAGTTGAAAAGCACATAACTGCATAAGTAGATCTCAAAGAAACAAACAAATCATGATAGGTCATAATTTCTCAAAAAAGAACTTTGAAGAACACACACATGAAAGCACTAATTCAGTTTTGAAGATCTCAGATTTCGTTCATGTAATACTAACTCGGAGGAAATTAATTTTTGCATACTTAAAACAAAATTTATATAGTGCTTATTTGTAAGGAAGGTAAGGTTGAACGGTTGTTTGTTTCAGCTGCTTCAAATATTCAAAATGCAGTTAAGCTTAGGAAGTCTAAAGAATGTGACAAAAGGCCACAAAAAATACACCTGCCAAAAAAATCAATTTGAAGACCACAGTGCAGTCACACCAATATTATAAAGGGTAGCAGACAGATGATAATACCCCACAACTTGTTGACCATATGACTTGTCAAGAAAATAATCTAGGTTTCACAAGTTTAACTGGATTTTTAATCACAGTGATCAAAAACTTGGACGTGCATACTGCATAAAAAAAATTTAAAAAATTTAATAATCTGATACGGAAATGGTTTAGCATTTTGAACTGGGAAGGTTCCAAAGTCAGCAACATGTTGCACAATCATTTGTAGACTATTTGTAACAATTCTAAAAGTGTTACTGAAACAGCTACAGATAAGCTGCCAAAGGTACTGTGCAGGTTGCTAGAGGTATTGTGCAGGTTGCTACAGGAATCGTGCAGGCTGCTATAGGTGTAATATTTGCTGCCTAAGACCTGTAGCAACTGCTACAGGTATTTGTTGAGCTATTTGCAGGTGTTCAGTGGATTCTACAGGTGTTTTGTATGGTTGCAAGGTTATCTGTAATGAGTATTGTATGTTTATGAGTGGCTGCAAGTTACATGTAGTATTGCCACAAGTCTTCCAAGTTGAAAATTGATATTAGCATAGCCCTCAAAAAATAGCGTGATTTCCAAAAAACAAGGGGAATGTTTTCAGTCCATACGCAAAGGTTATGGCTGCCAAAGGTCAGGTATGTTTGTAAGTGACAGCTGCTCTAAATTGCTCTAGAATGCTGAGATCTCTCAATCTACATCATAACTTGTGTCTAGGAACTATGTCAAAAGCCTTCCTAAAGTCAACAAAACAATACGCATCTTCTTACTCATCCCAAAAAATTTCAATGATATGCCTCAAAGTGATACCATGATTAATTGTTGAGAGCTTTAGTCTGAAACCCACTTTCCCTTTTGCTCTCTTCTTCTGTCTTCTGCCCACTTACCGATTCATGTTCCATCATACTGCCAAAAAGCTTTGCAAAAAGAGGAGTAATCATGATGGAGGGATAGGTAACATCCCCAATCTTAAAGAGTGGGATAGCTAAGCTGGTGTTCCAAAATTTAAAATGATATAATTGAATATTTTCACAATGTGCAAAGTGAGGATTTTCATCCCCGATTTTAGATATTCAGCCTGAAGCTCAACTATGCCCCTAGTCCTTACCGCACACAACCTCTTGATTCCTTCCTTAACCTATTGTAACATGAAAAAAAAAATTGCTGCATTTATCCTTCAAGGCACTTCAGTTCTTGGGTTATTCTTATGTTGGTGTATCAGCTGTTCACTTAGACATGCACACCAATTTTTAACTTTTACAATCTGCTTGTAAAGCCTCGTTATCTCCTTTTCTTTACCTGGCTGCTAGCTAGCTTTCCTTGCAGCCTTGTTGGGAACTTGTTTTCTTCTTAGTATTATTTGCCATTTTGCAGCCCTCAAGGCTTCTTGAACTATGTTTGTTAGCTCATGACTTTTCAAAGCCTATGATTGTTTCCTTTCATCCTGCATCAGCTGCCTTAAAGTTCCCTTAAAGATATTGCACTTTTCTTGAGTCAAGGGAAATTTTCCTTTTGTAGGAAGTTGATGAGTGGACTTTCCTGTATCATAATAGAATTCGTTCAAATGATACTTGCCAATCTACCATTGTATGCAAATTTTCACTCCAAGTTCGAGAGTTATTTCATGATAGTGCAAGTTACAACATAAACTTGCCTTGTCTTCCATTAATAAAATACAAGGCAACTATAAATACAAAATTTGAAGTGATGTGGTTGTATAGATCTTGATCAAACCTCAACTTGGTCCCACTACACTTGCTTCTCCCTTCTGTAGGCCCGCTTTCCTTGCAGCCTTACAATACTCAACAAAACATGCATTTGTTGGGAACTTGTTTTCTTCTTAGTACTATTTGCCATTTTGCAGCCCTCAAGGCTTCTTGAACTATGTTTGTTAGCTCATGACTTTTCAAAGCCTATGATTGTTTCCTTTCATCCTGCATCAGCTGCCTTAAAGTTCCCTTAAAGATATTGCACTTTTCTTGAAGCAAGGGAATTTTTTCTTTTGTAGGAAGTTGATGAGTGGACTTTCCTGTATCATAATAGAATTCGTTCAAATGATACCCGCCAATCTACCATTGGATGAAAATTTTAACTCCAAGTTCTAGAGTTATTTCGTGGTAGTGCAAGTTACAACATAAACTTGCCTTATCTTCCATTAATAAAATACAAGGCAGCTATAAATACAAAATTTGAAGTGATGTGGTTGTATAGATCTTGATCAAACCTCAACTTGGTCCCACTACACTTGCTTCTCCCTTCTGTAGGCCCGCTTTTAGTTTAGTCATGTTAGTGTTTTGAATTATCTCTTGCAAGACAAACACAAAACAAAATAGTATGTGAAATAGAACAAGGCTAGTCACTTGTCCTACAAGCTAAAAGCAAAAATTAGCAAGTCAATTTATACAAAAGTTTAAGACATAAATCCCTCTAACACAAAGATAACACAAGTTTTCAGTTTCACGACTTGAAAAACCTAAGCTGGATGCAAAGCTACAACCTAGACAAACAACACCACCAATACAAAGTCTAACACTACTCACTTTTAATTAATTGATGAAATCTAAAACATGGTGATCATCAACAAATGCACAGCATATTCAACAACAATGTCAGCAGCATAAACATAGCAACAACCATTGTTAGCCAAATCCTCTGCATAAAGAACTTATTTATAAGTTTACAAATTAGTATTTTAAGATTTAGCAAAAACATGAAATAAATGCAAAAAATCAGTCTTATAAGCCCACTTAAAGTAGTTGAAAATAGAAATACTTCAAAGCAAACAATACAAATAAAAAATTTGATAAATGCTGACTTAACATTAAACTTTTAAAAATCTGTCAGAACAGAGATCCTTCTCAAATATGTTCGTCAAATGCAAGAAATCAGCTTCAAATCTTTGGAAAACCTGAGATATACAAATTGTCTTCAAACTCTCACCAAACACTGCACTTGAATAATCCTTGCAAGAATGATACAACAACCTTTTTTTAATATTCTTATTCGTTTCTATCTTTTACCAAATCATGCATGAATGTGCATTTTGGAAGTCTCAGAATGGCAATGAAATAAAAGCATCCACCTTTGAACCTTTGAACCTTGGCACTTCACTTTTGGAACAAACATAAAAGGCATGTGAATTTGAGTTACTTGCCTCTTTTGTCACCCAGAAAATTTTCACTTTTTTCTGATTTGGAATTTGCCTTCTACTTTCACTCAACCAAAAGTGAGCGTCTACTTTTGGCACTTGAATATTTTCAATTTTATTCTAATTTAGTCAAATTATCACCAGCAACTATAGCCCTTCTACTTTTCACTCCAATGAGCAAAGGTGTTGTGCTTATTGACCTGCTAAGCCCTTTTTTCACGAAAAGGAGACCTTTTTTGACTTGCTATAGCCATTCTACATTTTCAGCCTACTACTTTTGACACACAATTGTTGTTTTAATTTGAAGTTGACCTACTATAGCCCTTCTACCTTACATTAATAAAAGGCACTTTTTGGCAAATAGGCTCAATGTACGCACTTTTAAACTTACAAGCATGGCAAAACCTACATTCTTTTAAGGTCATAACCACTTTATATTTTGTCATTTTTGAAACGCATTCTTTAAGGATGATTAGCCATGCAGAAGCAAACTCTTTGAAGTCATTTGCCACTTAACTCTAAGTCTCTAACAGATAGAGTTCAGGGATTGCGGGTTAGAGCCACTGTTCATGACTTTGTTTATTTGGCATTTTTACCTTTTCAGCAAAAAGACTCAAGTGCCCTCTAAAAGACTTGACCATAGGCAGAGCACTTAAAGCACACACTTCAGAATTATAACCACTTTTTTGACATTTAGCAAATTTCATGCCTGACAAGACACATTCGTAATAGTCATTTTGCCATTTCTTGATTCTTGGATGATTTTCTGCTTCTACATGTAAATCTTGACTTCACATCTGCCAATTGACTTGACAAAGCAAGCAATAACTTCCAAGGAGCATGGGCTTCACACATGACATGCAAAAGCAACAAAGGACCAACAACAGCATTTAATAAATTCCATATTTGACTGACAAGGTACAAGTAGTCAATAGGGAGCTGTCAGATATATCATAGACATTAATTAGCATGAGTTTGATGTTTTTTGTTTTATTTCAAATAGGATTCTTGTTAAAACCAATGTTCCACTGAGAACATTCCCCAAAAACACAAAGTTTCCATGACAAGGATGAGACATCCCCAAGCTGCCACCATCTGCCCGACACCATCCTACAGTGTTGAACATCCCCGGGATATTACTACAGAGTAGGGGACATTCTCGGGGATGTTTCACATGCAGGGAGTGGCCAAGGAACTTGTCCTCCCCAAGACATTAGACATACCTTGAACATCTCAAGGACGACATGAAGACCTCCTACCAAAAAATCCAATCACTCATTTGTCTTGGATTTTCTTCAAACTAGTATTTTGAATTTATAGGTTGTGTCCAATGTTAATCCAGTTTTCCCAACAAGATAGTGTACCTAGCCATGACAAGGATGAGACATCCCCAAGCTGCCACCATCTGCCCGACACCATCCTACAGTGTTGACCATCCCCAGGATATTACTACAGAGTAAGGGACATTCTCGGGGATGTTTCACATGCAAGGAGTGACCAAGGAACTTGTCATCCCCAAGACATTAGACATACCTTAACCATCTCAAGGACAACATGAAGACAAGACCTCCTACCAAAAAACCCAATCACTCATTTGTCTTGGATTTTCTTCAAACTAGTATTTTGAATTTATGGTTAGTGTCCAATGTTAATCCAGTTTTCCCAACAAGATATTGTACCTAGTGAGAGATTAGCTCTCAACCACATGGCACATGTTACCTGCACAAAAAATCAAAATTTTACCTCAATAATTTACATTAACCTCCCAAAAGATTCTGCTATATAGCAGATCCAGTCAGTAGTCTGGGTTTTGAACAACATCCGGACTCTTGCCCTACATCCCAAATATTGAGAACTCATAACTTCTTTATGAAATTCACTAAGTTGCAACCTTTGTTGCTTCATGGTCAGTAGTAAATACATCATACCGAACAATCTCATCTGGCAGGTAAACTGCATCTGATATATTTCTGCAAACACATTTGTTATCAGTAAATTCAAGTTAGGTGTCTCGGAACCTATTTTAATAATAAAACATTAGTTTCTGATAAACAACATTGCACTTCATTTTAGGTTCAGAATTTGAACTTTTGCATACTGATACATGACCAAGAAGACGGATGGCTGCCTTAAACAATTAAAGGCTCTTGACAATCTGTTGATCTATCCCACAAATGCAGCATTTACTGTGAATACGTATGTTTATTTTCTTGGTGGATTATATAGATATACCAGAGAGGATTATGGGGATCTTGAGTAAATTAGCAGCCATGGAGGAAGGAAGAAAAGCCATGGGGAAAACAAATGAATCTTTTCCACTATAAATGATTGTTCTCAAATCATTGTGTTTAAAGTTTAGCTTTACTTCTAAAACTTAAGTCTTTACCATACCATACTATATTTGAAACACAATCCCCCTGTCGTCCCCAAATGTTGGAACAGTCCGCCCATCCCCATGTCCCCCTATTCAAAAGCTCCATCAAACTATGGTTAAACCTTTGTTGAGATTTTATTTGTTCCCTTGAAAAGCTCTTTCACATATAGCCAACTTGGCTTCCTTCAGTAAGCCTATTTAACTGGCATAAGTACAACAAATCTATACCACTTGTTTATGCCTTTGTTTTTGTTGAAAATCTATTTAATTGGCACATGTACAACAAATCTATACCTGCACAGGCTGGTTGATTCCCTTGTGACACTCAAAGGGTAAGGCTAAATTTGACCCCTGTTCCCATAATCTTGGAGTAGAAAGGTGAAAAGTTAGAAGTTTATGAAGATTAATTTTGTTTAGGGCTTGAAGGTATAGCTTACAATGGTGATTAAAAATTTATTCCATGGCGTTAATCCTGATTCCTAACAAATAATTTCTGTTGGGGTTTACTGGAAACCAACTTATATTGGTAGAAGTTTGGAATCTATTAAGGCAAATATTAAAGTGTTTTTACTTTGAGTTGCTCAGTTAGTATTCTCGCAGTGATGGCACAACAGTAGCAGCAGCAGCAAGGATAGAGGCAGCTAAAGTCGTTTTCAAGTTAACACCCAGTTGTACAAAAGGGCACATGCATACTGGAAGGCTCATCCTCTTTCAAATTAAAATACTATCATAGATTTAGAAACCTGAATTTGGCTGTTGTTTGCTATTATAAATTTGTTTTTTCAGACTAAGAATTCCTTCCTACTTTTAACTTTCTCCATCAACAAAAGAAAAGTAGCGTGTTCTATTCATTCCAGTTTTGAGCTGATACAGTGCATTTATTTTCCAATTTAACGAGAAGACAGTGCCAGGTTTGAGAGTTCACTACAATGTATTCAATGTCCATATTTTCAGTGTTATGTCTGTAAGAATTTCTGGATTTGGTGATGATTAATTTTGGTGTAGGATTTGCTGGCACAGTTTGAACTGACAAAAATTTTGAATTTTGGAAACTGGATAACAGTTTTGGGTCTACTAGGCTTTACAGGGGAAACAGTTTTGAGTCTAGGGAAGCGGGGATTTTACAGTAAATTTAAATGGCTATCTAATTTCACCAACAATTATTGAAAGAAACTGGAACTTTTTAATTTCCATTGCAATTGATTTATTTTAGGCATGCATCAACATCAAAAGTTCATTTACTGGTCTACAGCGTAATAAATAACTAGATGATTAATTTTGGTGTAGGATTTGCTGGCACAGTTTGAACTGACGAAAAAATTGAATTTTAGAAACTGGATAACAGTTTTGAGTCTACTAGGCTTTACAGGGGAAACAGTTTTGAGTCTAGGGAAGCAGGGATTTTACAGTAAATTTAAATGGCTATCTAATTTCACCTACAATTATTGTAAGAAACTGGAACTTTTTAATTTCCATTGCAATTGATTTATTTTAGGCATGCATCGACATCAAAAGTTCATTTACTGGTCTACAGCCTAGTAAATAACTAGCGGCCGCGGTTGCATCTCTCGAAAGTTCATTTAGCGGCGTGAGCTCTAATATAATTATCAACCGAGTTTACAGAAGGGCCAATTTCTATTGGTTTAAGTTTTCAATGTCAAGAGGCCATTTCAGTAGCATTAAACACGAAAAATCTTGACTAGAATTTATGGGAGCAACACTTCCAAATGCCACAGCTTTGAGTTTTACGGACAAAATCATTGATTAAGGTTTCAAGAACTTGGTATATGATTTCAGCTGTAATTATCAGAGTTCACTGATTAAAGTAAAGTGGGCTAGACAATTTGCACTAATCAGAAGGTAGAATCTTGGGAGGTTCGTTCAGGGGCATAAACCCCTGGAAAAAATATGAATTTCGCCAACAAGCTCACATTCCAGTGCTCACGGTTCCAAACCTGCGGAAGTAAGTTGACTGTCACTAGCACTAACTTATTTTTGAGTGAGAATTTACAAGAACCAATTTGCAGTAACCGCAACTTATGGTCTCGCGAGGAAAATGCACGAATTTTTAATTAAATTTTAACGGCGTAGCTTTCGGTTCCTTAAGTTTCTAGTTACAATTGAACCGCTTAGTATGTAGTTTTAGAAAAGGCCCGTAACGATAATTTCAATGTAGGGCTTGTAGGCGCCACAAATCACAATGCTCGGTGCTTCGAATGCCACGGGTATCAACTGGTATAAACCCTAGTAAAAAACCCCGAAGAGGATTTACAAGTGCGAAAATTTTCAGATGTCGCGGTTTGGGAATTGAGAAAGAAAATGCCTCCATTGGGGCTTATATTACCAGACGTCGATTTTATTCCCGAGTAATTTGGAAGGGAAAGGGCACTATTACCCGTAAATACGCTGGTTGTCCATGTCAATCGCGAGGCAGAGCTTCTGATGACGAACAAGGGCATATGAAGTGGTAGCGGAGGAGGAATTACTGGTTCCTGCGCCCTTCTGCTCCTCATTTTTCTGCTTCTTCGGCTTCGCCATGGCACAGGTGGAAAAAAAATCTTAGTTCCTAATTTACATGGAAAGAAATAACCCTAATAACCCTGGTGTATAATATTTCCCCCGCGAAGCGTAACCTTGAGATGCGTTAGTGGCCTGAGCAGTGGCACATCCACGGGGGCTATCGTTCAGCAGAAAGAAAGAAAAAATACAGAGACAAGAAAAGGAAGGTAATTATTATGTACCCCCCTTCCTGCCCTTCTTTATAGGCCGCCTCTAGCGAAGATTGGTTGGTTATTTCTGCTGCTTCACCCAGTCCAATTCTTAACTCCAGCTAAGCTAAACCCAACCATTTCCACGCTGGTTTGATTAACGAGTTAAAAGCCACATCTCTTCTCAACCTTCATTGACATTCAATAATTTCATTACCGAAGTCCACATATGAAGCTTTCACTCTCTTACCATGAAATAGGTATTCATCGTTAAGCCAAAGAAAATTATTTAGTAGCATTTGTAAATTAAGTGTAGCAGTTAAGTGTATAGAAAATTATTTATTATTATTTACACCAAAATCAAGTATAATGATTAGGTTGATAGAAAATTATTTATTAACATTTGTACGAAGAAGCATAATGGTTGAGTGGTAGAAAATTATTTATTAACATTTGTACCAAGAAGCATAATGGTTGAGTGGTAGAAAATTATTGTAGTAAACAAAGTGTAATAGTTAAGTCTATAGAAAATTATTCAATAGCACTTTCACAAACCATATGCAATAAAAAATTATTTACCCTCACTTGGACCAAATAAGGTGTAATGTTTAAGTCGTAGAAAATTATTTACTCTCACTTGCACCAAATAAGGTGTAATGGTCAAGTCAATAGAAAATTATTTACTATCAATGTGTAATGGTTAAGTCGATAGAAAATTATTTACTATCACTGTGTAATGGTTAAGTCGATAGAAAATTATTTACTATCACTTGCCCTCAACGAGATGTAATGCTTAAGTCATAGAAAATTATTTATCTAAAAATTATAATATATTAGAGGGTACAAATCTTAAAGAACACAAGCAAATAATATCAAATAATGTTATATATAGACAATAAGATGATAGGAAAAATCAGCTTGAATGATGGAATCTTAGGAGAGAAAATATATTTTACTGATGAACCCACCAATCTTTTGAACTTGGATACAACTTTTACAAAGCAAAAAGCTTCCAAAATACACAAGGTGTATGGGAGTCTCTCCCCCAAATAACTTGCATATAGAAAGAACAACACACTTGTGCAATCCAAAGGATAAGATATGTTTGTTTAGATATAGCATGATGCATAAACCCTGATATATTAATATGTGTAGAAAATATTATTATATTACCTTTGATATAAAAGATATATAACAGTTATACATTATATTTTAATATTATTATTATATCAATTTTATTACTATGTAATTATAAATATTATAATTTTTAGATAAATAATTTTATATACATATAATTATATCAAAAAAATTAAAATTAATATTATTTATCATTATAATTAGTATATGACTTTAGTTTTAATTAATTATTTTTCCAATTTTAATTTATTTTGAAATTTAAACTAAATAATTATTAATTGATATTGTAATAATCAAAATAGTTAATTATAATCTTAATTTTTTTATTGAATTATATTATGATTTTGGTTATTATTAATTATTATTATTTTGACTAAAATTAAAATTAATATTAGATAACCTCATTAATGGGGCCAACAAGATTGGTCTTCCTACAAATCCTGGGGAAGGAATAATGAAGGGAGAACCTGAGCTAGAGTGGGTAAAGATCAATTTTGATGGGGCTTCTAAAGGAAACCCAAGGATGAGTAGGACAAGATGTGTTGTAAGGGACCACAATGGATTGATTATGGAACAAAAATTAGTTTGTCTGGGAATTATGACAAACAATGAGGTTGAATTTACGACAACTCTAAATAGCTCAGAGTGTGGAAGAGATCTCAAATTTCCTCGAGCGCATTTGGATGGTGACTTATTGATTACAATGAATGATATTCAGTAGAAATCCAATCCAAATTGGAAACTACATAAATGGATAAAATAGATTTGGGAAGTGGTGGGAAGATTTGAAAGTTTCAAAATTTCACGCATCTATAGTGAATGTAATTTGGTGGTTGGTGAGCTAGCAAAACGGGTCATGGAGCAACATTGACTAGCAAAGTGGGATAGTTTGGGTAGAGTTGGTGCTTAGGTGGAGGGGGGATGATGATGAAGTCAAGTGTGACACATAACTTTAAGTTCCTCATTTTTTAGAGTGTGGTGTAACCTTTCAAATTCATGATTAGTAAATTTGGATTTGATTGAGGAGAATAATGAGATTGATAAATGGGTGTTCTTAGTTGGATTTTTTGGTGGCCTAGCGAGTTGGATGATGGTACAAAAAGGATGATGTCTTTTATAATTTTTTAATTTTAAGGTATGTCTATTTATTATGCAAGGCTACGATAATAACAATTTCATTATTAGCTAGAATACAAATTTTCCAAATTGAGGGATGAGGAGGCTTTTAAATAAGGATTTTGGTTACAACCCGTATCAGTCAACTTGTTAAACTTTTCCCAAGAATCAAGAAGTCGAGTATGAAGGTGAGATGGATATGTCTATCTATCCCATGAGAAAGAAAAGACAAATGGCCTTTTTAGGTTAGAATCCATAGAAAAGGTTGAAATGTGTCTTTGGGTCTAGCCATGATCTAATAATCCACAAATTTAAAATGGTTTTGGGAGAAGAAGTTCTAAATACAAATCACCATCACCATTTTAATACAAACATTTCAGCCATGTTTTTTGCTACCCTTTCAAATGTTGGAGAATCAAAAGAGATCACAGACTTAATTTGCCAAGGCCTTATTCAGAAGTGATATCTTGGTGAAATTAGACATGTTCTAGAGAATGTGGAAGAAGGTAAGGACATTCCTCTTTCAAGGGATTACTATGTCGTTTGATGGTAGGGTTGTGTGATTGAGAGGTACCTCACTCATCAGTTCGATGATGTCTACTTCAATCCCGCAAATAAGGCTTTGAAATTGCAAAGTGCGTACTATTATTAAAAAAAGTGTTGGATTTGGTGTTGAATGACAACCCTGGGAGGATGGATGCAAAAAATATATGAAAGAGGAAGGACTAGTAGTGGACAAGGAGAAAGAAGAAGCTTTTGGAGAGGACATCAAGTAGGAGGAATTGGACTTTGGAAATGTGGAAGCTTTGCAGATGAAATTGGAATAGCATGCAGCTTGTGTGTCATAATGTCCAATCAAGGCAAGGTTTGCGGCCAGGGTAACGAAGTAGTTTAAGTAGTAGCTTCGATGTAATTTTCCCTCATTTTAGTATTTAAATTGTAGTTTCATATTTATGTTGTGAAGTATTCGAGTTGTATTATAGTTTAGAATATTGTAAAGAAGTATATGGTTTTCCTCGATTTTATCTTGGGAGACTTTTTTGGGTCGATGGGAATCTTTGTGTAAAGATGGTTTTGATAATTTGGGTGCTTTAGACAATGGGTGGTGTCTGGTTAGTCCAAACAAAGTGATGAAATTATATACATATTTAATATTATTAAATTCTAATAAATTGGGTTTAGCCCCTTAACTACTTTTGATTAATAAAAAAATTAAGATTAAATAATGGTGAAGATGTTCTCAATCAAGATTTTAACCAATTTAGTGATTCCCCAATGGATCATCATTAAAACTAGTAGTGGCAAGTGGGTTCAACAAGTGGAAATCGACGAGACCAATTACTATTACTCTAGATGTGGGCAAATAAATCATAGACTGGCTAGTTGTGGGATGCTGTCAAAACAAAGATGGACACCAAAGAAGTAGATGGTATTGGCTCTATCGATTCCTAGATTGGAAAAGTTGCCCTCAGCTCCAATCAACCCTCAAGAATATGGGGTGATGAAAGTTGTGAATGTGGGGAATTGGTGGAAAAGTGAAATCCTTAAGAAAGACAACTCTGGCCTTATGGATGGGGAATTGAATATTGCAAATTTAGCTCAAGTTTTCTCAAACTTGATCAAGATTATACCAAATAATAATGAAATTTTGGAAGAACCATCGAAGATTGAAACTATGGCTCTACAACCCGCTTTGAAGGGATTACAGATGGGGGATTTTGAGGATGACAAGCTACAAGCTTCAAAATGCAAAAGTGTCATCTTAGAGATGAATTAGGGCTTGTCAACCCCGGACATAGTATCTAATCAACCTATCTATCCTTGGGTAGTGACAAAAAGTTGGGTAAGAAGACCGTATGAAAGTCCAATATGAAAAAAGTGGGAGGAAGAGGTCTCTTGAAAAATAATTCACTAGTATCAAAGCCTATATGACCAAATCCAAGGGAGTTAGTGTCTCCCTTAAACGTCAATAAAGATCTTATCTTGGAATGTTAGGGGTTCAAACGCCTATGACAAGAAGCACCTAATTAGGCGTCATTTGGATTGTCTAAGGGAAAATATCTTTCTCCTTTAGGAATCAAAAGTTAGTCAAGAGTAACGTCTCAATTTTCTTTAAGTTTTTTAAGTAGGATGGTTTTTTCTAGGATGCCCCTAGCGCAACGAGAAGTTTAGGTATTTTATGGAACCCTATGTAGGTTTCTTTGATGGTGTTGTAAAAAGAAAGCTCATGGATGTTATGTGATCTAGAATCAAGTGAAGTGAAGTATTTTTTTTCTTTTTGGACTCTAAGTTAGTTAGAGAAACTAAAGCCTTGAGGGATGTCAAAGTCATGCTTGGTGGTGATTTGTATGACATTTTGGATCCCAATGAGAAAATTGGAGGGTTGAGTAGATTGAATAATATTTCTCTATATTTTAGAGGTTTTGTTGATGAAGTCGCTCTATTTGACTACCCTCTAAAGATTGAGTCATTTTCTTAGATCAATCAAATTTGGCTTCGCCTCCATCTCCAAACGATTAGAACATTTCCTTATTTTGAGCAATTGGTTGCGGGTGGGGGTGGTGTTGGAGTCCAAAAGTTAGTCCATCTCAATTTATAATCACTATTTAGTGACTATGGAGATCACTTCCTTTGTTGCCCCTAACAAAGGCTATTTAAAGGTTGAAGCATGTGGTTCAAAGATCTTGAGTTGATTCACAATCTAGAGAAATAGTGGCTAGAAAGTAAAGATATTAAAGGCACTATCACCTTCAAGCTCGTTAAGTGAGTTCAACACCTAAAAGGAAATATGAAGGAATGGAATGTCCTTTCCTTTAAAAATATAGCCAGAGAGAAGGAGTGATTTTAAGTAGAAATAGAGTGACTCAATGAGAAAGTACTGAAATTAAGCATATTCAAAGATGAATTTGATTTGGAAAGAAAACTAAAACTTGAATATGCATAGCTTTTGCCTCGCGAAGAAGCATTATGGAGGGACAAGACCAGATAAGTGTGGTTCTCAGTTGGAGACAAGAATGCTAAGTCCTTTCAACCCTCCACCAAGGCCAAGCAATGTTTTAATAGGTTAAATGATATCAAATGTGTTGATATAAGTGTAGTGTAGATACTAGAGGATGTTGAGAGAGAGACTATCAAGTTTTTTAGAAGCTTTCAGTCCTGGTTGGCTCTAAGGATTCATCGGACAAAAGTCATTATTGGACTGCACTCCTAGATATGTATCAATTGAATAAACTACATGCTTGTGTCTCCATTTTCTTAGGAGAAGGTCAGGAGTGTGACCTTCCAGGTCCATTTTGACAAGGCATCAAGCTTGAATGGCTTCACAACACTATTATTTCAAAGTGTTGGCACCTTTAAGGGTAGGAGGTATGGACATTATTGGAGGAATTTTGAATGAACAAAATATTCGTCATAAGAATTAACAATACCGTCATTGCATTCATCACAAAGGAGGTCATAAAATCCTTTACAGAATAATGGTTGATCTTGCTTTGCAATGTTATTTACAAAACTATGCTAAAGGTACAAGCTAACCACCTTAAAGTTATCGTTACTTCAGTGATTTGAAGAATGAAATGCTTTTACACTTGGTAGGGATATCATGAATAACATAATTTTGGCAAACAAAACAATCCATTTGATTGCCAAATATGAGACTAAGTGGAAGCTTATCAAGTTGGATATTAGCAAGACATGTGACTAAGTGAGGTGGCATTTTAAAATCTAAGTTCTAGAAAGTTTTGGCTTTAACAACACTTGGATCCAAATAATTTTTTACTGTGTATTGACAAATGGCTCTTGTGTAGAATTTTTTTGGTTCTTCTAACGGGTTGTGACAATGGGGATCCCTTGTCCCTATCATTATTTTTTATTAGGGTCAAGTTCATGGGAATATCCTTTAATTTGTGGCATAGTCTGAATATATGGTGGGGGTGAGGGTGAGGGTGGTGTAAAGTGTATAGAACTATATACATGTCTAGTTTGGATATGATACGAATCTGCAGATGATGGCCACAAAGGAAGGGGTTGAAGGTATTGAAGAGATCCTGGAGAAATACATCAGTGTGTTAGGGAAAATCTTGAATAGAAGTAAGTCATAGATATTATTCTTCAAAACCATGACGACTTTACAAAGATGTATTGCACAACTTTTGGGTTTTAGTATTGGTTCACTTCCTTCAAAATACTTGTGTGTGCCACTATTTAGTGGAATGAACAAATCATTTTTTGGGGACTACATTGTATCAAAATTCAAAGCTCGCATCTCTTCATAGAAGTCCAAGTGGTCAACATTGGTTGGAAGGATAACAATGATCAAATGTGTTTTGGTTGCCATGTCAATCTTTTTCATGTCTTGCATCTAGTTCAACAACAAGGTTGTGGGTCTACTGGAGGGGCTATTGAAGAAGTTATTATGGGAAGAGACAAAGAAAGATAAAAAGAACCCTCTAATCAATTAGGATATAGCATGTTTGCATAAGGAAGAAAGTGGTGCTAGTCTGAAAAAATTAAAAATGTAAATCATGACTTTGGGAGTGATTTATTTGAAAAATGTACAAATAACCTCATAAGTTGCGGTGAAGTCTAGTCCAAAAGAAATATTTAAACTGTGGTGATCCTAGTTTCATCCTTACATTGGCTAATTTAGTGGGTGGCTCGATGACATGGACATTTCTATCAAAATTTGGACCAATCATATTTGACTAGTTGTCTTGGAAAATCATTTGCTGGTGGAGTTCACCTTTTCAATTTGGTGTTGGGATTGGATGCAATCCCAATTGAGTTGGGTGGTTCAAAGGCAAAAATATATGATGGCTCTTGTTAATATTTTCTTGAGGATGAATGATAAGTCTTTGTGGGATGATTTATGGTAGGTAACCTCTTCTATGGTGGTATAACATGTGTGGAAGGAGAGGAGCATAGATTTTTTTTATAAAAATGACAAAATAGTTCAGTTTGTTATCTGGAAGATTAAGGTGGGTTTGTGTGAACTAATGAATGCCACATTTTTGGTCATGGAGGAGTATAGTTTAACAAATTAGGATAATGCTTTTTTAATAATAGGTGGCCCAAATTGAAGGTCTCAAAATATATAAAGAAGATTAATAAGAGGGGCACCAAAAGGTTGAAAAGTGGTTGGCCCCTCCTTTGGGAAGATTGAATCTTAACTTTGAGAGAGCCTCTAAGGGAAATCTAGGGTTCGCCATAATTGGTTTTTTTTAAGGGATGAGAATGGATGATTGTTGGGAAACCAATAATGAAGCTAAATCTGAAGTCTTGGTAAGAGGGCTTTGGACATGTAGATTTAAGGCTGTTCATAGTCTTGACATAGAAGGGGGCTCACTTGTTTTCATTAACATTTGGTATTAGATCTAAATAAATTTTGAATAGGAAGTTGATGGGTTGGGTTTGAAGGATTTGGGAGTGTGTGGAATCTTTCACAAAATTTTCCATAGTAAACATATACCGAGAAGAAAACATAGTAGTTGAATTTTTGGCTAATGAAGGTGTGACCCAAAAAAACCAAGAAAGGATTAAATTAGGGTCGGAGAATTGGATTGGTCTTGCTGAGGTAGAAATAGCCTATAGGAAGAACTATCAGGTGTAATTTTATCTTCGACTTTTATTTTTCTCCTCTGCTAGTATGTCTCTCAATTCAGGAAGACCTTGGTACTCTAAAATATTATTTTGTACGACATGACCACTGGTAATCAAATTTTATAGTAGACTTTCTTGGAATTTTCCAAGGAGTGATGGATATATTGGATTGTATTATGCCTTTTTGGACAAGTTTGGAGAACTTAAAAAATTAGATCGCGCCACTTGATGGGACTACCCTTTAGGGTGTGTTCAATTCGGCACGAGGGTTAACTGGCTTCGATGCGATGTATGCTAGTTTCTATCTCTACTTTTGGTATTTTTCTAGGACATTATAAAGACAATGGATGTTAGTCGTGATAGCTTACTAGTAGATGTGGGGATGATTCTTCTCTTTTCCAACTGATATATATGGGCATTTCCTCTCCTTATTAGCCCGAGTTTTGGGGTATTCTCTATAGGGTGTGTATTTTGCTAAGAAAAGAGTTTGTAGAGATAATCTGGATGTTGTGATAGAGGTTGTGAGTCATCTCCAGGTTGTTCCTAATTCGAAGATAATGTTGGACATCATGGATCTAAATGCAGTTGGGAAGAAAGTGATAATGCAAAAATAATGGAGTGTATTCAAGAGGGGAGTTGAAAAGAAAATTAATGTTGAGAAATCCAAGGCATTTGTGAATGCTAATAATGATCTTTTGCCTCAAGAGGATGTATTTAGGATTATAGATATTGGTGCAAGAGTAGGTTTTTTTCTTGCATAAATACTAGTTTCTCACTGCAATGTAATCTATTCTTTTAATTAGAGAGAACTACCCCTATGGTAGCACCTCTCTAAAAAAATAAAAATAAAATTAAGATTAGATAATAATTATGGTTACAACTATTCAATAATTAATTAATTTATATCATTTTAATCATATTAATATTTATCTATTTGAGAACTATTCAATTTTAAAATGTAACCACCTGAATTCGGTCTGTGGTAACTATGGACCCTATTTGCCCTAAGTGTGATCATACCCTCGATTATGTCCAAACGACCCTGTTACTGCTTGGCATAATTCTTTAAATCAATTTAATGTCCTAGGTGATTTTTATCACTGATTTATATTAACTATTATAGCCATACAATTCAAATCAATTTCGACCAATCAAATCAAACATGGCTATAGTATTTAATTATAAAGGAATTAAATAAATCCCTAAATCAAATAACCACTTGCAATTAACCCATTCCCCTAGCCTATTTAATTTAATTAAAATAGATATAGTCCCCTAATTATTAAAAAGCAATTTCATTGTTTAAATAATTAATTTCTATATTTCTAAATGAATTAAATAAGTTTATTTCATTTATTAATATTCCCCTAAACCCCAACCTAACCTATCTCAA
>MU225240.1:9551370-9568207 GCA_018584345.1 Thuja plicata
CCCAGTAGTGTGACAATTGATGTGTGAGCTAACAGACATTCAAGCATTGGGCCTATAACATTGTATTATGAATCCATTGACCTAGATTAATCTGACTGTTCATTGTTGAGACCTTGTGATAACCTTGAAACTTGAAAAAGTTGTATAACATACATATTATCAGTCTTCATTCTTCAAAAACACAGTGTCTGTCGTGCTTGTTTCCTTGATCAGTTTCTAAAAATGCAAAACAAAACATCCAAACTATCAAAATGAGTCAAATGTGTTAAAGTCTAGGGTTGTCAATGTCAATTGTCTTGCAAATCAAAAGCATTGTTCCAAAATATCAAAATTGTCAAGCAGTGATACCCATCTTTTAGTCTTTTTTTGAGACTGTTCCTCTTTTACCGCAATTGCCCGCGTTGTACCACAATTGAAGGAATTCGGCCATAGTTTAATTGTTTATTGCCGCAATTTGTAGGATTTGAGAGACAAATCCATAGAACCCAAAGAAAACCTGCATGCAAAAACCTGTTACAGAAGAGAAGCAGAAAGAGGGAAAGAGAAGAACTCAGAAGTTGCTCAGAAAGTGAGAGCGAAATTATAATCTAAATTAATGAAAAAGAAACTACAAAGTTTAACCTATAAAGGTGAACTAAACCCTCAAACTAGAAAAGCTAGGTTTGTACATTAATAATTAATATAAATATTAATTATAATACACCTAAGAGATAGCTTAAGTAAACTAGAGTAATAAACAACTTAATTAATTAAATCAAAGTGATCTAATTAATAAGTGTAAATAGATAATTACTCTAACACCCCCCCTTAAGCTCAGCTCAGGAGGTAAGCTAACCAAGCACAGCTATGAAAGCAAGAAAAGATGAGTCCCGGCAACAAGGCCTGATCAGGTACCCAAGCACAACCAAATCTCTATAAAGTGGAGAAATAGAGAAAACCACATGGGAAAAACCCTACTCCAAGAAGAGATAGAAGAAAATGAAGAAAAGAATGGCTCAAGAGACTCTCTCAAAACCATAAGTACAATCAAACCCCCCATTAGAGAGGGATGAGACACCAAGCCCCCCAGAATAATGGAACCCCTGTAGGAATGATCAAACCAATGGAACTCCAATGTGGAAGAAATAGAAGTACAAAGTAACAAGGGAACCCCTGAATGAGCGCTGAAACTAAAAGGCTGAGCTGGTGCTCAAAGGAGAATGAATGGGACTCCTAGAATGGAATCCCCAATGAAGGTGGGCCAATAGATGGGCTGAATTTTTTAGCTAAGAGGAGATGAATGTCCTCAGATATGCCCTTAACAACTGGAGGGGAAGTCTCGATGCAGGGAGTGACCATAACAGGAACTGCTGAAGAAGAATCATGCTGAACAAAGGCAGGCGCAACAGGAGGAGGAGGTGGAGAAGCCACAACACTGATCTCAGGAGCAACATAGAAGTTTAGGTGACCCGACTTCTTCTCACTAGGCACTCGTGAAGTAGGAGAGATATTCTCTGATACAGGAGATGGTGGACCAAAATGGGAGGAGTACAGGCGGGTGGCATGATCAACTATCCCTGTAGCAACAATGCGGCTAGTCGCACAATCTCGGATGTGTACAGAATCTGCATTGAACTCAACTGTCTTCTCCGTCCCACTGTGAGTAATCTGATAAATGAAGAGAAGGTTATGGAGAGAAGGTTCGATGACAAGGATGGAACACATAGTACATCATGGAATGCACCACCATCGATGTCAATAGAACCCTGACACACATGGGCATAACAGTATCATTCCCCATCAAGATGTGTGGGGTAGGAGAGGCCACAAAAGCTGAGAAGGAACTCTGAGAAGATGCCATATGATGGGAAGCACCGGAATCCAGCAACCACCTAGAAGAGGGAGCTATAGCAGATGCACATAAGGCATGATCCTTTCCATTGTCTGACCCATCTACCTGAGCTGATGATAAAGAAGACCAACGAGAAGAGGAAGAAGGAATATCAATGTTGCTCTTATGAAGAGAGCTGTCAAATCAACAATCTGTTGGGCATATCCATCTACCTTCTTCTGAAAGCACTGAGACTCATCATGATTGAACTTATTGCAATAAGTACACTTGGGTTTGTCTATCTTCGATTTCCCCTTAGGTGAAGGAGGTGGGCTAGAGGAATGTTGGGAAGGAGAATCCTTCCAAGATTTTGGGGATGATGATACCTGTTTCTGCTCTGGTTAACATGGAGATGGGTGAGCAACCAAGGCATGGCTCATAGAGCCTGAAGTATCATGAAACTGTTGAATCTTTGACTACTCTCGAGTCAATCAATCACAGAAGGCCACAAATGAAGGCATATTGTGCCTAGGACCCAAGGCATCCGTAGTGGAATAAAAAGCGGAGGAGAAAATTTGGAACTCTCCACGAAGCTTTGAGAGTATCAAAAAGATACACTCATCATCTGATTTGGTCTTCCCACATCCATGTAAAAGTGAGCGGAGAGCATTGAACTTCATCAAGAAGTCCTCAATGGTGGAAAAACTATCAGGAGACAAGGATGTCAAGTCTACATCAAGCTGAAGTGCCCTAAATGCATTTACTATGCCAAACAAATCTGCAAACTTTCCCCAATATGCGCGAGAAGTGGTCAAACCATCTAGATGAAATAGGAGGCTGTCTGAAATGTGCAGTGCAATCAAACCCATGGCTTCATCCATTTTATTTCTGTGCTAGAGGACCTCAAACAGATGCTACAGAATAGGTTGGTGTTCATCCAGACATGACCATAAGCCACGTGACATGAGTAGCCTGGTCATGTGTGCTTTCTAGGTGTGATAATTGTGTGGTGTCAATCGGGCCACAGAGGGGTCTGACATTAAGAGAAAAAGTAGATGGAAGTGGAAGAGTTGTTTCTAAATTAAAGTACAGAAATCAAATGCACCCCCTCATAATGTATAATTCTATCCTCCTATACAACAAAAGACAACTATAGAAAGCATAAAAAATGAGAAGAAAACCTGTAACTAGATGTAGAGATGGAGGAAAAATAAGCCTCTACTTTGATGCCAAAAATGAGAGCTCAAATGACTGAATCAACAATCAAGACTATCACCATTGTGTCTGGCTTGGAAACACCTTTTCGACAATATTTTGTTTTCCAAAAATGGACATTGTATGCACAAGTTACGACCAAAAAACCAATTGCTCCTCCGAAAATGAGCTCACTAGAAAAAACTAGTCACGGGAAAAAATTTGACGGTCAAATGACCGTCACAGACACTGGGAAAAAAATTGACGGTTGTTTGCCTGTCGCAGGCCTGTCTTGTTGGAAAAAAATTTCATCACTGGAAAAGGTGGAAAAGCTGTCTGAAATTTTGAAAATGGCCGGAAAAAAACTCTGGCAGGGTGACATCAGTAGTGATGTCACCATTGTGTGTGCCGATGGCGGGTGGTGGTGACAGGTGGAAGGCCGTCGACGGAGGTGGTGGTCGGGCGGCTCCTGGGTGGATCCTGGGTGGTAGCGCTGGTGGGGCGGCTCTGATGGTCGGTGGCCGACGCGCCGGCTGGGGCCAGGGTGGCCGCTCTGGTTGCTCTCTGGCTGCACTGTGCAGGCCCTAAAAAAACCTTTAAAAAATCATTTAAAAATTTTTTTTTTTTGTTTTTTTTCTCGATTTTCATGTCGTACAGCCTAGGAGGGAGAAAAATTTCCTCTGGGGTCACTGTGACCAAAAACAACAAACTTTATATGATTTTTGACTCTCTTGGGCCTTTTGAACGCAATGGTGGAGTCCATTTTGGCTCAAAGTACTCCAAAAAATAGCACCTCCTCCAAAGTGAAGGAAAAGACCCAGAGAAGCTATGGCTTTCGACTATAAATCATGGCTTCAAAAACCCTTGTACCAGGCAGCAGCAGGGAAGCTCTGATACTATGTAGGATTTGAGAGACAAATCCACAAAACCCGAAGAACCCCTGCATGCAAGAACCTGTTACAGAAGAGAAGCAGAAAGAGGGAAAGAGAAGAACTCAGAAGTTGCTCAAAAAGTGAGAGCAGTATTTTAATGTAAATCAATGAAAAAGAAACTACAAAGTTTAACCTATAAAGGTGAACGAAACCCTAAAACTAGAAAAGCTAGGTTTTCACATTAATAATTAATATAAATATTAATTATAATGCACCTAAGTGATAGCTTAAGTAAACTAGAGTAATAAACAACTTAATTGATTAAATCAAACTGATCTAATTAATAAGTGTAAATAGATAATTACTCTAACACAATTGACTTGTTTATTACCGCAATCGACTATACACTTTACCGCAATCGGTGTAGTTTTGCCACACTTGACCAGAGATATTTTACACATTTTTTAAACCTAAAAACCCTGAGATAACTCTTCATTTGGAGTCCAAAACTAGTGTCTATCTTAGGAAAATGCGAAGAACATTGTGTGAATCTCTAAACATTAAAGATCATCCCTTCTCTATAAAGCACGATTATTGTCAAAAACATTGTTAGTTCGAAAGCTCAGACTTGAAATACCTTGATCTCATCATATCAAACATCATTATATTTATCAAAGTGACTTTGTCCAAGGCAAAGGTGAAAAATCTTATATTTTTATATCATCACGACTTTGAGATCAAGATATAGCAAAATCTGTCCTTAGAATTACCATTGCCCAAAACATAACTCGCACTTCCTTAGAAAGGATTTTCTTCCTTGTTTGCTTTGTATCACTTGTTTTAGTTACAAAATTTGGACCACACTATGTCTCAAACACCTCATGGAGGGACTTACACAAGGTCTAAGGCTAGAACACAAGTCGATGAGTCATATATCAATAGATTCCCTGCTTGGGAAACAGAGTAAGAGAACGATCCTTTCATAAATACCACTTCTACTTTGTTCCTTGAACAACCCCGTGGGGCAGCTCTTTTCCAAAATGTCACAGAAGAGGAACTAGAGGATATAGAGAAAGATGATTATTCCACACAAGTAGTTGACATTGTTGTAGAGAGGAATCTTGAATGCTTCTTAACCATGCTAATAAAGAAGGGAGTCAAACTCCCCGTTGAATTCAGAGTATCAACTATATGGCTTGAAAACCCTCTCGCATGTCAAAACACTACTCAGCCTCCTCAGATATTGCCTGTTATCTCTCAAATCTTCCCACCATTGGTATTACCCACATTGACACAGATGATACCCAGTCAAACCAATGGCACGAACCAGGCCAACACATCTTCCACTCAAAGCATGACAGGCTCACAATTGAGAGCACCTGTGGTTACTAGTATGCTCTCACCTTCGATCACATGGTCGGGGAAATCAAGCTCTCAAGCTATGCCTTCCATTACACCAAACACCAACTGTTCTGAAACTATGTCGCTGTTGCAGTCAACTCATACTAGTCTTGGGATCAACACCTCATGCCCACAAGGATCCATCCTTGTAGGTACAACTTACATTCAATGCCCACCCAAGGCTACACCTTTTCCCATTCTGACATCAATCCAACCTCCACAATAACAACCCCAGCTTCAGTTGCCTCAAATCCAACCCTAGCTTCAGTTGCCTCAAAACCAACCCCCGAAACAACAACCCCAACTTCAGTTGCCTCAATTCCAACCCCCGCAACAGCAACCCTAGCTTCAGTTGCCTCAATTCCAACCCCCGCAACAGCAACCCCAACTTTAGTTTCCTCAATTCCAACCTCAGCAACAACAACCCCATCTTCAACCCCAACCTCAGCAGCAGCAATATCAACCCCAATAGTATCAACCACAGTTCTAATCACAACAACAAATGCATCAAAACCCACCATGGGCTACTCATGTGCCCCCATTTCCAAATCACTCAGTGGGAAATCAATATCAAGTCCTCAGGATGAAATACTATGTTCCTACTCAAGGGACACAGAGGCGCAGCCTCATACCCACTATAGCACAGAGGAACATCCTCACACACCAACCTCAATATCAAACGGACATGTTAATGCAACAAATGCAAACCCTTCAAACCCAAATGATGGATATGCAAAATCATGGGCAAACTAAATCCTCCACCGTAGAGGATTTATACCCATACCCCTTTGACCATTCTCTCCACATGTCTCCGTTCCTAAATCACTTCTCAGTACCAAAATTTGACAAATATAGGGGCAATACCAACCCTATTGAACATATCTGAGAGTTTTTTGCTAGTTGTGTGAAGTCACCCATGATGAGACATATTTAATATGACTATTCCCACAAAGCTTGGCTGGACCAGCAATGGAATGGTTCTCACATTTACCTCATGGCATTCAGTCTTGGGGTGAACTGGCTGAAAAGTTCATAGCTCACTTCCATCATAACATCGAGCACAAGGTCAGTATCAAGGACCTTTGTGATATCAAACAGAAGGATGGAGAGTCTTTTGTGAAGTTCCTACAGAGATGGAGGAATACGACAAACCGCATAACATATGATGTGCCTGAACAAGACCTAATAGTCATGTTTGTTGACAATCTAATTCCAGACATGTCATTCACAACAGAATTATAGTTAGCTCTGAACTTCACACAACTCATTGAACGAGGAGTTCGTTGTGAGTAGAACTTAGTCAAACGAGGAATCCTTGCAAATCTGACACAAAAAAATACAAACAAAAATGCAACGGACAAAGCTAAGTAGTGGAACAAAAACAAAAATGTCACTAGCGATGGTGTCATTGATGCGAAGATAGTCAACTACACACAACCTAAGGTGTCACTACAAGGCGCACCTGTGGCCAACCAATAACCCACAAGGCCCACTCAACAAGCATACACCCAAAACCAACCTCCCCCTATACAAGTGGTCGTTGTGTCAAACAGTCAACAATAGAATCAACGCAAACCACAGTTTCAATTCTAGCAACTATATTTCACACCATTAGGACAGTGGATAGAATTAGCTTTACGCAAATTGATATAATCAAACACTATCACTCTCCCCAAAATCAGGGAATTTGAACAATATGCAAACAAACCAAGGTGGTATAATGACAAAGACTTCTGTGAGTTTCATCGCGTGAAAGGGCACAAAATGTCTAACTATTTTCGTTTGAAACACGCTATCCAAGATCTGATTGACACAAGGGCCATCGATGTGACAAATACCCAAACCAAAGGCACAACTGATCACATTATCTTCAACGATACCTTTCATGATCACAATAAGGGAAAAGCCTCTGGGTCTTGTGGACAGGCAAAAAACGTTAATTATACATATGCCAACAGTGATAATGTTATCAATTGCCTCAATCCTCTAGATAGCCATGTGGCTACTATCACTATCAAAGACCAAGGTAATAATTGTGCTATAACAATGCGTCACACCAGAGTCATCTTGCAAGGAGTACCATCCTCATCTACTGTATCTACCAATCCTAAAGCAAACTCAGATCCACAACCAAGCATAGTGGATCAACTAAAGTGCACACCTGCCCAGATCTCCATGTTTGACCTATTGCACATATCTCCACAGCATAAACTGGCACTTGACCAAGCCCTTCAGAATGCAGCTATCCCAAGGGACATAACACCTAAGAGCTTCCAAACGATGGTTAACCATATAGTTGCTAACAAACATGCCACATTCACAGACCGTGATGTGTCGCCGCATAAACCCCTGCATAATGATCCTTTGCACTTATTGGTCCAGGTGCACAAAAGCGCTATCCATATGGTCCTTGTTGATGGTGGAGATGGGTTTAACATTTGTACTCTAAAGTTAATCAAACAACTAGGCTATTCAGAATCCAACATTGATGTCACAAGAAGGATAAATATCAGAGTTTATGATGAAGAGGAAAGGTCCTCTAAAGGTATTATCATTCTACCTGTCTGTATCGGTCTAGTGGTAAAAAACACTCCCTTCCAGATCTTAGATCTTGATTTGGGATACAACATGCAACTAGGAAGACCCTGGATACATGAAATGCAAGTTGTACCTTCGACACACCATCAATGCATCAAGTTCCCACACCAGGGAGAGGAAATCATCATAGAGGGAGATCCCAATCCTTTCCAATACTGTAATGTGGTCCAAATCAACACTGATAACCAGGTACCCTCAAACCAAGATGCAAGCATCCCATCCTCTTCAGAATTAAATCCTAAGGATGTCACACAGACAACAAGAAAGATATCCATTAACCAAGATGCAAGTATTCCCTCCTCTTCAGATTCAAATCCTAAGGATGTCACACGAAAAGCGGACAAAATATTCATCACTGACAAAGGCTGTGGTGAGTACAGAAATGAAGAGGCTTTCACCATCACGCACATGCCTCAGAGCCCAAGAACTTATGGCACACCACAACCTGTTATTACAATAGAAACTCCATAGCCTGTTATATTCAGATGTCCGCCCACAACCTTTGTCAAATGGGGAGACATAGCAGAAGAAAAGCCATTTGAACAAGATATCAGTACATGGTTATACCAAGACCCACAAGAGACAATCTGACAAACCCTACCCTTGTCAAACTATGGTAATGGTTATATAATGTTACAAAGATTCAAGTATGATGGTATAACCGGCCTGGGGGCAAGACAACAAGGCATAATGGAATTGTCTCTCCCGCCAACCCATAGAAACAAGAGAAGGTTGGGCTATGGACAATAAAGAACTGGTCCTATAATCCAAGACATCCAAGTTGATCAGGAACAAATAGCAGAGATGCACCAGGGGCACAACACAGAACATGTCTTGATAAGCAACATATTAGCACAGTTGTTGCCTGCCGAAGAGGGAACTACACAAACCCGAATAGACCTCCACATTGCAATCGACGATAACGAAGGAAGTGAGACATCTAACAACCGTTCTCTCGAGACTGACTCCCATGAGTATGAGTGGAGATCCCTTCACGACTCTGAATCGTCGATCCCAGATTATTCCCCTTGGTTGGACACTATCATAAACCTAGAAGACTTATTTGGCCAACTATCCATTGCCAAACAACCCTGCATAGATAAGCATGCCATTTATCATTCCTCCAGTGTCACATCCACATCACAGTCGAGTTTTCTAGGAACCATGTATGTAGTCCCTTTCAATCAAATAGAGTCAAACAACCACGAAGGTATCTATCTTATACACCCAGAGCTAATAGAGTGGGATCAACAAGGACCGCATGATTTAGATGTCTTTGAGAACGATGAGGCTATTGCTGATTTCATGGGACTTAGGGAAGGCATTCCATCAGGAGACCACAAGGCAGGCTTCACCATTGACCTCGATAGAGTGGCATATTTTGGGGAGGCAGCTCCTCTTTCCAGTCCATAAGAGAAAAAAGAACAAAAAAATGATAAAAAGCTAAAACAAGACGTATCTTCTAGCGAAAACCTCACTAAGGCGCTAGAAGATGGAAAGAAGGAACTCCTCCCCTTGATAGAGGAAAAATTGGCATTACTAGCAGAAGAAACAAAGGAAGTCAATTTGGGAGATGACAAGAACCCAAAGAGCATATACTTGGCAAAATCACTCACCCCTGAGGAGATAGAACAGTTTATCAGCTTCTTTAAAGCAAGGATGATCAATTTCGCATGGTCCTACTCGGATATTCCAGGGTTAGATCCAGAGCTAGTACTACACCATCTCCTATTGCTACCCAACACCAAACCTATCAAGTAGAAGCTGAGAAAGATGCATCCCCATGTTGCATTGCTAGTCAAGGCAGACTTGAAAAAGCTCCTAGATACCAAGTTCATAAGACCAATACCATACGCAGACTGGATATATAACTTGGTGCCAGTTACAAAGCACAGTGGTCAGATATATATTTGCACAAACTTCAAAGATCTCAACATAGCTTGTCCCAAGGATGACTTTCCCTTACCCAACATTGATATGATAGTAGATCTAACCGCTGGACATCAAATGATATCACTCATGGATGGATTTTCAGGGTATAATCAAATAAGGATCACGCCAGAAGACCAACATAAAACAACTTTCACATGTCCTTGGGGCACTTACTGTTGGAACCTCATGTCGTTTGGTCTCAAAAATGCTGGCACGACATATCAAAGGGCTATGACAACTATATTTCCTGATCTCATCCACAAAACAATGGAAGACTATGTGGATGACATACTAGCCAAGTCAATGCTTCGCAAGGATCATCTACAAGTATTGGGATCAATCTTTGACAAAATGCAGGAATTCAAGGTCTGTCTAAACCCAAAGAAATGTGCATTCGGTGTCATAGCAGGAAAGCTACTGGGGTTCATAGTGTCACATAGAGGCATCGAAGTAGACCCAGAGAAAGTCAAGGTAATATTGGACATGCCTCCACCATCGAACCTGAGGCAACTAAGAGGGTTACAAGGAAGGCTCCAATCAATCAGGTGCTTCATAGCTCAGCTAGCATACAAGTGCCACCCATTCCAACATCTATTGCACAAAGACGTCAAATTCATATGGACCAAGCAATGCGAACAAGCATTCCAAATATTCAAGGAATACCTCCTCAAGTCTCCTATATTGGTGCACTAGTCCAAGGTAGATCATTGCTTATGTATATCTCAGCAATGGAGTCAACATTATGTGTACTCTTGGCACAACATGATGACGCAGGTAAAGAAAGGGCCATCTACTATCTAAGCAGAACATTGGTTGGATATGAGCTCAACTACATGCCAATTGAAAAGTCATACCTTGCAGTTGTCTTTGCTTCCCAAAAGCTGAGACATTATATGTTGAGTCACCAAACAATGTTGATCGCACATATTGATCCTTTAAAGTACCTCCTAAGAAAAGAAGTGCTCACCGGATGACTTGTGAAGTGGGTAATGATCTTAAGTGAGTTTGACATTGAGTACATAGATAGAAAGGCCATCAAAGGGCAAGTGATCACAGATCAACTAGCATAGGCATCCATTCAGGACCATCAACCTATTATTTATGACTTTCCTGACGAATCTATTATGACACTACAACCAACGATTGAGGTATGGCAACTCTATTTTGATGGGTCATGCACGAACCATGGTGCGGGGGCAGGGATAATGCTTATCACTCCAGATCATGATACAATTCCAAAGTCTTTCAGACTCAACTTCCCATACACAAACAACATAGTAGAATATGAAGCACTGGCCATCAGTCTAAAGATAGCAATTCAATGGAGAATCAAGAACCTTAAGGTCTTTGGAGGCTCGTAGTTGGTCATCAGTCAAGTCAACAATGATTATACGACCAAAGATGAGAAGCTCATACCATACAGAGCACAGATGGAAACACTACGCACCAAGTTCCATTACATCTTCTTCGAGCAAGTCCCACGAGCACAGAACAAAGTTGCAGACGCGATGGCTACCATAGCATCATTGATTGATATGCCAGACAATGAAACAAGATTCCAGTTTCTATTAGAGAAACTCTTGGTGCCATCACATCAAGCATCCATCACAGAATCAACATGCGTCCTTGTTGGTCCTGAAAACCCATGGTACCAAGATGTCTATAACTACCTCCAAAATAGTGTCTTACTCCCAACTTGTCTAGGAACTAGAGAAAGTCCCTCATCCACGAAGCCTCTAGGTATACCATCCTCTTAATTACTTTATATAGACAAATTCTAGACGGAAGGCTACTACGATGTTTCACTTCCACAGAATCCCAGAGAGCTCTGTATGAGGTACATGAAGGAATTTGTGAAACCCACGGAGGTGGCAACAACTTAGCTAAGAAGATCATATGCATGGGATACTATTGGCCCACAACAGAGACAGATGCACATAAACATGTACAAAGGTGTAAACAGTGTCAGATTCATGGAGACCTTATCTATGCACCAGCCCAGGAACTAAATCCTATCACATCACCATTGCCATTTTCCATGTGGGGATTTGACCTAGTGGGAAAAATTACACCTTCATAAAATGGACACAAATACATCATAGCAGCAACAGAGTACTTCACCAAGTGGGTGGAAGCAATTCCCCTCACTTACATAACTAGAAAGCAAATAGCAATGTTCATACTTAACCACATTATCTGTCGATATGGGATCCCTCAAACTATCCTGACAGATCATGGTACACCTTTCCAGAACAAGGATGTTGAAGAGCTATGTGAATAGTTCCATATCAAACAAGGGTTCTCCTCATTTTATTATCCTCAAGGGAACGGACAAGCCGAAGCTACAAACAAAACAATCTTGAAAATATTGAAGAAAACAGTGAACGAATCAGGGCGAGACTGACATTTACAACTTAGTCCTACATTATGGGCATACATAACTAGTGTGAGAACACCTATAGGAGCCTCTCCTTTATCCCTAGTCTATGGATCAGAGGTGGTATTACCCCTCGAAGTGGAAATCCCATCCCTAAGGATATCATTGAAGAACCTGATTACAGATGAAGACTATAGAGTAGCAACGCTCAGTGAATTGGAGTTACTAGATGAAAGAAGACAACATGCCTTCGACCACTTACAAGGCTATTAGAATCGCCTTAGAAGAAACTATCACAAGAAGGTGAAGCCACAAACATTTGAGGTAGGAGACCTTCTCCTCATGGAAAATCAAAAGAACCAAGCAGAGCGAATCAAACCCAGAAAGTTTGAGCCTAACTGGCTAGGCCCATTTCTCATTATTTTCTCTACTCAGATTGGGACATTCATACTAGCGACACCAGAAGGATATCATCTCCCCGAATACATCAACAACATGCACCTCAAGAGGTTCTACCCTTGAGGTCTTTATGGTTAAGGCACCTATCTACATATCCATAAAATACCAAAAAAAAATTAGAAAATACAAAATGTTACCTCGGTGAAAACCTGACAAATAGGTGCCTTGGCGACAACAAAAAGAATCAAAAAAGAAAAAAAAGTAAAGAGAAACAAAATTGCTCTCTCAGTGAAAACCTGACAAACATGCACTATTGAGTAGGTACCTTGGTGAAAACCTGGCAAACAGGCGCCAAGTGATCAAATCCAACTTCACCATCAATGAACTCCAAGATTAAAAGCTTGAGCACACTACAAATGCGAGACCGACTACCCAAGCTATATCCAGAAGTACATTCCCCTCTGAGCACCAAGCACTTATCCATGGTTAGTACTAGCCCACCAGACTAGGGGGTGATTCAAAATGTCGTGAAGAAATCCTAAAAATAGAAAAAACTCGTCAAAAATCCTAAAAAGATCAAAATGTTTTGAGAAAATCAATCTTCATCAGAAACATTCAAAAATTTGTAAAATCCCAAACAATAAAACCAACTCGGTTATCAAGAGAGCAAAGGGCGATCATTCCCAGTCAATCAATGTCACAATCATGAGCTTTACGAATTAGCATTAGGCTCATCTGACACAGCTATATCAATCTATCAAATCAATCAGCAAGCAAATGGTGACCAAGCCAATCTATCAATTGTCACAATCATGAGCTTTGCAAACCAGCATGGGGCCCATCTGACATAGCTTGATCAGCTGCCAACATGATCATAATCAATCAATCAAATCATATCAATCATCTTACACAGTGATGGATACGCTCAAACCAGACAGGTCAGTCTTATATGAGTAATCTATTACTGAAACCAGACACACTCAAGCAATCAAGCCAATCAAGCCTATCCAAAGAGTCGAGCCAATCAATATTATCCAACTGCATCGAGGAACCATCCAAAAAATGTTGATTAGGTCAGTCAGTCAGTCATATGTCAGTCTATATTTCGCGGTTACGTTCTTATGCTACTCCAGGATCCACCACGTGAGGAGAGTAGCTATGATAGATCGCGACTTTTTTTTTTTTATTGTTGTTTGTTGAGTGTTCACTTCAATTTTAGGGCCATGATGATTTAGGATAAATGCGGTAGGTGTTGTCACTTATCTGGCAGCCGCACAGTTCCACGATCTAAGCTTAACCCTGGGAAAGAATTGGGCATTCCTTCTCTTTTATTTTGCTTGTTTGGTTTATAGAATCAAGAGTTCACAACGCTATTCAGATGGACTGTGAGTGTGTTGGAGTTCTATCTCGGTTTCTATGGTCTTTTCCTTTATGTTGCAGTTAAGAGCTCATGATGCTATCCAGATGGAATCTAGGGGCATAGGAGTTCTATCTTGTTTGCTTTGGCTTTCCCTTTCAGAATCAAGAGCTCGTGATGTTATCCAGATGGACTCTGGGTGCATAGGAGTTCTATCTTGATATCCTTGTTGTAGTTTCTTTAGAGGACATAGCGGTATCCAGATGGTCAATATTTGGGTGCTTTTGGCTCTCTTTCTTTTCAAACAGGGAACATAGTTGAACCCAGATGGTTAATATTTAGGTGCACTAGGTTCTCTTTCTATTCAATTTCTCTACTCCTTCCGCTATCAAGAGGTCATGGTGGTATCCAGGTGGTATGTGATTTGGATACATTGGACTCTCTTCGGAATTTCAGAAAATACAAAAAAAAAGATGCAATGATGACAAATATTGGAAACAGGGGCAGTGACTTGGGACACTCATCCTTTCTATCAAAATATATCTATCAAAAAAGCAAAAATTTCCTTTCTATCATTCCATATCTATTAATCAATCCCATAGATCACATTCCAAACTAACTTCCTTCTAACTAACACATGCATTACTCAAAAATTTTGTGCATGGTAGATTGCATTCATTTATTACATAAGAAAAATCCAAAACATGTGCATAGTAGATCATATAATCAATGCATCCATCATCAATAACATCATAACTAACATAGGAATGCATTCATCATCATCATATAGTGATTCAATTTTTCAACAAATTAATTCTCATCTGACGCATTTTCTATGCTTAATTTGTTGAGGGGGTATATAGTCCACTTGCTATCACCGGGGCAAGCTAGGGCAGGATCAAATCTGAAAATTCTTTGACACACTGCGACAAGTCACATCGCATCAAAGAGGGGCAAATTTAGACACCCTAAAATGGACAGAATTGCGACTTGACATTAAAAACACTAATTTTCATCTATTAATTAATGGTTTTTTAATCATTATTTAACCATCTATTTTCCTCCAAATTCATTCTCCAAATCATCTAATCAAATTCCCAAAATTAATTTTATTTAATTAATTAACCTTAATTGATTAATTACCATTAATTAATTAATTAAATTAAATTTCCTACAGTTTAAATTCAAATATTTAAACTTACTAATTAAATTAATTTCAATTAAATTAATTTAATTTCATCAAATAAAGCAATTTTAAATAAAAAAGAATTCAATTATCTCACATGTTGAAAACTTTAATTAAATATTCATTTATCTTCAAAGAGATAACTCTAATCGGATCACATGGGTTACCCCACCCATCTCTCCAGTCCACATGGGTAACTTCACCCACCTCTCCAGTCCACATGGGTAACTTCACCCACTTCTTTAGTTCAAAAAGGTAACTCACAATTAGCTCTTCAGTCAACTAAACTCTGCCTCCTCTTTACCAATTGAAGAGGCGGAGTTTCTTGATGGCTTCTCTAGTTCCCTTTGATCTCAACCGTTCATCTCCCTATCTATGGGATTGATCTCAACTGTTCATTTCATCCCCAATTCCTATATAATAAACCCTTCATAACCATTTGAAGGATCCAGGATTTCAAGCTCTCATGCGCCATTACCATATCAGTTTGGTTCTAGCATTCAAGCCATCTTGCGATCACACACCCATTTCAATTAGCAAATTCTCAACACTTCTTAATTCATAGACACTGCCCCCACCAATACTGAGCATTAAAAACAACATTTCGAAAGGAGTAGAGAGAGACAATAGAAACTTCAAGCACTTTGGGGTTTGCATTCATTTGTTTTCCTTTTTTTGCTTGTACATTTTATTGGTTATACTTCAAGTTATTCATTTTAGTCATATTTGTGTATTGGATTTATATTATTTGTAAAACCTTTGCTACTAACCCTCACCTTTGAAAATCTTGGGAACCACGAATCACGAAAAGAGGCGTACATTTTGGTGAACCCGACGTGAACTTATAGCCCGCGTGAAATTTGGTCATATCTTTGAAACCGCATGAAATTATATTATGAAATTTTTTTTGCAGGTTGATGCTGATCTAAGGAGGCCCAAAACAAAAATTCAAATTTTTCTGAGTTTTTATATTTTTTTTATAATTTTTCTGTGTTATTTCATAAAAAAACATTTCTGGGCACAAATTAGAGTTTCTTTTCAAGAAAATTACATTTTTAAAAAGGTATTGAAATTATAGAGGGGGTTTATTCTCTATGATTTTAATTTTTGTAAAATTATTTTGCAAAAATAACAAATCTTTTCAAACTGGTCTTTTATAATAAAATGGGTCCCTAGGGCACAAATTAAGGAATTATGATCTAAAAATTGTTTTGCAGGTATCATTTGACATAAGAAAGCTACATTCCAAAATTAAGATTTTTCTAAATTTTTTATGATTTTTTTATGATATTTCATAAAAAATTAATTTTGGACACAAATCAACATTTCTTATCAAAAAAGTTACATTTTTGGAAAGGTATTGAAATTATAGAGGGGGTCTATTCTCTGTGATTTTAATTTCTGTGAAATTATTTTGCAAAAATAATAGATATTTTCAAACTGGTCTTTTATGATAAAATGGGTCCCTAGGGCACAAATTAAGGAATTATGATCTAAATTTTTTTTGCAAGTATTATTTGGCATAAGAAAGCTACAGTACAAAATTTAGATTTGTCTGAATTTTTTACGATTTTTAATAATTTTTTTATGATATTTCATAAAAAATTAATTTTGGACACAAATCAACATTTCTTATCAAAAAAGTTACATTTGTGGAAAGGTCTTGAAATTATACAGGGACTTTATTCTTTGTTATTTTATTTTTTCTGAG
>MU225240.1:9571120-9593640 GCA_018584345.1 Thuja plicata
CAATCCATTTGGAGAGTTGAGATCTATTTACTCAGTGTGGACTATTTTTATTATCAATAATAACATTCCTCCATGGATGTCAATAAAGAGGGAGCACATAATGTTTTTAATTATGTTATAAACAAGTTTTGAAGGGGCCCCGAAACCCTTTACAAGAAGATTTTAGTGGGAATTTGAAACCCATCCATGGAGAAACGCTGCTAAAAAGTATACTTTTAAAACCAGCAGCCCACAAACAACAATCTTCCAGCACCTAATAAAGAAGAGAAATTAAAAACCCTAGTTGTGTAAGAAACATGCCAAATCCTTACATCATTAAATTTACTGGAGTGTAAAAACTCTCCAGACAGAAGACCAGGGTTTTGACATGGAAACCAGAACCAACAACCTTAAATAGAAACATTGCCCCAAAACCTATCTTTAACCATAACCAAAAACTCCCAACAACCAGGATGGGCCCTTGAAAACTTTCAGCATCCACCTGCATACACCTACTAGCCACAAGTAACAAACAACTCTGAAAAGAAAAAATGAAAGGAAACCAAAAGACTCCCTCTTCCTTGTCTTTAGAAGTAAATCTGATGCCCTTCAGCCCAAGAGGAAAACCTCCAGCCCTGAACATGCACCTCATCACGACCCACTCCAACTTCATAGCTAAAGGGCTAACCCCCTGCCATTTCCATCTATCCAACATGTGGCAGAAATAAGGAGAAGACCACTCTCCACCCTCAGCAACCTGCTCCCAGCAGCCACAGACCACCTCAATAGGTTGAGCCTTCACCTCAATAGAATCTTCCATCTCAATAGGAAGAAAGGAAGAAGAAAACTGAAATAAAGAAAGACTCCACCTCCAAGAGGCCACACGATAAGCACCCACCTCTATAGGGATATACTCCACCTTAGTAGGAGTATAGCATTGAGGGAAAAGGAAGTAAAGGGGGCCATCGTAGCAATAAAAATCATCTTAAAAGAGGGGATGAATATCCTCATTCAAAGTCGACACAATGACACAAGAAGAGAAAACACCTTCCAAAATGGGGTCCCGCCATTCTACAACCGTAACACAAGCATACTGCATTCCAATTTTTTCACATTTTTTATACTAGGGCATCTCTTCCTCCCCCAAATTGTTCCTTCTACCCCAAATAGGGAAACACAAATAGAGACAATGGAGCATTGGGAAACGAGAAGGCATTTCACAGGTATAACCTGCTCTCCACTCAACCAAGTGTACATGAAGAGAACCTTCCAGTTCCATAACCATCGGTCTCATAGTGACAACAAAGTTATTTGGGAGTCTCCAAACCCCACAAACCAAAAGATAGGGGACAACCTCATCCCCATTGTTGGCGACACCAACCGCATCTTCGGCCTCCCCATCCTCAGCGTTGTAGCCGCAACCATTGTCTCTGCCTCTTAGCACCATCCGCTGCTGGGACCTCCCCCGAACAAAGTAGAAAATGACACTTTCTGCCCCACCGTGTTCTCCTTCCTCCTCATCAGTGTCTCCTCCTTCATTGTCACCTTCTCCTGCTTCTTCCACACCTTTGGAAACCCTAGACGCTCTTGCTCCCGCTCTGCTTGCCATAGATGAATGCTTAACTATATAGGGAGCACATAATGTTGGCAATGATTGTTCCAGGTATTTTTTCATTTAATAATCATCTACATTAAATTATAAATAGCATTGTAAAATGGTCATAATAACTATGTAGTTTTTTTTTGTTCATTCAAATAGGTAAGTACCAAGTTAAGGATATGAATGTATATATTGAGCCTCTTATCGATGAGTTGGTGGAGTTATGGAATGGTGTCACTATGTATGACTTCTCTAGACCAATAAGATAAAGACAATTTTAATTCCATGCAATGCTTGTATGGACAATACACGATGCCCCAGGGCTAACACATTTTTGTGGTATGTTATAGTGTTCAGATTGCGCATCATAATTATAATTATCAAAATTAACACATTTAATCTATTTATACATGATATTGTAGGTCTTCAAACAAATGGAAAATTTGCACGTCTTGTTTTTGGTCTGAAGATTAAATCTCATCATTAAAAAAGTTTAGGAAAGAAGGTGTTCGATGAGTATAGGCACTTCCTCCACTGAAATCATAAATAGTGAATTATCGAAAAACATCTTTTCAATGGGAAATAAGAGACTTCATTAAAGTCACGAAGAATGACACATCACCTATGGAAGTTGGAATAGAATAGAATAAATCATGGAGGTAATGTCATTCCATCTAATGGTTTATGTTTGTAATTAATATTTTGATATTATATTTTGTTTACTGATGATGTAATTGATGATCATGAAGGGTATCAAGGCATTAATGACCACCTTCCAAAGGTACTAAAAAGTTATCCTAGACAATTCAATAGGTTGCCCTACTAGGAGAAGCAGAAAATCATGCATTTGTTTGATGTTATGCAAATTTGAAAGAATATAACAAAGACATTATGGAAAATACTGGATAGAAGGTGTGACAAAGAAAAAATTGTCAAAATTTGTACTGACATTCAGGATTCCAATCAGGCAATGAAAGATGTCATTCGATCAAATAGCAATGGAGACCAGATTTATATAAGTTCCCTTCCTTGGTTATTATTGGAGCAACAACTCAATTCTATAAAAGAAGTCATATGAAAATTTTAATTTCTCACAAGATTCGCTACAAATATAAACAATCTCATATCAAAGAAAAGTGAATTTGGGCCAGGGATGAAAACACACAATTGACATACCTTCATTAAGGTAATTCATGTTCTTGCGTATTTACTATATATTTGTATACTGCATGTATTTTTCATCGTATTATGTTAGAAAATAATGAATAGATCATTTTATAATTGTTGTAGTACGATACCTCTTTCTCTCCCACACCACTTCAACAATAGTGTCAAAGAAGTTATATTTGATCTTGGAAAATACATGAGGTAAGTAGTGATATTTGTTCAATTTTTTGTATAGATATTATATTTGTGACATGTTTTACTTGTTATGTAATTTATTGTATATTATTTTGTAAAGTCTCATTTATATATTATTGCATCTTGAATCTATTGTAGGTGGTTGTCATCTAAAGAAATCCATAAAGAAGATATAAAATATTGGAAGAGAAAAATTACTTATCTAATGTGTGAAATGAAAAAGTGTCTACCTTCAACTTTTTTCAATGCATAAGAGCACTACCTCATACACCAAGTTGACGAGATTGAATTGTGCAGACCTTTACATACTATGTCAATGTGGGTGGTTAAGAGGCACTTGAAATTTTTGAAGGCTTTGGTTCGACAAAGAGAACATCTTGAGGGTTCTATGACAGAGGGATATATGGTATACTAGACTATGGTGTTCATTACTAAATATCTTCCTAAGTTTGCAGCAAAGATTCATGTAGATCACATTTGGGATCCCAACCCCATTAACAAATTTGAAGGGGAGTACTTGATGGGGAAAGGTAGATTGAGGAAAGTGAGTGGTATTTATAAGATGTTATTGTACTTAATTAATTCTTAATCTTCAATATAAGTTGATTGTAAGTCTATTTATTTGTTTTATAGTTGGTCGAGAGTGGGATGCACTACATTTGTATATTGCAAATAATCTTGATTGGATGACGGTATGGATTTAACGATGTTAGCATTTTCGTCGCTCATTAACATGGGAAGGTGTGGCTTCATTAGTTAAAGAAGCTCATTTAAATGGAGATTCCAATTTTACGTCAATGCAAATTGATTTAGCAAATGGTTTAAGAAATACAGAGGTACGTAAAAATCTATTAATCAGCCATATGTTTATCAACTCACGATGCAATATTTTTTACATGTTTGACATATTGCATGTCAAACAGCACAAAGCTATGTGATACAATGGTCATAATTTTTTTGTCAAAAAGTTGGATGACACAAAGAAAAACTTGTGATTCTGGGATAACTACAGTCTTTGAGGTGACTAATATTTCATCTAGAAATGAAATACATCCTCAAGACTCTCAAAATTGATACGATGACATTTTGGATTATATACTTGAGTGTGACTTCAATTCCTTCAAATCAGTTCTATTCATCGTCAAATGGTACAGGCTACGAATGAGTCAAAATTATATTGATAGAACTATTATTGAACATGATAATGGATTTACAATAGTTAATACAAGGTCCTTTGAGCTAGTTGGAGATGAGCCCTATGTTCTTCAAAGATAATGTGAGCAGGTATTTTACTTAGAGGTTCCAAATAAACTAGGTTGGTCATTTGTTGTTAGACATGATCCAATAAGAATGTTGATAAAGTGTAATGTGAACAAAGAAAAAGATACTGAATAAGTAGAAGATGATGTAGATGATGACCACGATCGATAATTAGTCGATGATGTTCCTGACATAAATGTTCACAAAGAAGAAGACCTAAATGATGATGTTGTTCGTGATGATTATGATGATGATAATGATGATGATGGTGATGATGGTGATGGTGGTGATGATGATGATAATGATGATGATGATAATGACGACGACGACGACGATGACTATGATGATGATGATGATGATGATGATGATGACAAAGATGATTAATGACATGAATGAGATGTATGAGGTATGTGACATCCTTAATTTAATATGCCATTGAATGAAATCCCTAATTGAATGAAATATTGACATGGAAATCATTAAATGAATGAAATATTGACATGGAAATCCTTAATTGAATGAAATATTGACTCAATATTATATTTTAGCCAAATTCTTTTTGATTTGATATTAAAATAATCATAATAAAAACTTTTAAGAATCTTTTTAGCTCCCAAAACAATTTCCTAAAACAATTAAGATTGACAACATATTTTAGTTAAAAATAACAATGGAATGCTTATCACCGAAACAAACAAGATTTTTTGTGTTGAAAAGATTTAAAATTATCAAATGATTTTTGTGAAAATATGTTTTCGAGCTTTAGGTCTAAGTGCATACACCCTCTTAATGCATTCATCCTACCATGTCAACACTTTCATGCCATTTAATAGCATAGTTTATGAAGATACATATGTGATTTATGATGCATGTATTTCTATTATTAATCATATTTAATGTATTTAGTATTTATCAAACTACAAATGTAATGCTTATGATGCTCAATTATTGGTGTTGATTTCATGTATAAATGTTGTGTGATTCTGTCACCCTTGGTGGAAATAGGAAATTAACTATAGAATCAACCCTAATATTGAGGGTCTTCCACAGTATAAATAAAGTAAAGGCAATAAATGAAATAATATACAATTATTATGATGACTACATAATGTCCATGTTGTCTATTATGTAATTTTTAGCACACATATCATGTAATTTTTAGCTAACACTAGGATAAATGAATTACATATGCAGAAGCTTGAACCGTATTGACGAGGATCCTGCACAGTCTCATGGATCGACAAGTATAAGTCAATACACCCTATAGAAATAGTATATTAGTTGCTCACATTATCTTTACACCCATCTTGGAGTGGTTTAATAATAAGGTAGGTGAAGGAGAGACAAGTGGTCAAAGGTCAACTAAGCCTGCAAATGTATTATGAAAGGGTTACTTTACAAGGTTTTCCCACAAAACCCAATGCACCTAATGCTCCAAAGTAAACAAAATGATTAACTAAGCCTTCCCACTTCCAAATATACCAACCTTGATGTGACTTTCCCACAAGCCAACACTACTCTCACTGCCCTATATCACTATCCCATTCTTCAATCCCTCCAAATTGGACTATTTCTTTTCTCCAACTTTTAACTCTTAGGGTTATTACTCTCATCATGTCCCTAGACACTTCCAATACCCTACACATGGTGATACGACTCCACAAACACAACACATCAACACTGCTAATTATCAACACTTGATGTCCCAACTGGGATTATTCAAATTTTAATTTTGCTCATATCTTTCTCATTACCTACTATATCTATTATTTGATGGACCGCAGGTACCACCAAATAGGTATTTGTAAGATGTGTCTTCCTTGAGTGAGGAAAATGGGAGAATAGAAGATGAGCGTATTTCTTCTAGTAGGTCTGAAATAGGGAGATCAACTAGAGGTCAAAAGATTAGAAGAAAATTTAATAAATGCATGGAATTTTTCCTTTCTCAAGGAGGATCGTGTTCTTATGATGATGAGACCAAAGGTGACATCGAGGTGCCCTTGAGATACACACATCTACAAAAACAATATGTACCCAAGGAACTGCCTCCAATAAATACTGACTTTTGGGTTAACGAGAGGATATATTGCATAACACCATCTTCATTACATAGTTTGGGCCTATTTTCCATAGATGACATAAAGGTTAGTTAAAAAAAGGTTGTTGAACTGATAGAGTATGTTGCACCTTGTTACAATTACAAAAATTGGATGTAGATTTCTTGATATACAAAAAGTATGCGTAGGTATGCACTATCACCAAATTATGTACAATAGAAAGATAATGATCAAAGCAAAAGAATTGCTATGTACATTAACGGAAGGCCAAAAGCAACAGGGAATATTGGAGGTTTCATAAATAGTACGCGATGTGGGTCAAATAATAAGCAACCCATTTGCATATTCGAGGTGCACAAGGAAAATTGTGTATTTGTATGTGCAATAAAACCAATAAGTGCAAGAGAAGAGCTACCAATAGATTACAATTTGAACTGCATAGATACGAAAACAATTTACTATCATGGGGGTGGTACGTACTATATATATACCATTTAAATAAATCTCCAATCAAAGATCCCAATATACCATTTTATTATTAAGTGTTTTTGATAACTCTATTGGTTTCATTTCGCTAACATTTTTATATTTAATCTTTCTCACAAGGGGCATCGATCCATCACATAACACAGGAAGGGATGCAGATCCTAGCCCTTCTTCCGCGTAGGTAAAAGTCATTGTAATTTTAGAAATTAGATAGAAGCAAAATTTTATATTATTATGTACTTTTCTTGAGGGTTTTGCACTAATTTTGATAATGTTACTAATATTCTTTTCACAACGAATGTTCAAAGAAAGGGTAAAGCACCTGCGATACCTTAGGATACATGTATGGAGGTGGACTGGATAGTATCATTGTAGGAGGAGATCACAACATCCCCAAGTCCTGCCAAGGTGATAGAAAAGGTCATTAGAAGAATTAATAAAGAAGTTGTTTCTTTTGAATTTGTACGACCTCAAACTCCTGAGATGAAAGATTTGATGGAGATAGCAGAAAACTTGCAAGTAAGAATTAATGAAATGTTTAATTATAAAAAAATTTCAATAATGGTTTATATTTTATAATCTTATATGTCATGAACTAAAATATGTATGTGTTGTTATTACAGAACTATTTGCGTACTCATCAACCTGCACCTGACCTTGATCAGGGCATAACAGCTAGTTCCGGTAAAATAATTTTAGTGGGAAAGGATATAATTATTAATGTGTTTTTTTACCATTTTATAAATGGATTCAAGTATTAATGTGTTTAAAACAATCAAGCTCTTGGAAATAAATTTCTTTGGGTTAGCATTAGCAAAAACATTCTAAAGTAAAGTTTTTGTATTCACCACTCTTTTTTGGAAAATATTTAATGTTGTGTATTGAATGTATTATTCCTTAGGTCCTGTTGATACACCAGTGCAAATGCCTCCTCCTTAGAGGTTAAACCCCAATGTATTACTGACTGCAATGTCATCAACATATAGCATGCAAACATCCACTCTTGCACATGCCAGAGTTGGTAGATCCCTCTTCTTCTCTCTTCTGTTATGTGTTTATTTTTCTTCAAGTGTTCTTTATTGGGGGAATTTCACGGTGGATTGATTTTCTGCTACAAGAGATGCATCTCATCAGGATCCTATTGCTGATGAAAACATACCATCATTTCCTGGTTCTTCCCATGTTACTAGTACGGGATCATTGAAGGTCACTTTGGTGTTCAGTGAGGAAGAAATGCTTCCTTTAAAAATATAGAAGGTTCCAGGTACTTCAATTTATTTTTTGATCGGTAATAAGGTTTTTTTTATTGATATTTAAGAAATTTTGCATCAACGCCACTCATGGATACGGTATTACATTCATGCAAAATACCTCCCAAATTCACTACAAGCACCACTCATGGCTACAATATTATATTATGCAAAATACCACCCAATTTCACTACATTCATCTGATATGTCCCTAACTTTAGCTATATGTAAGCATACTAGATATGTTTAGAGATCGATAATACAAAACATCAAAACATAAAAAAGAAGCTGCTATCCCACATGTCATTTAAACCAATTCACTGCCTCCTCTTTGGTGAAGTTTCCGAAGGCACCACCATCCTCCACCAGGTCACCAACTTGGTTTCAACCCACAACACTTTTTCTCGTGCTACCTTTCTTTGCTACCTGAGCCCTACTCTCTGCCTTGGCCTTTGTCCCCTGCCTTGTCACAACTAATTGCCTGCAGACCAGCGACCATCCATCTACTCCTACCCCTACACTCAACTTAATGGGTGTTTGTTTCCTCTTCCTCCCATCATTCATGCCACCACTTTGCGCCCCCACCATCCTCTTTTCTAGCACCACCTTCAAATCATTCCAGTCGGAATGGGATCAGGCTAAATGTACATCCTCCGGGCTGGCTGAAGACTAGATCACCAGTGGTTGTAACTCCCTTCTTCCATGGCTAACCATATGAATGGGAGCATTACCCATATGTAGTCCCACGCCCACCTCCGCTCACTAGATTACATCTTCAATTCCCTCAAGCCACTTATTAACCATGCACTGTTTCACCACCTTTTGCACCTCATCTTTCAATGCCTCCACTGAGAGTCCCAATGCTACAAATAAAGACAAAATGTCTAGGTTTGTGCAAGGCTTCCACCATTCTTGCAGGTAATGGTCCTTGAAGATGCTGCAAATAGCTTCCCAGAAATCCTCTTTGTCCTCCTTGAAGACATGGCTCAATCTGTTCACCGTGATGGGGCCAACGAATGCTGGGATTTGTCCTGTCATTTCGAGCGAGAAGTTAGCCTCCATTGTGCTCTCCTACCTTCTTCTTAGGATTCCAAAAGCGTTGGGCTTTCCTTCATATCTCATGATTTAATAGGTGTGTGAAGCCTCTAGAGACACCACATTCAATGTCATCATTTTGCCATCAGTTCCTTTACTCTTCATTACTCCTTTTTGTTCACATGAAACAAAAACCTTGTCTTGCGAGATCGTGCGCCATATTACCACCGTGTTCACACGTAGGTGACTCCACATCATACCGCTTCTCTTTGGCTAGGCAACTTGTGCCACGTGCATTTCCTTCCAAACTTCCACACTTCAATACTAATTAACAAGTCTCAGCCTTGCTATAATTGAAATCGCCAATCTATGTTTTGTTTCTTATTGTCTATGTCCTCCTATAAATTCTAGTTCTCATATCTTCAAATAATTCAAATTGATTTTCTAGTGATCCATCAGCCCCAACATTTGAGAGTTTGTCTGCCATGTCATTTTCTGCTCTCGGCACATGTGATACTTTGAAGTCCTCAAAGTTTCCAACCAGATCTTGGATCTGTCTGATGTGCTTGTTCAAGTACCATGTGTCCATTTGACCTTTGGCTATCCCATTCATGAATAGAAGTGAGTCCCCTTCCAAATGGACTCTTCTAATTTGTAATCTTCGCCCCATCAGAATTGCCTCAACTATTGCTAGGCACTCAGCCTCATTATTTGATCCATCTTTCAGTCTTTTGGCACCTAATGCAATGATTTCTCCCCTCTCATTTCGTGCAATATAGCCTATCCCAGAAACTCCCAGGTTGCCTCATGAGGCACCATCGAAGTTAATTTTGACCCAACCAGGGGATGGGGTTTTCTATTTACTTGCACTTGGTTATTGTACCCTTTCCAGAGGATGTACCCTCCTAAACCCATTAGTGGGTTGGTACTTTAAAATTATTATTATATATAGTCTAATTGTAATTTACTTATTGATCACTTATTTTTGGACTAATGATTCCATGATTTTTTTTGCAGGAAATAATGTTTTTTTTATAAAAATATGAATGAGCTTACATTGCATATATTTGGGCCCACCATTCGTAAAATGTGGAACATCATATGTGAACTCACCCTATTCGACTATTTTCATTTCATATAATTGCTAGAATAGTTTTCCTTTTATCCATTTCTTGAAGTATATTTTTTTGTAGCTTCACTTCATTTCAGAATCTAACAAGTTTGTTTTTGCTTAAGAAGTGGAATGAGAAAGAAAAAAGCTAAAAGATGAGCTCATAGAGCGTTTGGTTGAGCTCTTTGGAGATAAAGTTTTTTGAAAAAGAAAAGGACCTTGAGAAAGCTGGTCAATATCACAAGTATCTAAGGTACCAATACATAACACATTTAGAGAATAAGCGAAAGTACGGGCGTCCCCCCATGATTCTAGAGCTGGAATGGAGGGACCTCATATTTGATGCAAAGGAGAAAATTGATAGGAAAAAATGAAATATGCCACCAGACGCTAGAAGAAGGTATTTGATACTATTAAGAATGTAGTTATGTACTACTTACTGGCCTTTATATTTATATAATCTAAGATATTTCAAACTTTTCATAGAGTGATGGACACATCAAAGCCAACTAAGGCCAGACTAGAAAATCACGGCCAACACAAACTCGGCTCTGATGGTTACATGAAACTTGTCGCACGACTTGTAAGTAACAATAAATCAAATATCAAATTGAAATATTTATAAATTGCAAACAGTTTTGTTTAATCTAACAATACAAGAAAAATTCATGATATTAAGCAAAAGTGTGGGGCTCTGAATTCAATGTGGCACCCATGGAAGATGACAAAAGAATTTCCTTCCAGCATGACTATGTAGTTGTGGTTGAACACCTACAAGAGTCAAGTAGCCACACACGAGATTCTAGTGCATCAGTCACACGTGTAAATAAGACAAATGAAAATTATTTCAAATTGAATACTTGAGCAATAATCTATTAATTTGATGTTAATTTCCAACATAAAATGAATATTTTTTGTTTTAAATAAGAAAGCAATGATAACAATGTGCATGACATTGCAATGCAACCTACTAATCCTGGAACAGAACCTGCACATGATGAAGGTCCTATTGTGCATCTGAGTGGTGAAGGTATTTATTTGATATTCTATTTTTTAATGTAATTATTGATACAATTAAACATCTTAAATTTAAACTGATGTAACCTTTATTGTTTATATTTAAGAGCATGTATACCGCGGTGACCAAGCGGAGTATGATCTGGGTAGGAAGCATAAGGAATGTGATGTGCCTCCATTAGGTAAAGAGGACCACTATTATTCTTCTAAACAAATTTAATTGAAATTGGTGTATTGATTAATGTAATTAAACTTCATATTTCAACTCCAGAGGACTTAGAGGGTGTTCACCCTGTTGAGGTTGAGGCTAGAGAACATGATACGGTAGATGACGTTTCCCCGTAAGGTATTGAAAATCCCTATTATGTTATTTTAATTAATGAAGTACTTGGAACAATAATAAAAAAATGTTTTAAGATTATGAAATGGAGCACGGCAGGCGGGAAGAGCGCTAGCGGCAATGGCTACTTGCAACTAGGTAGGCAGAAGCAACAAACCAGTATGGAAGGAGGCTTTTCAAGAAACATGGTGGTTTTTCCTGTCAAGCACAATATGGGAAAACATGGACTCTCAATCATCATTCTCAACATAGTTTCCAAACTTCTGCTCAAACCCTTGGCCCACGAAAGGAAAATCTCAACTTTCAATGGCGGCCAAAGCTGTTATGGAATGGTAGGAGAAGGGAGAATATGGGTTAGAGAAATATACAGACATAGGAGGTTATGCAGATTGGGAAAAAATTTGACTTCAGACAAATAGGGCATAAGTTCCACAAGTGAAGAGATCCATATGCGACGGGTGAAGCAAGAAACACAATGAAGAAAAGGAAACCCCCTGAGACCAATATAAGGTATGAGATAACTTCAACTCTAAAGATTTCAGATTCTCATTGGAAGGAAGCTAATGTGTCCTTGAAAGAAAAAGCCTTTTTCTTTAAATGGTTAGGTCAATGGCCATCTGTTACTAAAATAAGAGCATGGAGAAAAAATGTTTGGGGGCAGGAATGCCAACTCAAAACCCTCTCCAATGGATTCTATACAAAGATCTTCCCAACAAAGGAGGAAAAGGATTGGATCCTCCAAAATGGGCCTTACATGATTGAGGACCAAGGCCTATATTTAAAAAACTAGGAGCCAAATTTCAACCCATAAAATGAGAAAGTGAAAGAATATCCAGTCTGGTTGAGCCTGCATAATCTCTCCGCAGAATATTGGGGTGAAGACACTATCAATAGAATAGGGAGCAGTATTGGAACCTTTATAAGAATGGAGGAAGTGCTAAATGTAATGGACTCCTCCATCCATCCACGGATCTTGATTAATCTTCAGGAAAACACACCAATCCCAGACACAATAACTCTTAGCACAAAAAATGGAGTTTGGGTACAAAAAATAACCTTCTAGAACTCAGAGGCCGAGGCCAACACAAACCTGAGTGAGAATAATGAACCCCAAAGGAAATAAAAATGACTAGTAGTGGATGTGCTTCTCGATGAAATAGAAAAAAGGACTCTACATCAGGAGATGATAAAGCCGAAGATAGCTGAACAATTTATCACACGGGCGGTAAACGAATCCCCACAATGGAGGAAAGAGTTCAGAAGAACCATAGATGAGACTCTTACTGGAGAATAGGGAAGTAAAAGTACACCCATAGATTTCCTTTCTACATAGGTAGTTAAGTGCACGCCTCTCTCAAAATTAAGGGAAGTAGCTAAAACTGAGCAAAGACCCCCATCCCCCGAAACCTTGTTTCCCCACTTGCAAAGCGACATTATAGACAAGGAGTCACTGGGGAATGAGGAAGACGGTGTCAGCATCATTCAAGACACTCTAGACAAACAGGGCCATCTTGTGAAGGAATCAGTAGCATGCCTACAAACTCTAATTAAAGATAGGAAGGAACACCCTCATCAAGGAACCTTTGTCCCAAGCCTTGACACCAAAGATGTGTAGAAAGATTTCAAGGACATGGAAATCTCACCAATCAGAAATATGAATAAATCCCTAGAAGAGGAAAAGCTAAATGAGGAAACCTCAGAGGAATGGGAATTAGATTTTGATGAACAACTTGGGGAGAATTATCTAAATAACCTAGGTCTCTTTGAATCTACAGGAGTCCTAGAGAAGAGGTCTATAGGACAAGTAGTATCAACACGGAAAAAACCAAACACTGGTCCGAAAGGGAAAAGGGGTGCAAAATACACAAGAGAGAAGTCAAAGATAGCAAGGAATGCTACAAACCAATCCAAACTAATGGCTATGCCACTTCCCGGGAGCCATGAAAACCTTATCATGGAATGTCAGGAGCTGCAATGCCCCTAACAAGATTCATTTGATAAAGCGATGCCTTGATCAAACGAAACCAAATTTAGTTTTGCTGTAGGAAACCAAAATAAAGATGGAAGATAGTGAGTTTTTTAGGAAGAAGTTTGGAAGATGGAGGTGTGTATTAGTGGGAGCGCAAAGCACTTCTGGGGGAATTGGTGTCCTTTGTAATGAGAGAACTATTGAGGTAAGAGTAATACAACAAGATCAACATTGGCAATGGCTGAGAGTACATGTGAAACATCTCCATTGCCACATATCTTTCTTTAGCATCTATGGACCAAACAATAGGGGCAAAAAAGGATGTTATGGGAAACATTGACAGGGCACTTGGAGAATATGGATAGTGAGGTGGTAGTATTAGGAGGATTTTAATGCTATCTTAACACTGGAGGACAAGAGAGGAGGGAAAGGATGGAGCAATGAGAATCAAAGGGACTTTAGCTCCTTTGTTACTGATTGTGGACTAATGGAAATATCATTCAAAAAAGGGGACTTTACATGGACAAACAGAAGGGAAGGATTTTTGAATATTACAGGAAGCTTGATCAGTTTTTCATAGGAGGAAATTGGGAAGACACAAATTGGTCATGTGATGTAGAGATCCTGCCTTTCCAAGGTTCGGATCATTACCTAATATGTTTGAGAGTTCAACATGAAGAAACCCCCGACAGATGCCCCTTCAAATTTGAGGCTATGCGGTTTACATCAAAAGGTTCTAGTGGCTTGATTGAAGATTGGTGGTCACAAGCTCCAAGGAGACCACGTAATAAAGCTTTTATTTTTTTCAAAAAACTGCAATTTCTTAAGGAGCAGTTAAAGACATGGAATAGAACACATTTTAAAAATATTTTTGCTAAAAAACATAATGTGGAGGCAAAACTGACAACCTTAAGTCTAAGAGTAGTTGAGAAAGGAATGGAGGAGGCTGACTTTGCAGAGGAAAAAATACTACAACATGAATTGGAAGATTTACTAAAGAGGGAAGAAATCTTTTGGAGGCAAAAATCGAGAGAGACCTGGCTTAAAGATGGAGATCTAAATACAAAATTCTTTCACAACTCTCTCAAACAACGAAGGGCCTATAGTAAGATTTTTAGCATTCAAAATGAACAAGGTGAGGAGGTGAGGGAAAAATACTTGATAAATAAGGTGGCAGTGGATTTCTTCTCAAAAAAGAAAATGGCAAATAAAAATGATTACAACCATTATGGCAGAGTTATAGAGGTTATCCCAAATGTAGTTTCAGAATAATAAAACAAGAATCTAATGGCCCCTGTCTCAATGGCAGAGGTTAAGAAGGCACTGATGAGATTAGGAGGAGATAAGGCACTAGGCCCAGATGGTTTCCCTGCTATGCTCTTTCAGAAGCTATGGTATATTTTTGGACAGAAAATATGGGAGGTAGTGGAAGAATCCCGAGAGGGAGGTTTCATTTTGAGAGACCTAAACACCACATTCATTGCTTTGATACGAAAATGAGATCCACAAGAAAATTTTGAAGATTTCAGACCTATTGCTTTATGCAATACTATTTACAAGATAATTGCTAAGATTATAGCAAACAAACTTAAATCAGTTCTAAACTCAGTAATTTCTGAGGAACAAAGTGGTTTCTCACCCGATAGGTCTATCTTTGAAGGGGTAGTGGTTGCACATGAGACAATTCATTCAATTAGATCTAAAAAAAGCCAAAATATGATGGTGAAATTAGATATTAAAAAAGCCTATGATGAAGTGGACATGAAATTTTTATTAGAAGTATTGGGCAGATTTGGGTTTGGACAAGAATGGATCGGATGGGTAAAGAGCTGTATCGAGACCCCAAGGTTACCAGTATTGATAAATGGAAGTCCACAGGGTTTTTTTGCACAAGATAAGGGTATAAGACAAGGGGACCCCCTCTCCCCTTTTCTCTTCATAATAATAGTAGAGGTCATGGGAAGACTAATTACAAAGGAAAGGGAAAATGGAGCATGGAAAGGTATTCAGATTGCAGAAGGAGTGGATGCTCTCTCACACATTCAATTTGTGTATGACACCTTTTTTAGGTGGAGAGGCCTCAAAATAGGAAGCCAAAATTATGAAGGAAACCCTGGTTATGTATGGTAAGGCTTCAGGGTAGATGATAAACTGGAGAAAATTAGAGATCTTCTTTTTCTATACTCCTATGCACCTACAAACTAGGATCAACAACATTTTAGGAATGAAAGGCGAACTTCTACCAGGCAGATATCTGGGCATCCCCCCTTTTAAAGGGATAAATAAAGCAGACTTTTGGAAAGACCTTACAGAAAAGTGCCTAAAGAAAATGGATGGGTGGAAGGGTAGATGGTTATCATCTACAAGCAGACTTTTGATGCTCCAAACAGTCATCTCAGCTATGTCTGTCTACTCGATGATGTGCATGGACATTCCCAAGAAGGTGGTCAAGATTTTAAATGCAAAAATGAGAAGGTTTTTTTGGTGTGGAGCTAAGGAGGAAGATAAAATCCCACTAGTAGCCTGGGAGAAAATCTGTAAACCAAAAGCCCAGGGAGGGGCAAGGATTAGAAACTGACAAATCATGAACAAGGCTTTGAGGGAAAAACTTATATGGAGCATGTATAGGAACAATAACCTTTTTTGGGCACAAATACTACAAGCTAAATATCTGGACTCAATAGATTGTATGAGAATTTTGACTATCAAAGACCCCCCTTATGGCTCTACCATATGGAACTTCATGCTTGCATGTCATCCTATTATCACTGAACACATTACATGGCAACTCAAAGATGGGAAATCTGCCCTCTTTTGGGAGGACTCCTGGGGTGGACATAAAGCCTTACAGGATGACCGAGAAGTGTTGTTCTTAAAAAACTACTTTAAAACACACTACGACAGTAAGGTGAAGGACTATGTAGAAGAAAAAATGACAAATGAGGGTATGATATGGGGATGGAAAAGGCTGGATGAGGAAGGCCTAACCCAAGACCAAAAGAATAAAATGTTGAGGATTTTTAGTAGCAGGGAGGTGACATTAATGACAAACAAGGACATAATTAGGCAGTGTGGTTCCCTCTCTAGGGAATATTCAGTCAAGATAGGTTATAAAATTTTGGAAAATGCAGCTGGTCCACTTTTTCCTTCAAATGATCTTTGCTGGAGTAAAGATATCCTACCAAAGGCAGGAGTGTTTACTTGGCTTTTGTGTAGGTGGAGGATTTTAACTGGAGAAAGGAGGAAAAAACTAGGCTTTAGTGGTCCCACCCGATGTGAACTCTGTGAAAACAATGAGGATTCTTTAGACCACATCCTCATACAATGTGACTTTACATCGATGTGTTGGAATTTTGTCCAAAAGAAACTTTTTTGGATAGGCCCGCGAGCTAACACTATTTATGAGGTTTTTGCAGGTTGGCCTAGGGAGAAAAGAAAATCAACACTATCAAACATATGGAAGATAGTCCCATCCATGATAGTATGGGAAATTTGGAAAGAAATAAATCAAAGGATTTTTAGAGGTGAAAAGGAATCACAGGATAGGTTTCTGAATAGATTACAACATGCCATTGAGGAAGTTGTGAGCACCTCAGCTACACGAAGATAGTTTTTGAAGATTCCATACACAATGGAAGACAAAATAATTCAAAAGAATTGGCCAGGAGTAAGGTTTAGCTGTCCAGAAGGAGCCCTAGTGACTAGAAGTAAGTCAGTGGAAGCGGAGAGTATAAAATGGATGCCCTTAGAAGAAGGGTGGTTAAAAGCAAATCTTGATGGAGCAGCAAAAAACAACTCAGGACCTAGTGGCATTGGGGTCATTTTTAGGAATGCACAAGGGGAGACTACTCTGAGAGCAGAAAAAAGATGCAAGGATGGAACAAACAATATGGTTGAAAGCCAAGCTGCATTACTGGCAGTGCAAATTGCATAGCATAAAGGTATTAGAAAACTGCATTTAGAAGGAGATTCACTACTTGTAGTGCAAACAATCTCCAAATTATCTATAGGAGCATGAAATCTAGAAAATACATTGACTCAATTAGAGAAATACTTGAGTCCTTTGAATATTTCAAGGTTACTCATATAAAGAGAGAAGGCAACTCGGAGGCAGATGAGCTCTCTAAACGAGCCCTAAATCTCACGGTGATAGATGAATTATGGTTTGAAGAGATGCCCCTATTAGATAAATGAAAATTTAAAATATAAAGAGGAATGCAACAATCAAATAAAAATTTTAAAATATAATTAAAGTCAGGCCCGACGGTAAGTGGATCTCGACTGAGATTTGCTTAGCATAATGCAAAAGCAAGTTGGCATTATAACAATAAATTAAGACATTAGCAATGATTAAGCGACGATGGAGGATTTCTTTTCAGATGGTGAAGTGTGCAAGTAACTACCACCCCACATGCCAACACCCTAAAGGAATTTTTGCATTAATTGCATCACTGGAAAATGGGTTTTATAAGTGATGGCGCCTCTATCAAATCTTCATTTTGCAAGTGGTTTAAACTTGCACTGCTTTGGTTTCAACAGGAAACTAGTGTGGAAATGGAATCGAGGTTCATATTCACGACAAAGAGGTAGCAAAAGGGAATTTTTGGGCTAGTAGAAGATCATAGAGTTAAATTGCTGATAAAATGCCCATCACAAGAAATTGTTGAAGTGTTTCAATTGACCCTAGGGCCACTCTTCCATGAAGACACAAATAGGTGGAAGTTGCAGGTGGATATCGCAGCAACGATAATGGCTTGGGGGCTTGAATTAGGAGAGCATGAAAGGGTTGTGAAAAGAGTGATGAACTCTCTATTCATGGCAGACCTAATTCCAAATGTGGATCACTTGCTGAAGTGGGCACACCCAGGATGGGCATTCAATTATAGTGAATGTTTTGAGAGTGAAGAGGAGGGAGTCATAAAAGGAATTCGCCCCTTTTTACAGTGGTCGGAGGGGGTGGATAAAGGAAGCTATATGCGGGATAGGAAAATAGCTTGGGAAAGGTTGAAGGAAGGAATTCAGAACTACAATGCAAGCCATAAACGACTGACAGTTCCTACCCATTTTCCAAAGAAGGGGAGTACTCATCATGGATGGAAGCGAAGGGAAATGCCAATGGCCTACCCGTAAAATCTAGACCAGAGGTCTAAAGGAAGTTTTTTGTTTGGTGCAGGGGAGGGGTTTTTTGAGCAACACAAGGAAATTACAAACCAAAAGTAATGGCAAATGAAGTTCTGAAGGCCTTTTTGAAAAGTGTTTTTTGGACCATGGGTTTGGAGGTCTTAAATGAAGAAAACACACAGTGAAAAATTAACGATGTTTGAAGGTTTACCTGGTCCTCCTCCAAACTACCGCATAGCTGTGATGCAGACCATGACGACTATGGAGCAGGGTCGGATCATTTCTGATGCACAGATGATGTCATATCTGTCGAATGTAATGAAGGACTTTTCCTTTTTTGGGAGGGGATGATGTGGAAATTCCAAATTGTAAGGGGGGTAGATATTAAAGATGGAATAGTGAATATCTATGTATGCATTTCTTTATATTAATAAAATCTACCAATATTACTGACCCAAAAAAAATAAAATATAAAAAATGTTTTGAATTTAACCCATATCTTTGTTATTGCAGAGGAACCCCCTTTACATCAGCTTCCTCATCATGAGTATAGGATGAGGCATACACTGAGATCAATAGTAGAAGAGGGAGGCAAGGATGCAGAATTTGATGTTCCACTTGATCTTTTCTCCCAAAAAAAAAGAAAAAAGAAATGAATGTAATCTACCTTATTTGATAATGATTGAATTTTATATTTTATTAATGGATGAATGTTATATTTTATTAATGGATGGATGTTATAGTTTATTAATGGATGAATGAATGAATGTTATATTTTATTAATGGATGAATGAGTGAATATTATATTTTATTAATAGATGAAAGAATGAATGAATGTTAGATGTTAACGAGAAATTTAAAGTTATTTTATGGGGGGAGGGGCCAAATGAGCTTCCACCTTCACATGGTTGGCCCTACTAAGTAGAGAATATTAAACTCTTCTCAAAATTACAAAGAGAAGCTCAAACTTATTTCAGGGACAGGAGATAGACGATATAGCCGATCAAAGATTGCTAAGAGTATGAAGAATGGTCCTCATACACCTAGGTCAAACATTGGTAATACTCTAAATTTTAAATCTCACTTCTTGCAATGGTTCACTTGATATTGGGGGTTCTAATTATTGAGAATCATATGGACTATAGTTTGTCATGTTCTCCTGCTTCCTTTAGATCCTAAATGATTTATTTTATTTTATTTTATTTGTATTGAAGAAGATTTGAACTCAACACCATCCAGATGCTTGCAATACAATTACACCAATTGCCTTTTGGCTAGATCCTAAATGATGTTTAACTATTGGTATTCCTGATGCTATCAATTTTTTTTGTTTCATTAGGTTCTCCTTCTAGCAATGTGCATACTCCAGTCAGTCCTTGTCACTATGACAGTTCTCTTGGTAAAGTATTCTCTGAGATAAGCAATTTGAAACTGTTGATTTCTTATCGAAGTTAAAGCTCTATTTGAGGCTTTTCTCATTCAATAATTTGATTTTGAGAGAACAATGATTCTTTCATACAACCAAGGTTATTGAAAAATAAATTCATTAGTTTGATCAAGACGACAGATGATGGTGTGCTCGATCTCAACAAAGTTGTAGATACTTTGGATGTCATGATTTTGATAACAAATAAAATATATCTATGTTTGAAAGATCTACTATTTATTATAATTTTTATTCTTAGATTATCTAGTGCTTTAGACACCCAATTTTTGATATCAAACCATGATGTTGAATGTTGCGTTCATTGTTTCTATTTTCAGGTGCAAAAAAGAAGAATATATGACATCACAAATGTTCTTGAGGGAATTGAACTTATTGAGAAAAAGCCAGAAAATAGAATACAATGGAAGTAAGTCTTGTGTTTTTCTTCTTAATGGTATACTATTTGTTAAACACTATAGTTATTGTCCAGCTGAGATGTCTTCAAATGCTTATGTCAGGGGTCTTGGTGTTTCAAGACATGGAGATATTAATGATGAAGTGACATCCTGATGCAGAGCCAAGTGGATTACCTTATCAAGTCCTGTTCTCTTTTGTGCAATATTAAGGCAAACACTTTCTATATCTATTTTCTATTTCAGCCTTGTATGTCTCTTCTACCTTAGCTTCTTTTCATTTTTGTTTCATCAGATGTTTCTCATATTAACAAAGTCAATTGAGAGGTACTTCCAAAAAAATGCCAAGTTTGACATGAGGCATCTTCCTTGAGGGACAAATGTGGTATTTTCCTCCCTTATTCATGCTTTCAGCTGGTATAGCATTCTCAAATCTCCAAATTATTTTAAATATTTGTTTTGTATGCCTTGGATTTAATTGACGAAATCAGTCATTTAATATTTTTTCACATCCCTTTAATATATATTAACTCTTCTACATTTAATATGTCTTAGGGTTATGATGCAACTGCCTATTTTACTTTCCTCCGAACTACCACCACAAGATTGTTGCATACCTCCATCATTTGAGACCCCAATATTCTCATATATTGCAGGCCATTTTATCCATGCATTTATTTATGCTTGGAAAACTTGCACCTATGCTTGCATGGATATAAATGACCTACAACTTATGATATTACTCAGTAGCAAATTGAAGACCAACAACTTACTTTGGATTTACCACTAAGAAGAACTAAGATATAGTTGTCATAAATATTTGATTTCACTCCAACAAGCTAGGCTTGACCCTTGTGGGAGCCTCATTTTACCCCACTTGCCAGGATCATATCTGTTTCTACACATTAACACAACTAGTTAGGAAAACTGATGGGGAGCTCTAACCACACAAGCACTATCTCTCTAACTAAGACCTATCATTGGTATTCCTAGGGTATCTTCCTCTACCCTATCTAGAGGACAACTCTATGATCCCCTGCTTCCCTTAGAACTCACCACCAATTTCAAAACACTCTCCTTTCCTTCTTAATCCTACAATGCACCCTTAGGTTCCATTGAACCACTTTTCTCCCAATCCACTCTTGGAAATAGGGAGGGGATGATGACATTAAGTTTTGCCATTAGTACACTTAGTGAAAAACATTGACAGATATCATCAGTACAAGCATAACCGGTGGACAACAAGCATAACTGACGGACAGCAAGCATACCCGACAGAACAAAATGTCATGAGGTAAAAGTTCTAAGTATGGAATTGACCGACAAACACTGACAAGTGTTGTATCGATGAAGTAAACATGACATCATCGACGGGTCAATAACATAACATAAAGATCACCACCGACGATATATTTTAGAGAACATCGCCGATGGAGCAGAAAAGGCATACCCAATGAACGGTTCAAGAAAGGAACACTGACGAAGAAGAAAACTGACAGACTGACAGAGCATGCCGACCATCAGAACTGACAGTCAGTTAAAGAACCCACAAATAATGGATCTAACTTTTACACATAAGATAAAGCATTGTAATTCTATTTATAGAGTTTTAATTTGTTTTAAATCATTACTTGAGGGTCAAGCAAGCATAATGTAAATGTTTTAAAGCATCCTAACGGATCTAAAACATATCTAACTAAAGATTAAGGTCAAGTTGTAAACCTTGGATCTAGAGTTAACTTGCGAAGCGTGAATAAAGAATAGAGCTAAAATCTAGTATAAATAGATGTTCAATCAATTTTGAATTATGGATTCATTGTTGTTGATAGACATGAAGAGAATCTAAGGAGAAGAAGGCAGAATTCATGCAAAGTTCAGAAAAAATATTATATCTAGTTATCAAGAACACAGAGAGGCTACCGACGTATAGAGAAAGGCATTACTCAATCATGAAAAGATGATTACTCATACATAGGAAGCTTTATTGGATCTGTTATCAGCAATTATAGATTGCATACATCATCAGATCAAAGACTTATGTAGTTGCATTCTAACAAGTGCATCACATCTAAAATCCTTTTGTAGAAGGTGGAC
>MU225240.1:9597147-9608057 GCA_018584345.1 Thuja plicata
GAGTGCATTGAGGCACTATTAAATGAACCAATTGACAACACACAAGCAAGATTTGGCACCTATGAAGAGGCCAAACAAAAGATTAAAACAAATCTTGTTGTCAAGAAAGCTGTAAAATAGTCAAGCATAATGGTGAAGAAATTAAAAGAGAAATTGAATATATCTTCTGAAGGTGAAGAAGAAAGGGAAGGTGAAGAGGAAACAGAGGGTAAGGAGGAACTAACTGAAGGACAGTCACCTATCGGTGATGAAGAAGAAGAGAATAACTCAGAAGGTACATAGTCAGATTCTCCACCTAGTCCTCCTACACCCAAGAAAGCAAGAACTACAGCCGCTTCAAGAACAAGAATCCAGACTGCAAAAGAGTCAACTCTTTCACCATTACCGAAAGGAAGAGTGAGGATATACAAGAGAAAACCAACCCCTCCAAAAGTACAGACCAAGAGGAGGAAGATGATAGAACTAGAAAGGATCTAGAAGACTCAGCTATGGATGAAGCTGATGTAGAAATACAAAAGGAAAAATAACCCTTGGTTCCAACAACAATTGAGAAAATATGCAACAACATCTCAGAATCCCAATCTATTTCTGATCCTAACATAAGGAAATGGTTAAAATTCAGTACAAAGGATCAAAATAAGATTGAAGAAGCAATAATTGTTAAAATGTGCAAACATCAATATGTTCCACTACAATTCTCAGAATATGATGTTCCCAAAGAACTATCAGATAGATTATCAGCTAGATGGACATTTGCACTACATCAGGAAAAGGAGATAAGAGAAAGAGTACTTGTTACTCTTATGCCTCCTAATTCATCAAAGGAAGAAATTGCTGAGATGATGAAGAAGCATGAAAAAGAGTTGTTACAAAAAATGAGATCATATGAATTTCTTAGGGGAAAGCTAATTGATCTTGATCAAGATAGCATTAAGAAGTGGTGCAAGATACTCAAAAAGCCCACTAAGGAAGCTAGCCTGGAGAAAGAACCAATCACCATCAAAGATACACAAGATGACTCATCTATTGAAATGGATAAAGAAGAGAGTGATCCAGACAGCCCCAAAGATACTGATATTGTAGATGAAGAATGGCCAGACACTACTCTTGACCACACTCAAAGTGAAGAAATTCAAAATCCACCAAGTCCAATTCACATTGACTTGAGTAAAGATGAAGAAGTTACCAAGGATGACTTGAAAATAAAAGGTAATTTAACTGATGATATAAATGATGAATCATGGTTAGAAAATATTGTCAATGAAACTATAGTAAAATACCTTGCAGTAGAAGTACAAAAAGATGAAGATATAAATATTGCACAGGGCAATACCGACGGACAAGATTCAACAATTGACACTGCAACAGTCAATACACCGACAAACATGAATATATTAATCAATGCTATTGGTATTGAATCAAGTCAGGAAAAATCATCTAAGAAAGCTGATGATACACCCAAGGATATGGGTAATGATGAAAGCAAAGATGCATCCTACTCAACAGGATACATATACAAAACTGAAAGATGCAACCGACACTCAACAAAAAGTGTCTAATGAAAAGAATAAAGAAGCAGATAAAAAAATAAAGGATACATTGAGAAAGGGTGAAGAAAAAGATAAGAGTGAAGAAGTAAAGAAGGTTGAAAGCATTAAACAAAAAGAAGATATATCTATTGATACAGCTAAGGCCAATGAGGAGACATCTTCACAAAACTAGTCGGTGGAATCATAACAGAAACAACAGGACGCTTCATCTTCTTGACCCTCACCTACCAAGTCAACCCAATCTCAATGTTTACAAATGGTAGTACATCAATCTGCCACCCAACCAAAGAAGAAGAAGAGGAAAGCACCGAAGAAAGATATTTTGGCTGTCACAATGGATGAAGTAATAGAAGTCCCAAACTGGGATATTACTACTTTGGATACAGATAAACTTTAAGAGTTTGGAGTGCTATGTCAAAGGAAATCCATTCAGAAGAAAATGATATAGGAACACATGGAAACAATGGCACTTGAAAAGGCAAGAGACATTCTTCAACAACTTGTTCCTGAGGTGAAACTTGAACAAAATGCTACAGTTAAGGAGCAAATAGTTGTTCTTACTGACGCCATCACAAACCAGAATGTAGATGCAGAACAAACAATGGAAGAGAAAGCAGAGAAAAAGTATCAATACAAGTTAATTGATAAGATCAGCCAAGAAGTCATGGTGAACAAGGTAAAGCTCTCTAAACTAATTGATCAACTAGAGCCAATGAATGCTGAGGAATTTACCTTAGTTCAAAAGATGTGCACACTTGAAAATTGTACAAAAGAAAATAGTGACAAGTTAGCAGAAATAGATTCTAATGTCACAATGAGTGCACAAAGCCTAACCTCAAATGCAGCCAGTATCAAGGCGCATCATGACAAGGTCATTGAGGCTAACAGGCTAAGGCAAGAAATATGGGATGCGGAAACACAATTAAGAGGTGAGATTACCGAACTATAGGCACACATCTTGCCTAATCTTACTATTCTACATCAACATATTTCTGAAGCAAGAAACTTAATTGCAACCCCAGAGATGTCTATAGTAGACAACATCTATGATATACACGTAAGGATATCACTTGAGCACATAAGGAAATGTATATATTACTTACACTTACCAACATATACATAGGGGGAGTAATTCAAATGACTAAGGGAGAAGTATACCCAAGTGTACATACTAACACATTCAGTATGTTGCACATATCATCTTTTTGATACTGATGTCAAAGGGGGAGATTGATGACATTAAGTTTTGCCATTAGTACACTTAGTGAAAAACATTGACAGAGATCATCGGTACAAGCATAACCAATGGAAAACAAGCATAACCGGCAGACAACAAGCATACCCAATAGAACAAAATGTCACGAGGTAAAAGTGCTAAGTATGGAATTGACCGATGAACACTGAAAAGTGTTGTACCAATGAAGTAAACAGGACATCACCGACGGGTCAATAACATAACATAAAGATCATCACCGACGATACAATTTAGAGAACATTGCCGACAGAGTAGAAAAGGCATACCTGACGAACAATTCAATAAAGGAACACTGATGGAGAAGAAAGCCGACAGACTGACAGAGCATACCGACCATTAGAATTGATAGTTAGTTAGAGAACCCTCAAATAGTGGATCTGACTTTTACACGTCAGATAAAGCATCGTAATTCTATTTATAGAGTTTTAATTTGTTTTAAATCATTACTTGAGGGTCAAGAAAGAATAATGTAAATGTTTTAAAGCATCCTAACGGATCTAAAACATATCTAACTAAAGATCAAGGTCAAGTTATAAACCTTGGATCTAGAGTTAACTTGTGAAGCGTAAATAAAGAATAGAGCTAAAATCTAGTATAAATAGATGTTCAATCAATTGTGAATTATGGATTCATTGTTGTTGATAGCCATGAAGATCATCTAAGGAGAAGAAGGCAGAATTCATGCAAAGTTCAGAAAAAGATTATATTTAGTTATCAAGAACACACAGAGGCTACCGACGTGCAGAGAAAGGTATTACTCAATCATGAAAAGATGATTACTCATACATAGGAAGCTTTATTAGATATGTTATCAACAATTAGAGATTGCATACATCATTAGATCAAAGACTTATGTAGTTGCATTCTAACAAGTGCATCACATCTAAAATCCTTTTGTAGAAGGTGGACTTAATAGTTCTTTACAAATCTCTTAACAAAGTGCACACTTAATAGTGTTGCTAAAGCTTCAAATGAAGTAGATCTTAATAGGTCTCCACTATAATACTCCTAAAAGGGTAGGTCATTAGAAGTGACCACTTGTAAGCCTTAACCAACTCCTTCTTATCTACAGATAGTGAAGTCTTGTGGGTAACAATCCCCACCGCAGTTTTTACTTCCTAATAGGAGTTTTTTGTGATATCATATCTTGTGTCATGTGTTATCTATTTTCATGAATGTTTCTTATATGGTTACATATTAAAGAACTTATATTATGATTTCATATGCATAAAGAAAGATGAACAGTTAGATAAGAGAATTTACAAACTGATGACTAAGGGTTAATGAGCTAACCAAGAAAAGTTTTAGAGGTACCGATTCACCTGTCCCCTCTTAGTACTAAATTCACAATATAATTCCAACATGGGATTCCTGACCATTCATAGGTCACTTTCAACTGATTCTGATCCACTTGGATGGATTCTTTAAAAGGTTTCTAGTCGAGTTCATAGTTTTCTTGTTTTGAGGCCTTTTAGCCTTTTTAGCCAATTAGGCCTCCTTGAAACTGGTTTTCTTGAATTTCTTCACAAATTCTCTTAAAAAATATTTGAATCAACTATGGAATCTTCATAGGTTCAACCTAGGCTCTAGGATTTTCTAGGTTTTATACCCCCACCATGTTCGTACATGGGACTTTCACCAAACCCCTATTTTTAAGGGTTTTAGGAGCATGTTCACCAGTCTGGGTTCTTTTCTTTCAATGGTTTCTCTAAACCACTCTGCCACTATTATCCTTGCATTTTTTTATCAAGGATACACACCTATACATGTTCCCACCATTGATTGGTTCGATCCAATCCAATTAGCAAGCTTTCTTGCTATTATTCTACACAAGCCACTAACCAGAATGCCTCTGCACTCGCCTAAGGCTTGATGGAAAAAATAGTTCCCCTGCATAAAAAGACTCCATAGACTATATCTACACTATATAAAAGTTCCCCTACTTTATTCTAGGTTTCCATGGTAGTTTAACCATGGGAACTCAAGTGGGGTGCATTTTTACAAGACTGGCTCTGAACCAGGCAGAGAACCAGTGAAAACTAAAGAATTTCACAATAAAAAAATAAACCAATGCCACAAAGAGTATTCACATAACAATAAAAAGTGCCTCAATACATTAATTGAATCCATTCAATCCATTAAGTTACTGGATGAAGGCCCTGTCACAAAAACATAGTCAAATTCTTGCTTTCCAATGCTCAGTTCGTACACTAACATCACCCACCCTTAGATTAGGTTTTTTTAACCTTATATAGGTTATTAGTTTGTGTTCGTACCCTAAGGTCTAGATTTGGGAACCATTAAATCCCATTCCTAGTTTTTGGGAAATGTTATCATGACAACTTTGCAAAGTTGCAAAGTTGTCATGAGCAACTTTTACATCTTTTGCTCTTTTCACAAACCAATATCCCCAGTGGTTCAATTTGACTCCAAACCATTAAATAAGACTTTAAAACACCTAAAAACATTAAAATCACAAGTGCCACTCCATTTTGGAGTTTTGGTCAACCTTTGACCCTTTTGTTGACTTTCTAGAACTTAAACTCTTAGATCCTAATTGATCACACCAAACACTAGACTCTAAACATTATTACCTCTAGGTACACAAAAAAAAACCTCAAGAATTTATACTTAGTCCTTATTACCTTGGTGTTTGGCTAGACCAACCCACAAGCCAAAATGTTTTGAATATCTTCATAAGACCTTAAGGTGCTCCTGCACCATCCCCCCTGCAACAAGAAAATCAAGGTATCTTAGGTGTGATGAACTCCATGCTTATACCATGTTTATTCAAGTCTCCTTCTACTATCCATGTATCCTCTGACTCAGTTTGGTGTTCCCATTTCACCAAGTGTTCCATGTATACTTTGTTCCTTGTCTTCTTATTCACTCTTGAATCCATAATCTTTTCCACTTGTGGCTTAGCTTGAACATGTACTCTGAGTTCTTCCACATCCTTAGTCACCTTTGTACTATAATCTCCATCATCTATATCTAGACCCTTGTATTGAATCAATTCCTTCACATTGAAAATGGGAGAAATGGACATATCTTTTGGTAGATCTATCTTGTAGACATTGGGACCATATTTAGCCAACACTTTACAAGGTCCAATCCTCTTCATCTACAGTTTTTTTGGTATTCCTTTATGTAGCCTAGCCTTTTTCAAGTATACCACCACCAATTCTCCTACCTAAAATTGTAGGTCTCTTCTCCCTTCATCTTTCTTAGCCTTCAACTTCTAATTAGCTTCCACTAATGTCTTCTGCACTTTCTCATGAACCTCTCTCATTGATTGAGCAAAATCATCTGCATGACCACTGATCCTTTCATAATATTTTAGGTATCTAAGCTCAAGAACACCCCTTGGATGTAATCCATATACAATCTCAAATGGACTCTTACTAATAGTCCTATTTGTGCTATCATTATAGGCAAATTCTTCCTATGGGATGAATTGTTCCCATCCTTGGCCATACTCTTTAGTCAAACATCTTAGAAAGTTTCCAAGAACCCTATTTATTACTTGTGTCTGACCATCCATTTGAGGATGATATGTAGAATTATGAGATAAATTTGTTCCTAGCCTTTTCCATAGGGTCTTCCAAAAGTGCCCCATAAACTTCACATCTTTGTCTGCAACTATGCTCATTGGAAAGCCATGTATCCTTACTATATTCTTGAAGAAAAGGTGGGAAATGTGATTGGCATAATGTGTTGTCTTACATGGAATGAAATGACTCATCTTACTGAATCTTTCCACTACCACAAACACACTGTCCAAACCAGTTGGTGTCCTAGGTAGTCCCACTATGAAATTCATACTTATGCACTCCCATGGTTTCTTTGGGATGGGAAATGGATAGTAAAGACCTGCATTTGATGATGTCCCCTTTGCCTTCTGACACACTCCACACTACTCCACATACCTCCTTACATCTTTCTGCATTTTGGGCCACCATTAGAATCTCTCCACTAAGTCTAGGGTCTTTTTCAACCTAAAGTGTCCACTCAAACTTCCATTGTGCTTCTCTTGGATGAGGTTCTCTCTCATGGAACCTCTTGGAACACATAGTCACTTCCCTCTAAACAATAAACCATTCAGCAAGGTATAGTCTGCATAGTCACTATGAAAGTGATTTGCAAAATTAGTACACACCTTATAAATCTCTGAGAAATTTGAATCTCCTTCATAGAGGTCCTTGATCCTTCAACCCCTATGCTCTACAACTGTATCTCCTAGATGGTAAGAAATCTCCTACTAAGGGCATCTTCTACCTTGTTATTTACCCCCTTTTTGTGCTTGATAGTAAAAGTGTATGATTGCAGAAACTCCATCCACTTTATATGCCTCAAACTAAGCTTCTCCTATGTATTTATGTAGCTTAGGGCCTCGTTATCAGTGTATAACACAAATTCCTTTGGAAAAAAATAATGAATCCACTTCTTAAGAGGTTGCACCAATGCATAAAGCTCTAGATCATAGGATGAGTATCTAGACTTTGCTTCATTAAGCCTTTCACTAAATAAGGCTACTGGTCTTCCTTCCTAACTTAGGATTTCACCCACTGCTATGTTGCTAGCATCACATTCCACTATAAATAACTTATCAAAACTTGGTAAAACTAGTATTGGTTGGGTGGCTACTGCTTTCTTCAATCTCTCAAAACCTTCATTGGCTTCCTTGGTCCATACAAACTTTTTTTTGATTCCACCCTTAATGGTATCTAGGATAGGTGCACAAATTTCACTGAACCTCCTAACAAAATTCCTATATAATTGGGCTAACCCATGGAAGCTTATCACTTTAGTTCTTGTCTTAGGAGTAGGCCAACTTAATATGGCTTCCACTTTGCTCTTGTGGCTTCCACTTTGCTCTTGTCCATATTAAAGCCACCTTGGGATACTACAAATCCTAGGTAGACTAGTTCTTGTTTCATAAACTCACACTTTTCAAGATTTATCATGAGCTTCTCCTCTTGTAACCTTTTAAACACAAGTTCTAGGTGCTTCATGTGCTCCTCCTTTGTTTTACTAAAGATGAGGATATCATCTAGGTATACTACCACAAATACCCCTATACAATCCTTCAAGACTTCATTCATGACCCTCATAAAAGTACTAGGTGCATTTGTAAGAGAAAATGACATTACTAACCACTCATATAACCCCTCTATGGTTTTAATGGCTGACTTCCACTCATCACCTTCTTTCATTCTAATATGATAGTATCCACTTTTCAAATAAATCTTTGAGAAATACTTAGCACCCCCTAAGCAATCCATTAAGTCTTCTATTCTAGGAATACGAAATCTATATCTAATAGTTATCCTATTTATTTCCCTAGAGTCAGTACACATTCTCCACTTACATCCCTTTTTAGGAGCCAACACCACTAGAACAACACATGGGCTTATGCTCTTTCTGATCAATCTTTGGTCCAATAGTTCTTGAACTTGCCTCGCAATATCTTTGTTTTGCTCTGGTGTCATTTTGTATGCAACCTTGTTAGGTAATGATGCCCCTGGTACAAAGTCAATTTGATGACTGATTTCTCTTTTTGGTGGTAGTGTAGTTGGAGTCCCTTCACATATGATGTCTTGGACCTGATCTAACAACTGCTTCACTTCTACAGGCATAGGTGACTGTTTAGGTGTCTCTTCCTCTTTTGGCTTCACCAAAATTGCATATCCAATCCCTTCTTCCTCCTTCATGTCCTTGAGGAATTATTTCCCACTCATTAGTAGGGTATTGGAGTCCATCTTCTCCACTATTTATTCCTTTATCAAAGATTGTATCTTATAAGTTACTCCATTCTTCTTGAATGAGTACTTATTCTCCTTTCCATGGTGAACTGCTTCCCTATCATACTGCCATGGTCTTCCAAGAAACAGATGGCATGCATCCATTGGCAGTACATCACAAAGCATCTTGTCTTGATACTTTCCAATAGTAAACTCAACCCACACTTGTTCATTAACCAGTATATTTTGTCCCTTATTCAACCAAGTTACCTTGTAAGGACACACATGAGGTATCTTGACCAATTTGAGCTTCTGTACTACTTCCTATGAGATCACATTATCAGTAGATCTAGAGTCTATTATAACTCTACATACTTTACCAAGAATTTTTCACTTGACCCTGAAAAGAGCCCTTCTTTGCTTGTGTTCATCCCTTGTAGGTTATTTGATTAGAATCCTCCTAAGCATGAGGTTCTCTCCCTTTTCTGAATCCAAACTTACCTCTGACTGTTTAGTCATGTCCTCTTCTTTCACATAAGAAATCTTCTTATCACCTTGTGAATATGTTGGTTTATCTGCACACCTATAGGCAGGGTGACCTAATTAGCCACAGTTATAGCACTTCATTGAAGCAAAGTGTGAGCTTCTTCCAAATCCACCTGATCTGCCTCTTCCACCACTATGAAAACCTCTACCTTTGTCATATCCTCCCCCATTACTGGACTCATGGTTTTGTTCCACAAACCTAGTGTCTCCTTGGCTTCTGGTATCATTATTCCTTCCACTAGAACCACCTCTATGTCCTCCTCTAGATTCTCTACCTCTTCCTCTTCCCCTATAGTTGGAATCTTGTTTCTTTTTGAGTTTTTCTTCCAACTTAAGGGCCATTTGAAAACACCCATGGATAGAAGTTAAAGTAAAGAGGATCAACTCTTCTTGTATGTTCCAGCTAAGGCCGTTGAGATACCTAGCAACTTTAATGCTTTCTACCTCTTTCACTCTTGACCTAAGGCATATTTTTTGGAAATCTTTGGTATAGGATGCCACATCCAAATCTTTTTCCTTGGTATTCTGCCTCCTTTTGTGTAATTGGATATCATAATCCTCTGGTAAGTAGTTTTCCTTTACCTTAGCCACCATATCTTTCCAACTTACTATTGGCTTCTTTCCTTCCCTTTTTCTTTCTTCTTGCAAGAACTTCCACCAAGCTAATGCTTGTCCTCTTAGCCTTGATTTGGATATCTTCACCTTTTATGCCTCTGTGATACCATCACATTCAAAATGGTTTTCCATACCCTCAGTCCACTCCATCACTAACTCTGCATCCATCTTGCCAGAGAATACTGGAATGTCTTCTAGTGCCTTTCCACTTAATGCCTTGAGGGCCTTGAGGAATGGTTCCTCAGGTAATGGAGGGCCAGGTTCTATTTCTGCCTCCTCTTCAACTTGACTCTTTCCTTTATCTTTATCCTCTCCTATCTGTTCTTTCATCTTGCTTGTTGTCTCTACCACTTCTGCTAACTTTAGCTTCATCTCCTCCACAACTTCTTCAAGAAGTCTATTATTGGCTTTCTTCTCTGACAAGTCCCTTTCCACTTCTTCATTGGTCACCATGGTGCTTTCTCAAATGGATTCACTTCTCTCTGTCATACACTAACCACTTCCTAAGCCTTTCAATGGATTTGATGCCAATTTGATGGGGAGCTCTAACCACAAGAGAAATCTCACTCTAACTAAGACTTATCTTTGGTCTTCCTAGAGTATCTTCCTCTACCCTATCTAGAGGACAATTCTATGATCCCCTACTTCCCTTAGAACTCACCACCAATTTCAAAACACTATCCTTTCCTTCTCAATCCTACAATGCACCCCTAGACTCCATTGAACCACTTTTCTCTCAATCCACTCTTGGAAATAGGGATGGGATTCCTAACCATTCCTAGGTCACTTTCAACTAATTCTAATCCACTTGGATGGATTCTTTAAAAGGTTTCTAGTCGAGTTCATAGTTTTCTTGTTTTGAGGCCCTGTAGCCTTTTTTAGTCAATTAGGCCTCCTAGAAAATGGTTTTCTTGAATTTCTTCACAAATTATCTTAACATCTCTTTGAATCAACTATGGATTCTTCATAGGTCCAACCTAGGCTCTATGATTTTCTAGGTTTTAGATCCCCACCATGTCCGTACATGAGACTTTCACCAAACCCCTATTTTTAAGGGTTTTAGGAGCATGTTCTGTTGAAATTGCTGAATGTCAATCAACCAAGATACACCTGCATGCAAAGCTGCTACGAGAATGAAGAAGACAGAAAGAGAGAAAGAGCTAAGGCGGCCGATAGGCCAGAGACTGCAAATGCATGTTG
>MU225240.1:9610083-9638749 GCA_018584345.1 Thuja plicata
GCCAGAGACTGCAAATGCATGTTGACAGAAAATGATATTCTATATTATCAACAATGAAATGATTTACAACTCCTTAAGAAATACAAAGAGGACAATCCTTATAAAGGATGTCGAAACCCTAAACGGGAAACTGCTAGGAAATAAAAACTTTCCTAAAACTAAAGAAACTGCCTAAGAGAAACTTAAGCACTAAAGAGCAATTGCTAAATTACTCTAACATGTTCACAAGTCTGGGTTCTTTGCTTTCAATGGTTTCTCTAAACAACTCCAACACTCTTTTCCTTGCATTCAATTATCAAGGATACACACCTCTACATTCTCCCACCATTTATTGGTTCAATCTAATCCAATTAGCAAGCTTTCTTGCTACTGTTCTACACAAGCCACTAACCAGAATGCCTCTGCACTCGCCTAGAGCTTGATGGAAAAAATAGTTCCCCTGCATAAAATGACTTTTTAGACCATATATACACTATATAAAAGGTCCCCTACTTGATTCCAGGTGACCATGGTAGTTCAACCATGGGAACTCAAGTGGGGTGCATTTTTACAAGATTGGCTCTGAACCAGACAGAGAACTAGTGAAAACTAAAGAATTTACAAAACAATAAACAAACACACTAAACAACTAAACCAATTCCACACAGAGTATTCACATAACAAGAATAATTGGCTCAATGCATTAATTGAATCCTTTCAATCCATTAAGTGACTGGATGAAGGCTCTGTCACAAAAACACAGTCAAATTCTTTCTTTCCAATGCATAGTCCGTACACTAACATCACCCACCTTTAGATGAGGGTTTGTTTTACCTTATATAGGTTTTCCCTTCATGTCTAGACCCTAAGGTTGGGATTTTGGAACCATTAAAGCCCTTTCCTAGTTTTTAGGAAATGTTGTCATTACAAAGTTGTCACGAGCAACTTTTACATCTTTTGCTCTTTTGACAAACCACTATCCCCAATGGTTAAATTTGAATCCAAACCATTACATAAGACCTTAAAACACCTAAAAACATTAAAATCACAAGTGCCACTCCATTTTGGAGTTTTGGTCAACCTTTGATCCTTTTGTTGACTTTCTAGGACTTAAACTCTTAGATCCTAATTGATCACACCAAACACTAGACTCTAAACATTCTTACCTCTAGGCACACACAAAACAACCTTGGGAATTTATACTTATTCCTTATTACCTTGGTGGCTGGCTAGACCAACCTACAAGCCAAAATATTTTGAAGATCTTCATAAGACCTTAAGGTGCTCCTGCACCAAAAACATTGGATCTTTCTAGTTTAGAGAGCATTTGATATTGCATAGGTAGGTAGATGGAACAGTCTCTAGTCATTGCTTAAAACTTTCAAAGTTCTAACATCATTGCTTTAACATTTTTATAGGTTAGGGAAGCAAGCATAGATATAAAAAGTAGGAGTGTAGTAGATGAAGAGTTGCTTCAAAGACATGATTCAAGCTTCCAGTCATTCAGGCAATGACTGGATTCTTTCATTACTTTTCATCATCAAATGTAACATATAATTTGAATCAAACTCAAAGAAATAATTACATACAAAAAATAAAAAGTTCAAATGTACCTCATCATTTAGAATGCAAGGCTCTACCTGATTGAGTCAGGTAGGTGAAATTAGGTAACACTTACTACATTTCTTAATTTATTAGCTAGGGAAATAGAATTCATGCCAAATGATTGTTGCTCAATTGGTAGGGACTATTTGAGATATAGGCCTCGTAATACAATTATTTGATATTAACATATATCACGCAAGTGTAGTGTGATATACATCATTACAAAGCTGGGACTTCTATTTGTTTATCAAATTGACTCCACTAAAAGAAGTGCATTTGTCCCTTATCAAGCAACGATGCAATACTTTGCTGCAAACCCAAACTGTTAATATAAACATCTCTTACTAACAAATAACTTGGAGCAAATTTGATTGTAACAAACATTTCGTAGTGGCCTACAATCCTTGGCCTTAACTCTTCTTCAAAAATATCTATTTTTTCATCCAAGGTCCATTCAAAATTTCCTCATTCATTTAAATCATCAAGACCAAAACAAATAAACCATTATTTGACAATGAAGCTATTGTCATTGGCATGACAGTTAGACTGTTGTTGTGAAGACATTATCACCAAAACATCTTTGGATTCATGTATCTTCCACTATTCATGTTGATTTGGATGTTATAAACCTCCCCGAGTCATTAACCACCAATTTGAATACATGTCGTTTCAAACAAAATATGAACCTTATGACTGTATTGTATCCTCTTGAATATATCAAAGATACTCTATATATAGATGAGGATTCAGTTTCAAAATGAAAGGTTGCAACCTTTCATATTACTAAACTAATTGAACTAAGTGGAACTAAACATAAATGTTGAAACATAGAACTTAAAGAAACAAATACCAATCTGTTGACACTCAATTTTCCAAATTGATTATTTTAATTTCTCATAAAAGTTTCTTATAAATACCTTTACTTTGTGAATAGTTACTGCGGATTTTTGTGTATGCAGGACAAAAGGAATCATTATGTGCACACATGCTACATCATTCAAGACTATCTAATGGATGGCACAAGGAAATCACCATGTTATTATGGTCTCCCGCAACCCACCTTCTCGGTCCAAAATCAATAATCGTATCAATTTCAATGTATGGAAAAGAGTTAACACCATTGGGAGAATGTAATCCAATGAAGGGAAGAGAATAACAACTGCAAGAAGGTAATATTAGATAAATTATACTCAATGTAATGCAAATTAAGTAAATGAAGGAGCATCGGTGAAGGTCACACCAAATATGTTATCGACATAGAAATGACATTCGGTGTTGGATAATATGTATCTCCCCGATACCCGATAAGTAAGGAGCATTGGTGAAGGTCACACTGAATATGTTATCAACATAGAAATGACATTTGGTGTTGGATAATATGTGTCTCCCCAGTACCCAATAAGTATGGAGCATCGGTAAAGGTCACACCGAATATGTTATCGACATAGAAATGACATTCGGTGTTGGATAATATGTGTCTCCCCGATACCTGATAAGTAAAGAGCATCGGTGAAGGTCACACCAAATATGTTATCAACATAGAAATGACATTCGGTGTTGGATAATATATCTCCCCGATACCTGATAAGTATATTGATATACCCATTAGCAATACAATCCATCAGAAAAATCATGCAATATTAGAAATGGAGACTTTATGTTTCACCGATCTCCAATGAAACGACTGAGATAGCATTTTGCGATAAGAAATCACCGGTGGAAGAATAGAAAATTGGTCAAAATCCTAATAAGTCATGCTGATGCTCGATGATCGGAGTATATTATGATGATAATATTATATCAGAGTAATAAGTGATAGCGGGCAGTAAAGTTGTGAGATATACCGATGACCGATGGACAAATTAGATTACTTTATACTGATGAGTGATCCCATCAGTGTAATGATAGATGATTAGAGGAACAATGAAATAGGCTATCCCGATTGTCGATAGAAGTATCGATATTACATATGCCGATGGAGGTAAAACACATATAGTTTCAGATCAACAAGAAAAACAATATGCTGATGGCGCCAATGTTAGAATTTGTTCTCGAAAAAACTACTTTGACATTCATCCGTTGTCAAATCGAGTTCAAACTACTAAAGTTGATTGCCATTAAGTGAGTTTAGAACGTGAGTGTTAAAGCCAACACAAAGGAAATAAATGGAAGAATAGGTAATATATTTCTTGAGAACACTAAGTGTGCATAATACATTTTTGAATCCCTGAAGCATAACAAAATAGAAGAGGAAAATTGAGAGAGAGTGTAGAAGAATATGGATCTATCTAAGTCTTCAAGTAAAAGGAAAAGCATGAAGAGTTCAGAGTCAAAGACCAAAAATCAAAAAATAGCTGAGGATGGGCTGCCCAGGAGGTTGAATCAAGACCTAATTGAGCAAACAAAAGCTTTAGGCCCTAAATCTTGAAGGTCAAAACAGAATGTGCCTAATAGAGATAAATTGGAGGACAAATACAAAAATGTAGGGGATGTCTAGACACGGAGGAGAGGGTATGAGCTATGTTTATTCCATTATCTAAGAAGAGATATTGAGATCCCTCTGAGCAACCCATGGACAACCAATATAGGTAGGTTCATTGTGCCCATTGTTTTTGTTAATGTCAAAGATTTTGAAGTTCTTATTAAGAGATACAAACCAGATGAAAGGTGTATCTATTACAAGAAAGGGGAAGTTTTCATGACATTTTCTACATGGGCTATTGAAGAATTTTTCGGTCTTGAACTGGGTTTCAATAAAATATTATCATTTGTAGGATTGGAAAATGAGTATTTTTGGCTGATACTACATATAAATTATGGAAACTGGAAATGGACAAAAAGGAAGGTGGAACCCTAATGGAGGGAGATGGCCCTCCTTATAACGTGAATTTATTCAGGCATTATTTGGAAATTACATAAATATCCTATGGGAAACTAGGTGGGATTGAAGTCCCTCATATGATGAAAGAAGGACCTATGGTATTGGCTATAGATGTACAATTATACAAGCCTAGACCATTTGACTATGCCTCATACGTTGCAAAGTGTGTACATGTTGGTTTCATAAATTTCAAGGGAAGTGAGTATTAAACTTTCAGGCATTATTTGTTGCTAATGTACATGGTATTATTTTATAGACAAAAGAGAGGTGTATGGCCTAAGAAATTGAAGCCTAACTTACATATCATAGAAGGAGAATATGATTCTGTATAATTATGGACGTCTCTATGAGATTCTAGGAACACATATTCAGATTATGTCAAGTTCGAGGAGTTAATTGTTAAACCAATTTATCATCTATTTGGGTGCCCCTATGATCAGTTAGTCTCGGAAGAAATTAAAATATTCTTGAGGCCTAAATAATTTGGCCAAAGAAAACTTATTAATCATAACTAGGGTGATTGGTATGTTTTTGAAGAGTTCACATGTTTTAGGATTTATGGTTTTGAAGAAGTGCCATATAGATTGCCAAAATTTGTTCCAGATAGAATTTCTTACTTGGAGATAGTAAGATAGATGAGTACTTGTAGCAATAAAAACTTTGGTGGACCTATGCACAAACATATATTTATGCCAATAACACTTACTTTTGGTGAATTTATAGTTGTTTCAACTAGAGCATATGAGATAATTGATAAGAAATTGCAAGAGGAGTATCAAATGTTTCACCATGGAGAAAGAAAAATTTATGATCCAAAAGAATAAATTCATGCTTGTAAGAATAAGAAAAATCTTGGAGATTACTTGCATGAGATAGTTGAAGTTGAAGACATCTTTAGGAATTTGGAAGAGGATCAAGCAAAACAAGTAACTGATGAGTATAACAGAAGGCTAATGGAGAAGAGGGAGAACTTAGTCTGGATGATTGTAGAGACACCATATACAGATGAAGAGCATGGTGAGGAAGCAATATCAAGGTATTATGGACTAGAGCTACAAGAACTACCATATGATAATGAAAGGGTTGTCAGTCAGTTGATAATCCACCAGGATGCTAGGATAGATGCATAAATGTATTTGTTTCAGATGAACAATTTGTCAAATCTAAGGAATTTATTGCTTTCATTTACAATTTCAGAGGTAATAAATTAAGAGATTCCATTCCAATATTAACCCCTAACAATGAGGATAAATTGATTCTAAAACTTAAGAAGGACATAGATGAAGAAATGAAAACAATGACTCCGGAAAAGGGCAAATAGATGCTGATGTAAGATAGGAAAATATGGATGGTCTTTAGATAGGGTTTAGAACAATGGGGGTTTGCTCATAAAAGTGACCCTATGCACATATTATCCACATAAATTTAATTATTATGATAAGGAATGTAGATCTGGAAATGTTTGCAAAGGACAATGAAATAAAATACATACCTCTGAAAAATACTCTACTGAAAACCCTGTCAAACGGTCTCAGAAAATGTTGATTTTTGCTTTCCTAAACTGATGCTGTGAGATCTACAAAACCCAGAAATATTTTTTAGATCTAAGTCAGGTCAACCTTGACCTCTTTGGCGGTGCACAATTGTACCCCAAAATGTTTGACCTTGACCTGCACTGCTCCGACGGAAATTCTGTTCGCGGATCCCGAAAGTTGGCCGAAAAGGGTATCCAAATTTGATCTAAAATTTGTTGTCATGTACCTGTACCTACAAGAAAAATGATTTTTTTTGTTGGGGAGGGGTTTGCCTTGGTCAAACCTCAGTTTTGAAATTAACCATAGAGTATAATTGAAATTTCATAAATAAACAAAGCAAATAAACCAATTCACCTTGCTTGTACAATAACCCTTGTAGAAGGATTCAAATCCTTGGATCCACAAGTATGTATGCACCAAATGAATGTAGAATGTAGAATGTAGGATGTATCAAATAAATTTCTTGTAGATCTTCAACACCAATCTTGAATGGATCTTGGAATAGGAAGAGGCTTGCATGGATGTGGATGGAGAAATCTTCAACAAGAGGGCTCCATAGAGCTTGAATCCTTCAATGGCTACCAGTGGATCTACTTGATGAATTGAATGCTTGAATGTATTTGAATTCTTGAATTCTTGAGAGTAGATGCTTTCTTCAATAGATCATGCATAGATTTATCTTAGATGATTCATTCTTATGCTTGGTTTATGGTTGGTTCAAGTCTTACCTCTTAGCTTGTCTTTTCACTTAGAGAAAATGAGAGAAGGCTTCCTTATATACAAATCTAGGGCACAATATTCTAGAGAGGCCTACATAGGAGGAGTAAATTCCAATTAGACCTATACCCCTATAAGTGGACCTATATTAAAAATAATTTCAAGAGTCATTGCCTTGAAGACCGAAACAACCGAACCAGAAGCAGGAATTAAATATTTTCGAAGCCCGACATCCAGAAACCTCAGGATCCTAAATTTTGGACCCTGGATCAAGGTTGAAGTCAAAATTGACCTAGGTCAGGGTCGAGGTTGACCTTGACCCTGAGGTAAAGAATCTCAAAATCATAGAGCAGGGTGCCATAAAAGGTAGGAGAAAAGTGGAAAATAGGGCAGAATCAGGGGGAAAAACTGGATCTAAGTCAAAAACCCATTCAAGGTGTTTGAAATGACCTAAAACCACTTACTTGGAGGGATAAACCAGTCCTAAAAGGAAGTTCTTCCATTTTCCAATGATACAGCTGATTACGACAGGAGTCATTCTATTTCCAGACTGGGACTTGAGTGCATCTTTCATTTTTGAGAGTATGTTAAAGTCTGACATGAAGGATTTAAAATTGGGTGTCCAAGGTGTTAAAGATGTGTTTATAGGTTCCAATTTTTTTGAAAAAGAAGAAACCATGCTACTGTGGGCATTGTACCCTCCTAATCAAAGACCAACGATTATTGATGTCAACAAAGCATTTGGACACATGATGAAATTAAAGGTAGGAGAAACAGACCTAGTTTCTATTGCAAATATTGGTGTTGAAATTTCATAATTAACAAAGGCATAAACATAAATATTGAGGGAAAGAGATCAATATAAGGCTATGTATGAGGAAGGTTTTAGGAGTGGTGGTCAACCCATGCCAATGTTACCTACATTAGATAGTAGAAAATGGAGAAAGAAATGCAAAGAATTACAGGGTAAAAATACAAAATTGATGAAAACCTGTGCAGACTGTGAGAAGTGATACATCTATATTTTTGTTGTGAAATCGATTGGAAAATTTGTGAAAATGTCTTGATGTATTATGAGAATCATACATAATGAATTAAGATAACACCATTTCTCATGACCCATTGAAATGTAGACTTGAAAGGTATTTAAATGAGGATCCAAGCCCCGCACTGATCAATGAAATAAAATGCAGGATTAAGATGCATGATCAGTTTGGTGAAGATTTAAAGAATGAATTTGAATAATTCAGAAATCCTATCAAGAAAGGATTACCACCATTCCTAAACAATAAGAAAGAGATGATGGAAAAGGATAAATGGGTTGCAGAATGCCATAGAGTACTTGATGTTTCACTTAGTGCCATTTAGAATGACAATTTTGAGTTAAAGAAGACATTGGAGCGTATGGATAAATTCGTTGAACTCAAGTTCATTATGTGAAACATCATCGACAATGTAGATACACACACTTCATCAGAGTACCTGTAGCATATTTTCAACTTTAGAAAGCTCTTGGGAGATTAAGATCTCTATGTTCTATCTATTTTCATGTCACTTGTTAATCAAGCATTTTGGTTTGATTGTCTCAATTAGTTAAGCTTTTATGAAAGGTTGTAACCTTTTGTTTTGTAACTAAATCCTCATTTATATATAGAGGATGTAAAGTTATAAAAAAGGGATGATAAAAATGCACTGGCCAATGACCATTTTTGGTTTTGTTTCTGAAATGTCAGACTATGAAAGAATATATGTAACCAATTGATTTTCTTATGCTTATTTCAATATAAAGATTCAGTGTTTCCTTATTTATGATGAATCTATTATTTCAATCATCTGATTAGTTCCTTGGATAAATCTATTTCATTAGATTGCTTCATTATGAAACTCTTATGCATTTGTGATTTTAAATTTAGTTTTGATTTGAACATTAGGTAGAAGGATTTTTTTCAAACTTTTCTCTATCTTATTGGTCTCTCAGAGTTTCTTGGGGTAGAAGGTGTTAAAGATGTGTTTCTTGGGGTTTGGGCTTCTGAGGCTTATGGGTGGGGGAACTCGGGGGCTTTTCTCTAGGATGTTGCACTGGAACAGGATGGAGCAGGAGGGCCAATGCCATTGATATGATGGGTAATTTTTCTATGCGTGTCAGAATCTATGACAACAAAGCATGCTTTCAATCATCCAAAGCTTCACTAGTTATCTCTTTTTGCTTTTTCTGTGTAGATCATATAATTTTTCTTCTTTTAAGCCCTACTATAATTAACAATGTGATTGATGCTAAAGCAATCATGTTTTTACATCAGGATGTTTCTTGATATATTTACCATTTTTTTCACCATTTCATTGTATGTATAGCATCAAAGAATATCAGGTATGATTCTCTTTGCTACCAGTTTTTTAAGGATTTTTTTTGGATCTTATCCTATTAGGGTAGGTCTTGAAAATATTATAAATGGATTGGGGAATGTATAAAGTGGTTTGTCAAATTGACTATATTTAGATATATTATGTGTCCTTGAAGTATAAATTAATAATTTAATTATTAAATAGGTGCAATTCTTAATTTTTTTTGCATCTTTTTTTCTTTTGAATGCGTAGTAGTGATTTATATTTAGCCGATAGGCTTTCCTAGTGAGGTCACTTGCGACCCTACGTGGGAAAACCTATCTCATGGATTACATACCTGTCTCACGCATGAAAACTACCAAATATCCTATTTTCTTTGTACGAAAGTGGTTAGGGGCTAGCGTGAAACCTGTTACAGACTCTGTTGGCTTCAATGATATGATATCTTTGAGAGAACTGGATGTGATGTGCAAGGACTTGTGAGGATTTTATGTGGAATAAATTATGAATTTGAAAAATGGAAATCTATACAAAAATCACTCAGATATTTTAAACAAATTATTCTCATAGGGTTTCCAATGAAATTTCATTTTTGTTTTCTAGCTGGGTTTCCACGCGCTGAGCTCTGCTATAAGCTAGTAAATACCATTGTCATATTTTTTGCCACTATTTCAACTCTCCTTGCAGCACTTTATGCAAGCTCTAAAAACCCATTTTTGTACTCTCCTTAGAAGTTTCTTTATTAACAATTTCAATGGCTTCTACAGAAGAAACATAAGCCATTAAACTAATACTAACTCTTTTAGTACTATTATTTTTAGGAAAGTTTGATTTGAAGCTCCAGAAGTGACCAAGGTTTCTAATTTGACTAAGAGTTGGTATAATCATGGAAGGGGGTGAAAGTATTGATGGTTGGCTCATGAGGCATTGTTTATGAGCTTCTCAAAACCCTTGCATTGATGGAATTCAAAGACGTGCATGTCGTAAGTGAAGAATTCACTTCGTTTTTCCAAAGCAACGAAGAACATTTTTTTTTAGGCCAACCTTTTGCATATAGCTAAAAAGTTTAGTGCAACAAATTTTTCTTTTAGATTTAGGATATTCTATATCCTTTTGGTGGCTAAATTAGAATTTGGATGGTGAGAATTGAACCGTGCTTGTGGCATGTTATATTTCACCCAATTATTGAACACTTTGTTATAAAGTTGGTATATTTTGCCTTATTATTAAACAATAGAATTGAAAGTGTTATACTTCACTCAGGAATTGAATGAAAAATTTAGCGTCGTGGATTCTACAAAGTGGTGAATGTACCTTTTTATTGTAGCTTATTCATAGTTTTTTCTAAATCTTGGTTCAGATAAGTCTATATGGCTTCAAATTTGTTAAATTACACCTAAATTGCAATCTTACCACTTGAAAATTTAGGTGCAGATCAAGTGTACTCATAATAGCTATTTCCCATGAGTGTTACTTGGTGAAAAGAGTTGGGACACCTTCCTATTGTGTTTTTCAACATTATACTTGAATTTCCAATGTAAAAGCATAATTTTTCTATGACAAACTTTTTGATTGCTAGGTTTTTCACTATGGGAATAATCTTGGTAATTATATATTGTGTGACATGGCTATGTGTCCCTACCCACCAAACCCTTTTCTATGTTCCATTATAAGGTTTGGGGACAACAAGTGACATATCTTGGCTCCCCACTCATCCCTAGAAGAAAATTTTGGAACTATTATGAAAATTTTAAATGAAATTTCATTGGAATGAATTTTAAATCTAATAATACATTTTGGTCTTCATGATGAAATTTATGTTGATTATCATTCAATTTTTTGAGCGCCTTGAGCTCCGAGCATGGTTAGAGAATAGGGCTTTATTTTTCTTTGTTCTGCCCCTTAGGTGAATTTAGCTATCTTGGTGGAAACCATCATTGTCTTCATTCTAACACTTAACTGGACCAACACTCTTCAATATGACCTAGAGTGCACTAAAATATTAAAACATATCATCTGCTTTCATCAGTGCACTAGTTCCATTCATGCCAGCTCACATCAGGATTCAAGCTACTAAAAAAGAAATTGTTTTTAATAAGCAGGCCCTATATAGACTAAATAAAAAAGACTGAAAAAGCAATTTGGATATTCTGATACTGTTATTTATTCCATTCTCACCAGGTCACAATATGATCAAGTCTACTTAAAAAGCTACCATCTTAATGTTCATACCCCCCATTCTTTGCATGGTTCATGATAGTGAAAATAATTCAATACAAAAACATGGTCCTCTTCAGTTTAATACAAGAACATCAAGTCCTCTTGAGTATGATGCTTGTCTGTGTTTATATTTATATAATCTAAGTCTCACCTAGGATTGAGGTCATGGGATACTAAATGTTATCCCTATAAATTTATAGTATAGAAAATTTACATAAAAAGCAAGTCATGTATGCAGTCACAAAGTGATTTGAATCTTAAGGAACTCACTCATGGATCCATGTTGTTGTAGGTAAGGATATTTGAAAACCACTATGGATCTCTATCCCAATATGGAATAAAACACATGTGTTCTCTAGCCAATATTTGCAACTAGGACATTAGAAAAGATGTCACATCTTCAGTTTCTACTAAGAGACATTACATTTTGTGAAATGTGGCTTGTAATTAGCTCCTTCATTATCCTCACCTAGGAATTCTTGATCAATCACAATCAATTTTTTTTTTAAAATATAAAATGACGAGGATGTTGTAAATCTGACAACATTTTCATCTCATGTCATTGGAATTCTGACAATAAGAAAAACACAAACTGATGAGGATATTGTACATCTGACAACATTGTGCTCGGAATAGTTTGTCTAATTGTAGTCAGAATTCCAACTACCATGAAAACCTAAACCGATGAGGATAGGGTCAGAAATGCAATCTAAACCAATGAGGATAGGCCCATGTTTTCTAACATTATGGCTGTTAGAATTATAACGACCATGGATACGTCAAAATTTCCAACTAAATATTTTTGATAGTTGTGTTAGTCGGAAGTCCGACTAGTGGCGGTCGAAATTCTGACTAATTTCCATTAGAAATTGGACCCAAATGTATTAGTGAAAATGTTGGATGTGGTTGGCATGGATTTTATGAAATGAAGTATATAAACCTACATTACCTTGTACTTCCTTGGATAATATCTCGACAAAATTTCAAACAACATATTGCTTTTGTATAGATTTGTAAGAGGTCTATGACTCAAAATTAAAACTAGTTTTGTAAGCACCATCCATTGGGTAAAATTTATGAACTATATCGTAGCTCTTACTCCATAAAGTTTTCACATTACTCTTTGGAGTGTGTAAAGTTTGAAAATATTATACACAAGCTACAAGAAATCATACAAATGATCTTGAGTGCAAATGGAAGCTATATTCCAACATCAAGGATGTGAAAAAGACATGACACAATAGATTCCTTATGCCTCTAGGATGCATTTCTTAAGGAAACACATCTCAATGAATGAAGATAAGTTTCACAAGCTACAAGCAACATACAAGTGGTGTAGAATTGAAATATCAACTATTTTCCAATACCGAGGATGTGAATGCACTCAATCAATAACAAAAATAGATATATCAAAATCAATAAGAAAGAGATGTTTATGATCTAGATTTTAAATGTTACATCCAAGATTTTTGTTTATTGATCTAGATGCATGGGTAATATGTTTATGAACCCACCTTCCTTCTTTATAGCTTCTATGCAATATGCCACGAACAAGGCAATAAGTTCTAGCTGCTAAAAACATTCCAAGAATGAAGATGAATATTTCAAAAACCCATAAAATTCCTTCAACGCATCATACACCTTCTATAATTTTCACCATGGTGCTCCATCTTGGAGAAGCAAGTCGCCTTTTCCTCTACAAAACATGGAGGCTCGACCAAGAATGATAAAAATGAAACCCTACAACTCATTTTGTGTGGACATTTTTTGGAACAATTGAAAACTCATTTTTTGGCTTTTCTCTCATTTCACTTTGGTGCCTCTTCTCTCATTTCGCTTTAGAGAATTAGATTTTATGTAATTATTATTTAGTAACTTCTACTTGTGCATTTTGGGTGATGCATAGATGTTGCCATATTTCTTTTGTTTTTATTTTTTAATTTAAGATAATTAAAATAGTTTTAATTTTAAATTTAAGATAATTAAAATAATTATTTCAGTTTTAAGATAAAATGTTCATTTTGTCTTAAACATCTTAAACGCTTGAAATATTTTTAAACACTTCACTCCCTACAAATCAATAGAGTCTGTTGTTTACCTTTCATCAGATTCAGATCTAATAGGAGCAGAGGTTTATGACAGAGGCAAGGGTAGAAAGAACATTTAGCTTGGCACCAACCACATTCAGGCGCGCAGACAACTTTGCCTATGAGTTCTCCTCCGGTCGAGTGATTTTGGAATGAAATGTTCAGCTTGGCGTCAAGCACATTCAAGCGCGCAAATTTTTTTATGAAATGTTATATTAGATTTTGGTTTATGTTTAATATCCACCCAAACTTTCCATGATCAACTCATCATTATAAATTATTTAATAAATTAAAAATGTTCATTTAATTTTAATTTTTAATTAATTGATTTTTATTCTTAATTTTTTATTTTTTTTTATTTTTGAGTAATTAGTACGTAGTATAATAAATAATCTATATTTTAGGTGATGTGTACAACTAGTTATGGTGACTAATTATTTAGTCATTTATTTGGTAGTTTTTTTAGTCACTTATTTGGTATTTTATTTAGTCATTTATTTGGTAGTTTATTTAGTCACTTTTATTTAGTTATTTATTTGGTAGTTTATTTAGTCACTTTTATTTGGTTGACCCTGTGATTTTACCTGGTGACTAAATTGGTCACTTATTTAGTCATCTATACTTGTAAATTACAAAAAAAGTAGAATATGATCAATTTTAGTCACGTGACCAAAATTTTTAGTGGTGTGACTAAAGGTTTTAGTCATGTAGTCATATATTTGCCAAAATGTACTAGTGCCTATTAGTGTAGATAAGAGTAGATGGTAGGATTTTATAATACAAGATGAGATGTTATTCAAAGGGAGCCAATTGTGCAATCCAAAGAGTTTCATGAGGGAGAACCTAATCAAAGAGAAGCATAGTGGAGGATTAGTTGGACACTTTGGGAGAGAAGAACATTGCTCTGGTTGGTGAGCATTATTATTGGACACAATTGCAACAATATGTTAATAAGTTTGTGCAAAGTTTTAAAATATTTCAGATGGAAAAAGGAACCAGGAAGAATACAAGGTAATATTATCCATTACTTGTGTATCATGTTTTGACATGTTTATCCCTCCTCATTAGGATTATTTGGACCTAATTTAAATTCGTTTATGGACCCATGGATGTACCTTTGCTTTTGTGCTATATCGAGCCCATGTTTTCTGCCCTTTCCTGCTGTTCTTTTCTCTATCCCCAAGATCCTGAATCATCCCTCAATGGACTGACCCATCATGGGGTAGGAATAGGTAAACCTAGACCTTTAGGGGTAGGCTGAAGCTGACCTAGCCCTTGGGATCTCAGGCCCTTCTCGAGTTTTCAATTTTTTTCTCCCACCTTGTGCAGTCGATCCTTTTTTTATTTTGATCATGAAATTGGTATAAAAAGATGCCTAATCACTTCATTTTGGGAGGATAAGAGGTTCAAGAGATTTTAATTTTTTTTTCTACAAGCATTCCAAGAGCATTCATAAGCATTTCCTAGGAGCATTGAAGGAGATCTTTTGCAACTATTTTAGACTCCAAGATTTCAAGATCTTTTGCATTCAAGGAGCTTTCAAGGAGATTTGAAGGAGTTGATTGGAAGCCTTTTCATAATCATTCCATGATCATGCATGTTCCTTTAAAGATATAGCTTCCTTATTTGAAGATAATGGAGTTGGTTATTAAATAAGGTTTTGTTCATCCATTCTTCATTTGCATTTGCATATCTGATTTGAGCATATGAGTAGTAGTACATCTACATCCATAGATCCATGACTTGGTATGATTGATCTATTGTATTTGATGAGATATCCTATATTTCTACAAGATTCAAAAACATTGAGCACTTCTACATCCTTGTGGAATACAGATTTGGATCCTACGCAAGGTTTTCTATAATGTAAGGTAAATTTGTACATTTGCTTTTCTTTTACATACATTTACATTAAAGGTTGATTCCTAAACTGGGGCTTGACCGAGGCAAACCCCTCCTAAAAAAACATTTTTCCATTGCAGATTCAGGTACACAGGTTTGTAGTTTTAGATTTGGAGTCGTCAGAAATAAGTTACTGTCACAGATCTAGATTTTGGGAAATCTTGCAAAGCAGGTGGATGCCAACTTCGGCCTAGTCCTGGGTGGATTTTCTACATGTCACCATCCACCCTCCAGGTTGGCATAATCCTAAGCCAGAAATATTTTTGGGTTTTGAAGATATCAAGTTTTTGGTTCCAGATTTGGTCTTGTTCGGGTTTATGAGCTATTTTAGGAGCAAAATTAAAGACGTAATTTTAACACATACATTTCAAATATTTAAAGGTGAGTTGGTGTATTTCATTATTTAATTTGAGTATTTAAATTTCAGGTCTAGTTGATTTCATTAGTTTTAGCATCATTCTTACCTTCCTAGTTGATTATAATCAATACATAGGAAATATCATCTTCTTTCTTAGCACTTGGTTATATTATTGTTTTGCATTGATACCCCTATATCACTTGGGTTGTATTAATCTAACTTGGATCCAACTAAAGAGGCTTTGTTTGGGAGATCTCTTCCTTTGTGGCCTCTTCTCTTGAGGTATATAGATAGATATATAATACATCACCATTAAATGTATATTTTTCTATACATTTTGGGAAACCTGTGTACCTTACATGCCTTGTATTCATTTTGTTGTGGTTAAAGTTAATATTTTAGATCTTACTTTATGCATTGTGTCTTCTTTATATTTTATAAAATCGTTGGGTTTATCTTTATTGTTCATTCTTTGTTGTGGTTAGATATCATTTTGGTGATTTAAAAACCTTTGTGTGATCTCCCTTTGTATTTTCCTTCCTTTGTGTATGAGATTTATTACTTTGATTCCAACCCTATAGTATCCCAATTAGAAGAAGTTGTAGACTCATGGGTTCTTTTGATCCTAAATCTTCTTTCTTCCCTAGGAACCTTTATGATAACATGATCGTTCATGATCCTAATCCTTTCATGGAGAATAAATCTTCTCATTCTTCCCATGATGAATATTAAGCTTAATGAGTTCCTCCTTCCCAAGTTCAAAAGCTCACTAATGACCTTGAAAATATGGAAAGTTGGCTTATTCAAGAGAACCATAATGCAATATTATTTCTACTATTGGATCCTTAAGGAAAGTTATACACAATGATGAAAATGGTATTAATCTCTTACGTGGTATCTCTCACCTTGTTTTTTCTCATGTTAAACCTTTAGCTGAAGATGCCCAGGAGTTAGGTTATGTTCTGCCTACTGTGAGTGTTGAACTTTCTTTTCCTATCTCCGTTCCTATTCTTAGCATTCCTACTTATGCACCACCTCTTATAACCACATATGTGCAAGTTTATAATCCTATACATGTGAGTCTTCCTAATGTCTCCATTCCGTCTCTTCCTATGAGTGTTCCATATGTTTCATTACCTACCTCCATGCCTTCTTATCATAGTGTTCCTTTTACATATTCCAACCCTTTTCCTACAACTGTTTCAAGTGTTCCTCCTGTTACTTCCAGTGTTCCCACTGCTTCCTACACTTTTACTAGTGTATCCAATGTGTCCATGCCTACTATTTCCTCTAATTATTCAACCATCATTAGTCTTGCTCAAATTGTTTTGTCCTTGCAACAAAAAATTGCTTCATTAACTCAATCCAAGTTTAATGTGCCTACATGTGACATTGCTAATCCTTTGTCCTTAGACATTATCCATGTGGTTATCCCTCAAAAAGTTTAAATGCCTCATCTTGACACTTATAATGGTAAGGGTGACCCTGTGAGTCATGTTAGGACCTTTAAAACCCTATGTAGTGACTTTTCCCATGATCATATGCTCATGACCAAGTTGTTTAATAGGACATTTCGAGATAAGGACTTGCAGTGGTATTGTTCTTTACCTCCCTATTCTATTTATTCCTTTCAAAAAATTTCTAATGATTTTATTCAACAATTTCAAAACAATATTTTTCCTCAAGTTTCTTTGACTGACTTAATGCATTGCAAAAAAGGAGTTAAAGAAATATTTAGTAACTTTATTCATAAATTTAAACATTTGTATGCTTGGATTTCTTATCCGGTGCCTGACACTGATATACAACGCATTTTTATTTCTAATTTACAAAAAGATATTAGAGATAAGATTCTTCTTACTGAGTTTACTTCCTTTTCCCAAATTTGTGTAGCGCTTCACCATTATCAATTACAAGTGAGTCAGTTTGAGAGCACCACTCCAATGGCTCCTATAACAGTTGATAAGAGTGATACCACCTCCCATACGAATAAGTTCCATAAACCTAACGACTATATCAAGATAAAAAAAAGCATCGAATGTAGTAGATGAACAAGTAGATGTTGCATCCAAGGGTGTCGCTTCTTCTTCCTTTGTTTTTTTCCCTAATCATAAGTATACTCATTTATCTGACTCTTTGAAAACTGTGATGGAAAATTTGTTAAATGCTAATATCATTAAACTTCCTCCCATTAGACATGTTAACCCAACTACGATGACTTCTAAGTCCTTTGATTCCAAATTATTTTTTCAATACCATCGTTAGCCTGGCCATGATACTGAGAGATGTTATTCTTTGAATAATATTATCCAAGACCTGATTGATTCTATTGCTATATCTATTTATGTTGATGCTAGCCATGGAAAAACATCTGTAGCACCTCCTAACCAGAATGTGCAAATTTATACCAATATATTACTTTCTCATTTACCAACACCATTTCCCAACCTTATTCATCTTCTACACATATTGTCTATGGTGAAAAGATGGAAGAAGCTAACCATGTTATGAAACATGTTGAACATGAACCCTTGCCTAAACCTTAAGCCTTGCCTAAACCAAAATCTCAACCTAGTAGACAAATTCTTATTACCTTAGACTATTCCGAAATGATTAAATCTCTTGATGGTCCTATTTATATTGCTACTAGGGTTGCTGGCACTCCTTCCCATGGTACTCTTATTGATCCTACTTCCATGGTGAATTTTATAACTGAAGAGAATATTTTTAGTAAATACTTGCAACGAAATTCCTATGATATGACAGATGCTTGGATTCACACTTATAATGGATTTCTTTATCATCCCCATGGTTTTATTTGATTTCTTGTAGAGCTTTGTGGTAAAGTTGTGGATACTACCTGGTGGAACCCAAATTCACAGATCAAATTTGCACATGAAAATAGTTCACAAAAGTATTCCTTATATTCATTATTGTGATTTATGATTTCATATTTTACGTATTTATCTATGCTTTTATTTATCTCTTATGTTTATTTCTATTTTATATATCATATTATTCTTATGTTTCTCGGCCTTCATATTCATATTTGAGCTCATAATGTAGTTGTTGCTTGTCTTTTCACAATCTTTTATTTAATTTATACTCTTGCGCAGATCTGTCCAACGGTTAAAACTCAGTGTAGATCGATAGTTGACATATTCCCTTGATTGAGAGATGAGTGACCTTTATTCATTAAGGCATCACAACGAGCCAACACATGTCCATTTATATCTCTCTTGAATGAGGTCAAAGTTACTTAAACATCAAACAAATCAATCTTTATCCGAGGGCCATTGTGTATCCTTAAAGAGAATATGCACATTATCTATCCTTTAAGGCATTACAATTGGTTTCCATGTGTCCCGGCCCCACTATACTCTAAGAAAGAAAGCACAGATCAATAATTAAACCTCGATAAAGATCTATGGTTGGCATAATGACTCAAAGCCAGAGATGGAGATCTCTAACCTTTAAGGGAACGCGCAATGTTGACGCGTGTCCCAGACCCACTGAGGCTAAGGAAGTATAAAAATGAGGATACATGTGGGATAATGAGGTTAGTCAAACGATATGATAGGGTTACAAGATAGTTTTACAAGATATATTAAATTTTGGGTTACTTAAGCCCCATCTTTAGCACATGGGTATTATTAACGGTGATCTTTTAAACCATCGATAAAAGTGATCGACTGATAGCAGAGTTTCAGAGATTAATTGGCGGTTAATTTTGATGGGAATTGACGGTTGGCATAATGAATCAAAGTCAGAGATGAAGATCTTTAACCTTTAAGGGAATGCACGTTGTTGACGCGTGTCCTAGACCTGCCAAGGTTGGAGGCAGTCAAAACAACCAATGAGTTAGATTTTGATCGACGATTGGCGTTATCCCTCGATCGGCAAGATGAAGATATTTAAGCTTCAAGGAAATGCGCGATGGTGATGCATGTCTCGGTCCCACTGAAGTCTAAGTTGTAAGAAAGGGTGACACATAGTTAATATTTAGACAAGATCTATGACTAGCGCTATCTCTTAAAGCCAGAGATGAAGATCTTTAACCTTTAAGGGAATGTGTGATGTTGACACGCATCCTGGACCCACAAACTCTAAAGTAACATGATCATCTTTTAAAGAACAGAAAATATCAGCGACAGGTGTAATGCCTCAAAGAGGAGATGCATGATTTTTACTCTTCAAGGCATTACACGATCTTAACATGTGTCTTCGACAGTAAAAAAGACAGAGTGCCCGAGTCGCAGTGATGACTGGGATTTCCTTTTGTCATTTTATATTTTAATATTTTTTTAATTTCTCTTAGGGTTTGATTTATTATTTGATACATCAACATCTTCATGTAGGGTTTTGAGGGTGGCAATTATGGGTTTGTTTGATGATAAAACAATGTGATCTTCAGGAGATACTAAGGTAGATAAAGACATTTAGATGCATTGTGAGGAATTATTATGAAGATATATGGTAATAGAAGATGGTCGACAATGCCGACGTGCCTATTCAAAATGATAAAGTTATTTGACCTTCCAAGAAATATGTCCATTGTCAGAAGAAAAAATATATGGATGAAAGTATGATCAAAGAACCATAATGTCTTAACACATAATCATTATTCTGAATTGTCTCTAACAAATCACAAGTGATTTTTTAGTGACCATTTTTATGATCTCTTTTGGTCGATATCTAATTTTTCAGATAAGGATGTTAATCATTCCTGAGATGTAATTATAACTATTTAGTTGTTGATCCTAGGATTAGGTTTTAGTTATGAACAAATGTATTGATCCGAAGCTTGTTCACATCCTTTGGAATTCATATTAATAAGGATACCAAGATCTATATGAAAGTGAGAATTACCATTATTATTATAGGCAGATTGGATAGTTTTGATCAACAACTGTAACATGGACCTAAATGTATCATTTTACCAAAATCCATAAAGATAAGTTCCCTTTTTCTTTCATTTGTGGGAATTGTTTCATTATCATTTTCAATTAGTCCCTTGGATAAAATCTATAGATTTTCTTTAAAGTGATAGTTTGATGTTGCATATTCCTGATTAAGTTCATAGTTTGTATTGTCAATTGGTCTTTTCATCTTGCATGGTTAAATTCAATTGATTGTGGCCACAATCAATCATCCCATCATTTGAAAAAGTAATATTCAATTGAGATAACTATGAATTCATCTTAAGTTATATGCTCATTTCATAACACCTTTGAAGTGATATGTTTCTTATAAACTGTCTCTAAGGTTGTACATAGGATTGGAATTTGGGATGATTTTGACTCTATTGCCCATGATAGAATAAGGTATTGGTCTATATACATATTGGATTGTGGTTATTTAGTTCATTGTTCACAGTTGTGTGATATTATATCCATCTATCCTTTTCAATTCACATTCATATCTACAAACATTTTCTTAATAAATCAAAGTAATTCAGTTAGGATTTTTTGACACACTGCTTTCAGTTAAATATTTATTTAAAGTACCTTTCCATATTTTAAGAAAAAGGAGTTTGAAGTACATTTTATCTTCTATAAAAATCCTTGATATTTGGAGGATAAATCTAAGGTATAGGCCTACCAGCCTTGGTTCTGCAGAGCCAGAATTGCAAAAGGTTCAGCCTTGTCTTGGTTGAAACCTTGTTAGTTGGCCAAATCACTTGGGTTTCCAAACATTGGATTGACAATTACATAGGAAATTCAATCTGTTAATTTGAGCACCAACATATTGGTGATTCTGCCAGGGAATTGTCTATGAAAGACAACATTGAAGATTACCTAGAAGCTCTGGTGATATACTTAAGACTCTACTGGGAGAAAAGAATCAGCAAGCAGTAAGTATTTTCCTTCTGGTAAGAAGGTGGTGAATCTATTAAACAAAGAATTTTAGTTAGTGACTCTACCAGGGGAGAAGACTCAGAAGGAGATAAGAAGGTGGTGACCATGTATGTTAGAAATTTGTAATTTCTCCACTGAGGAAGATATCCTAGAAGGGATGAGCATTTGTCCTTTAATTAGTAATAGAAGATCTATTACATGATGTTTAGAATTCTGTTAATTTTTTTTTGATTCCCATTGATACCAGGCCTTTGGACCTTAGAAATTTTCAATGTAGTTCTAATGAATTATTTTCACAGCTTTCACAGAGGGTTCCTGAAATTTATGGAGATATGATGAATCATCTCTTGATCATTTGGATGATTTTCATACATTCCTTGATAATTATGAGGTGGATATAGAAGATTATGCCATGAAGTTTTTTGCATGGTCATTAAAAAATAATGCACAAAAATAATATGAATCACTACCTGCACAAAGTATCTCATCATGGAGGCAGTTTGAGCAATGGTTTCTTGATATGTTTCATAATGCCAATGGTGAAGGAGAGAACATGTGTTATGAATAGTATGAAGACCAAAGTTTCAACATGGAAGAGGATCCTGACATATCTCCACTTCATTCCCTTTTTATCTTGGAGAGATTCAAAGGGGAGTCTTCTGCACACTTGCTGATGAGGATGGTGACCATTCTTTGAGAGATACCTTCAAACATTATGCCTTCACAAAAAGAAATTATAAGAACAGTAAAAAAACTAGGAATCACATCAAATGATCCTTCTATAAAGTTCTTTATGCATATATTAGAAGGAGATGATGAAGACAGGAAAATGGAGGCTTGTGATTAGATTAAACAAGGCCTTGTGCTTAATGATTATCTTAGTGACGAAGAAGAAAACATGTGTTATGAACAAAACATGTGCTATGAACAGGAAGAAGATCCAAATTACTTTATGGAATGAGAATATTACATGTCCCCTTTGGATACATTATTAAATTTGGAAAGATATGAGGGTGAATCCGCAGTACAATTATTCATCGGAATAATTAAGATTTATCAGGAAATACCTTCAAATATCAGGCCTTTGGAAAGAAAATTTATGGATAAACTTCATGAGTTAGGAATATACCATGATTCTCAACTGGAGGATTTTATTGATCAAGTACACGAGGGATTGATGGAAGAAAAGGATGAGTATAGGGAAGAATTTACAAGTGCTCCAAATTTGAATGCAATTGAAATCTATGATCAGATTAAAAGGGTTCCTGTACATGAAAAGAATGATGTCATGAAGGAAGAGAATCTAGATCAGGTTGAAAAGGAAACTGTACATGATGAGATTTTTATGCCAAAGACAAATATCAATAACCATGATTATGAGGAAGAAAACCTTTCAGTACTGAGGAAATTTCAGATATATTAGATATTGAATATCAGAAACATGTTCAGAGAAATGGTGAATTTTTTTCTCAATCAACCACATTAAACAAGTTAATGGATCAGTATATATTCAAGAGGTACCATATCAATAGGATAATAATTTCCAAGAATTAGATGACAAATATGGAATAGAACAACATAGAACATATAAACAGAAAGAGGTTTCGGATGAAGACTTTCATAAGGGTATACTTGAAATATTCATGTCCTTAAATCCATTATGTAAAGGAGATTTTCTATACAATTAAATTGATCAACATTTTGATAAAGATAACATAACTAATGATGAATTTGAAGTTAATAAAATTAAAAATATATAATCAGAAGATGAAATATCTTTCAATTCACCCTTTGAGCAGGAGTTGTATCAGACTTGTGAAAATGAGATTAAACTAGCTGAGCATAATGATGAGAATATGTTGGAAGAAAGTCCTGAAGACTATCCAGATAATGAAGATATTGGCTTAGTTGATGAATTACATGAAGACATTCAAAAAGATGATCCATCTAATAAAAGTGTGTATTATGATTAGTTTACAGGAGAGGACACATGTAAGAATGATCACAAAATTTTGTTAAATCTATTATCTAAGGAAACAATAGAAAAGGATCATGCAAGATATTGTGATAAGTTTGTCAGAAATGATTTCTTTATATATTTAAATCCATTATTTAAGAGGGGTGAAGTATGTACAAACAATATGGTTAGTGTACTAAGTTTTGAGATAAACGTTATGATATTGAAAGTATGATATCATCAATAAAAGAACAGGCCAAAGAAATATGTGATGTTTCGAATCTTGAAACTATGGAGAATTTAGAAAGAAATAGAAATATGAAAGATTTTGTAGCCAGGTATGAAGGAAGATATGATCTTGAGATAATTTTTTCTCAGATGCTCGAAAGAAAATCAGTTGATCAGAAGATGAAAGATGATAGAACAAATCATGGTGTCATGTTAAGAAGATTTAAAATGTTACATGAACATAATAAATTTTTTGATAGAGGGAAATTACAGTGTCCATTTTGGGGGGCCTGTGGCCACCCAATTTCATTTTGCATCAGATTTAATAAGGACACTACATTTTTTTCTCCAAAGATAGCTGGGATCTTGCTGTGTCCAAGTATGAGCGCACATCCCCAGAAAGATCCACTGGTGGAACCCAAATTTGCAGATCAAATTTGCACTTGAAAATAATTCAGGGAAGTATTCCTTAAATTAATTATAGTTATTAATCAATCCTAGTATCAAACACAGTGAATCACAACATTGTCCTTGTTTGGAACTGGCAATTGTTCCTACTGTGTTGGATGTTGCTCCTCTTGCAAGTTTCCCACCTTCCCTAAATGATACAGACCAAGATGGGGGGGGGAGGTGATGTGCTTGATTGGCATCTCTAATATGGTAGTTTTTGTGTGTTTTCATTTTGTGTTGTGTTTACCCCATGATGTGTTGCTTGTTATATGTTTTGTTTATATTTCTTTAAACAATCCTTGTTGCTCCATTGGCGCAAGATGATAAAGGAATCAAAATGTTGTAATCATTCTTATATTTATATCTTGCTTCTTCTATATGTCATGATATGTTGTGTTATACTCGTGCTATTATTTTTAAATGTTCCTTTGTGTAGTCTTCCTGGGATATTGCGACATGGTAGCACCAAATATTTTTGGTCTCTATGATGCTGACCCAAAAAGACTCTTCTTCATAACTCTTATGTGTTTTTCCTCCATTGTGTTGTAGTTATACTTCCTTTGGGGAATGATGACATTTAATTTGACATAATATTTCATATATTATCTTATTATTATACTAACCCAAAATTTAGTAGATCCCTTCGTGCTCTTTATGTTTGTTATGTGCCTGTTTCCCTTGATACATCTTCTCTTGGGGGAAATTCACAGTGGAAACATCTCTAGTGGATTCATGTATGCTCCGTTAAAGCCATTGGTCCTGTTGAGGCACTTTCAATTCCTTTAACGTGGGGTAATACACTTTTCTCACATTTTACACACATGCACTATGACAACTTTGCTTCTTTGAATCCCTATATGGATTAATAAACAATCCTAAAGGCTTGATTCTCTTTTGGATCTTTGCCTATATCTCCTTTTCCAATTTTTATCTTTTGTAAATATAGTTTCTTGAGGGTGAATCCTTGATGGGTTGAATAGCATGCAAAAAACATTTCTAGACTATTTAACACCATCTTTTGGTTCATCATTGCCTTTTGGTGTGGTTCACAGTAAGACACACACATCTTACTGGGAGAGTTAATCACACTCCTTTTTTGTTTTTGTTTTTGTTTTTGTTGGTTATATCTCTCTTGTTATGATTTTTGAGTTAGCAAAGACACAAGTCTTTTGGGGGCTTAATGGATTCCTTGTCTCCATAGTCATGACGAGATTATCTTACATGTATTTTTTTCATCTACTTTACCGAGAGTTTGAGTTAGGCTCATACTCCTGCTAAAGTGTGGGCTAAATGTATTGTATTAAAATGGAAGAACCCATGTTGAGACATGTTTATCCCTCCTTAGTAGGATGATTTTTACCTAATTTAAATTCCTTTATGGACCCATAGATGTACCTTTTCTTTTGTACTAGATCAGGCCCCTATTTTCTGCCCTTTCCCGCTATTCTTTTCTCTATCCTCGAGATCCCAAACCAACCCACAATGGAATGATTCATTAGGGGGTAGGTTGAGGTCATCATATCCATTTAGGGGTAGGCTGAAGTCATCCTATCCCTTGGGGTGAGCTTGAGTTTGGCCTCCCCCCGAGGTTGGGCACCTTAGGATTCCGGGCCCTTCTCGGGCTTTCAATTTCTTCTCCCACCTTGTGCAGTTGACCCTTTTCAATTTTGATCAAGAAATTGGTATAAAAGGAGGCCTAAACACTTAATTTTTGGAGGGGAAGAGGTTAAATATCTTTTACATTTTTGTCTACAAGAATTCCTAGAGCACTCATAAGCATTTCCTAGGAGCATTGAAGGAGATCTTTTGCAACTATTTGAGACTTCAAGATTTCAAGATATTTTTCATTCAAGGGGATTTAAAGGATATTTTAAGGAGTTCATTTGAGGAATTTTCATCATCATTCAATTATCATGCATGTTAATTTTAAGGTATAGCTTCCTTTTTTTGAAGATAGTGGAGTTGGCTATCACAGAAGGATTTGTTCATCCATTCTTCATTTGCATTTTCATATCCGATTTGAGAATATGAGTACATATAAATCCATTGATCCATGACTTGGTATGATTTATCTATTTCATTTGATGAGATATCCCATATTCCTACAAGATTCACCAATATTGAACACTTCTACATCCTTGTGGATTATGAATTCATATCCTCCGTGAGGGTTTTGATGACATGTAACTGATTGAATGTTTGATAATGTTAAGTTGAAGATGATACAAGACATTAAATCAGTTAATGGTTTGTATTATCATTGATGTCAACTTGATATCATCTATACGGTCATGTACATTATGCCAAAGACTTTAGAGAATCAATGGAATAGAGGTTATGCTTTCAACAATGCATAAAAGTCATGTATTCACTAAATGACAGACAACACCGACGGAGTGCACACCATCGGTAAAGACAGAGATAAAGTCACAGTGATGCCCAAAAAAGTAGATTCACAAGATGTTCGATGAGCTAAAAACAATGTTTCCCGATGAGAAAGATCCAATGATGCCCGACGGACGGAGATCCCGAAGCTAACTAAAGTTGCACCGACGAAACTGGCAGTTGTCACCGACGATGAATTGTAGAATTGATCGACAGAATAGAGAGATCAGAAAATGACAAAATATCTAGCTGGAAGAGCTTAAGGATAGACTTAACTGGTTGTTTTATTTATTTTATTTGACCACAGTTAAGCAATTGATTTATATAGCTGGCAAGAAGATAACTACGAGATAAATCAGGAGTTAAAGCCATAAATCAATTTGGCTGGATTGTTTTTCATGCCAAGAATCAAGAATCAAGAATTAAGGAATATCATGTCTATATAAAAGACAAGCATAATTCATTTCTGCAAGCAATCAGATACATGGGGGAGTGAATTGATAGAAGATGATGAAGAGAAACTGGTGAAGGATAAACTTCATACAGTCTTGATCAATCAAGCTAAGGGAGAGCTAAAGAATTCTGCAGATACCGATGAACAGTGAAGCTCAGCATCACAGAGCAGAAAGTGTGAAGCATAAAGGAATTGAATTGATACATTGATCAGAGAGGTATTGTACATAAATAGATCTAAATATCTGCAATTCAAAGTTGCATTAGAAACATGTCATTGTGTTTCAGTTTAACCATTGAAGCATTAAGTCTCTCAACAGAGTAGGACTTAACCGTCTTCTATAATTGAGGTATATCCTAATAGATTACCAAAAAGGTTGATTCATGATAGTAGCATCGGTCTTACCTAAAGCCTATTGATATTCTAAGAAGGAGGATGATTCAAGGATGGTAGTAAGATTATCATAAAGCCTATTGACAGTCTACAGGATGATTCAAGGATGGTAGTGTAGATGCCAAATGCTTAGTGACAATCTATGTATAAAAATCCTCTAACAAGGTCGCACTTAAGAGTGTGTTTGTAACCTTTAACAGGGTTGGCTCCTAACAGGGCTCACTTCAGAAGAGTGAAAATTTGGGGTACCGCTCCCAGTGGTTTTTCCCTTAACAGGGTTTCCACGTTAAAATCCATGTGTTATGTGTGTATGGTTTATTACTTTATTGTTTTACATTTCACATATGCATTTCTGGATTGATTGGTATACTCTGCATATTTGCTGAGTATCGGTAAATAAGTTTTACTGCTTATCGATAATCAAGGAGAATAAGGATAGACAAGTAAACTGATAGACAGTTATTTATTTCAAGTATTTCAAAGGCATACATCTTGTAGGGACTTAATAATCTGAGGTGTATTGATTGGTGGATTAAAGTTTAAAAGGACAAATTTTTGAGGCCACTGATTCACCCCCCCCTCTCAGTTACTACTAACAATTGGTATCAAAACTTGTGTGCTTAGAAGGAAGGTTTCAAGACCTAAGTAAAGATCACAAGATGAACAGACAAGATGTGCCCAAGTTGAACAAAGACAACTTTGCTTCATGGAAAAGCAGGATAAAAATCCACTTATCAGGTATTGGCAATGATATTACTCTATAGTTAGATACTGAATATGTGTTGCCTATAGGACCATTGACGGTAGATCAATTAAGAGTAAAGCATGAACATAACTGCATGGTTATAGAGCTCTCTGCCTCACTCTCTGATGCTGAATTTGAGGATGTCAAAGATTGCAAAAATGCAAAGACAATGTGGGATAAGCCAAAGCTTGTACATGGAGGTGATAAAAATGTTCTGAGAGCCAAGGTAGAGAGCCTTAGAGGAAAGTTTGATGATCTCAGAATGAAAGAAGGTGAAAACATAACTCAGTACAACACAAGAATAAAAGAAGTAGTCAATGCTATACGAGGTGTTGGAGGTACACTTGAAGAGGAGACAGTGGTAAGTAAAATCTTAAGAACCTTATTGCCTATATATGCTGTTAGAGTTTCTACTATTCAAGAAATGAGAGAAGTAGCAAACAATACAATCACTCTTGATAGCCTGATTGGTAGACTGATTTCATTTGAGATGAATAATTTTGATAATAGTGTCTTACCAAGTTTAGAGTCTGCATTCAAGTCTTCTATGAGAATAAGCAAATCTAGTC
>MU225240.1:9641927-9675084 GCA_018584345.1 Thuja plicata
TCAAATATTGCATGGATCAAATAGTTGCTGGAAGGTATGCATATGAAGATCAAAGAACCGGTAATTATCTATTGTGATAACACTAGTGCAATAAATATTTCCAAGAATCCAGTCATGCATGCAAAGAGTAAACACATTGCCATCAAGTATCATTATTTGAGAGAACAAGTTCAAGAAAAAGAGGTCATACTTGAATATGTGCAATCAAAAGAACAATTGGTTGACATCTTCACCAAGCCACTACCCAAGGATACATTTGAGTACCTGAGGAAAAGACTAGGGGTCAAACCCATGTCTACCAGTCAGTAAAAGGACTGAAGACTGCATCAGCCATATATTATCAGAATATCATTCATGATTGATGCAAATAGAAAATGAACTTCAAAGCTACATTTATATATAGAAAGGTATATATCAGAACTGAGCACTAGAACATATTGTTATATTGGTGATGGATAAGGGAAATTCAAGGAATATATTATGGATAGAAGAAATTGTTTGACAAAATGTCAGATATTTGACAAATATTTGTTTGGCATTGTTGTCAAAGGGAGAGAATGTATCCCATATTATCATCATAAACTATTCATTATCATATTACTCCAAATAGGGAGAGATCATATCCATAGGGAGAGAATTTGTATCAAAGTTGCAAACAAAATACAAAGACATCAAAGAAGGAAAGAGAGAAATTGACACAGATAGAGGAAACAACACATTAGAAAAAGAAACAAAGAAAGCTGCAAGAATCAAATCTAAGCTAACACAAAGCTTACTAGCGGTCAGACATTTTTATCAGTTATCAAAACAAACTATTTGGTAATTTGATGAATCTCAACAATTGTATTTCATGTTGTATTAGAAATAGTATAGTGTGATAATATAGTATGTTTCCATCAATGCCAAAGGGAGAGATTGATGACATGTAACTGATTGAATGTTTGATAATGTTAAGTTGAAGATGATACAAGACATTAAATTAGTTAATGGTTTGTATTGTCATTGATGTCAACTTGATATCATCTGTACGATCATGTACATAATGCCAAAGACTTCAGAGAATCAATGGAATAGAGGTTATGCTTTCAGCAATGCATAAAAGTCATGTATTCACTAAATGAAAGACAACACCGAAAGAGTGCACACCATCGGTAAAGACAGAGATGAAGTCACAGTGATGCCTAACAAAGTAGATTCACAAGATGCCTGACGAGCTGAAAATAGTGTTTCCCGATGAGAAAGATCCAATGATGCCCGACGGATGGAGATCCCGAAGCTAATTCAAGTTGCACCGACAGAATTGGCAGTTGTCACCGGCGATGAACTGCAGAATTGACTGACATAACATAGAGATCAGAAAATGACAAAATATCTACCTGGAAGAGCTTAAGGATAGACTTAACTAGTTGTTTTATTTGTTTTATTTGACCATAGTTAAGCAATTGATTTATACAGCTGGCAAGAAGATAACTACGAGATAAATCAGGAGTTAAAGCCGTAAATCAATTTGGTTGGATTGTTTTTCATGCCAAGAATCAAGAATCAAGAATTAAGGAATATCATGTCTATATAAGAGACAAGCATAATTCATTTTCGCAAGCAATCAGATACATGGGGGAGTGAATTGATAGAAGATGCTGAAGAGAAACTGGTGAAGGATAAACTTCATACAGTCCTGATCAATCAAGCTAAGGGAGAGCTAAAGAATTCTGTAGACATCGATGAACAGTGAAGCACAGCATCACAGAGCAGAAAGTGTGAAGCACAAAGGAATTGAATTGATACATTGATCAGAGAGGTATTGTACATAAATAGATCTGAATATCTACAATTCAAAGTTGTATTAGAAGTAGGTCATTGTGTTTCAATTTGACCATTGAAGCATTAAGTCTCTTAACAGAGCAGGACTTAACCGTATTCTATAATTGAGGTATATCCTAACAGATTACCAAAAAGGTTGATTCATGATAGTAGCATCAGTCTTACCTAAAGCCTATTGATAGTCTAAGAAGGAGGCTAATCAAGGATGGTAGTAAGATTATCATAAATCCTAATGACAGCTAAAGGCTGATTCAAGGATGGTAGCGTAGATGCCAGATACTTAGTGACAATCTACGTATAAAAATCATCTAACAAGGTCGCACTTAACATTGTGTTTGTAACCTTTAACATGGTTGGCTCCTAACAAGGCTCACTTTAGAAGAGTGAAAATTTAGGGTACCGATCCCAGTGGTTTTTCCCTTAACAGGGTTTCCACGTTAAAATCCATGTGTTATGTGTGTATGGTTTGTTAATTTATTGTTTTACATTTCACATATGCATTTCTGGATTGATTGGTATACTCTGCATATTTACTGAGTATCGGTAAATAAGTTTTACTGCTTATCGGTAATCAAAGAGAATAAGGACAGACAAGGTAAACCAACAGACAATTATTTATTTCAAGTATTTCAAAGGCATACATCTTGTAGGGACTTAATAATCTGAGGTGTATTGATTGGTGGATTAAAGTTTAAAAGGATAAATTTTTGAGGCCACTGATTCACCCCCCCCTCTCAGTTATTACTAATAGGTTTCTACAAAGTAAGGTGAATTTTTACATTTTCTTTTCTTTTACATACATTTACATTCAAGGTTAATTAATAAAATGGGGCTTGATTGAGGCATGCCCCTCCCCAACAAAAACAAACATTTTTCCCTTGCAGATTCAGGTATATAGACTCGCAGTTTTAGATTCAGAGCCATCAGAAACAGGTTACTATCACAATTCCACATTCTGGGAAATCTTGAAGAGCTAGTGGATGCCAACTTCGGCCTAGTCCTGGGTGGATTTTCTGAATGTCACCATCCACCCACCAGGTCAGCATAGTCCCGAGCCATAAATATTTCTGGGTTTTGAAGATCTCAAGTTTCTTGTTCCAGATTTGGTCCCGTTCAGGTTTATGAGTTGTTTCGGGAGCAGAATTGAAGATATGAATTTGAACACATACATTTCAAACATTTAAAGGTAAGTTGCTGTATTTTATTAGTTAATTTGACTATTTAAATTTCAGGTCTAGTTTATTTTATTAGTTTTAGCATTCTCCTTACCTTCCTAGTTGACTATACCCGACACATAGGAAATAACATATTCTTTCTTAGCACTTGGTTAGATTCTTATTTTGCATTGATACCCCTATATCACTTGGGTTGTATAGAAACCCTGATTTTCTCAAGCAAAGTCAAGAAAGGAGAAAAGTGAGCAAGCAAGGACAAATCATGAATTAATTGAATATCAAAGCCAAAAGGATTAATTAAATCAAAAGATCAAACAAATCTGCAATTGATTTTATTTAATTAATTATATAGTTTAAATAAAATCAAACTCAACCCATTCAAGGGTAGACATGGCTAAGATAAATCAATTAAATCTATTAATAATTCTTATTGTTTTCGCCCCCCACATGGGGAAAAAATTCAATAAACCAATGAGAAGGAAGAATTCAACTCACATGGATCAAGGATGTATCAAATCCACACCACACATCATGAGAAGCATCTTGACCCTCCATCTTGTCCCTTTTCTCCAAAAATTGTAACCAAAGCTTTACCTTTGTCTCACCAATTGAAACCATAACTCAACTAAACCTTGATCATGATCAACTAACTCACCCCCTCCTCTTGGAAATATCTATAAATAGAAGGCTTTTTGTAGTACAATTGACCCATTCACCTTTAGAGCATCAATCCTAATTCATTTTTAGCATTGTGCATCCATAAGAGAATCATCATTATATGCATTTTCCATCATCATAGCTTAGATTTGATCATTAAGGGATTTTTATATCACAATTGAGCTATAATAGGGTAGAATTTTCTTCATACAAAGCATAATTTCTCATTCTAGGACTGTCACTCTTGAATGCTCAAGATGAGAGCATTACTTTAGCTTCCTAGATAGAGAGCCATGAGATGATCCTTATTTGTATTGTCAATTTAATAGGTTTAATTGCTAACTTTACACATTTGGATTGATTATATTGATAAACTAATCTACGTGCTACTCAATTCTATCATACGCATTATTTCATCAAGACTAGTATAAACCTAATCTTCTAATGCATAAAAATTCAAATTTTTTTCGTAAATAAAGAAATTGATAAATGGGAATGGATTTAGATACTCATCAGAGGTTTGTAATTTTCTAGATACTGGAATCCGTGCCCTCGCTTGAATCTATGCTCGTGAACAAGGACTACCATCTCGACCAAATGACCAAGAAAATCAAAGCTCAAAAGTGTAAAAAGTGAAAATGAGTGTTGAAAATGACTTTTTTACACCTATACATACACTTTTTGACCTAAAAGAGGGTATTTTTTGATATTTTCTTTATCTAAAAGTTTATTTTCATCAACCACATTATGGATTTTCAAATCAAGAACCCTATCAAATAAAAATTTTTGTCGCAAGACATTATTAGAAATTAAATCAAAATGAAATTCCTTTTCCCACGCAAACCTTTCACATTATCAAAAATGTGTTGGAATCATTTTGATTTCATTTCCAAGGGGGCATCATATCAACATCGAGTTTTCAAATCAAGGATTCATATCAAAGTTTTGTTTCATTATCAGGGGCATCATCCTATCTTATCTTTCAAAATTTGTTTCATCATCATCAGGGCATCATAAATCTAGGTTATTTTTCAAATCATGGCATCATATCAGGAGTTCTTCATTAAAGCAGACCGTAAATTAGAAAATCAATCATCTAGTTCAGATTAGGTATTCGTTAATCAAACATCAGTGATTCTTTGAACCAACATGCTTCACACATTGATTCAAAGAGGGGCATTTGTGGACACCCTAATTTGGTCAAGCAAAATAAAGCAAAGAGAAAAGTGAGAAACCAAGGACAAATTATGAATTAATTGAATATCAAAGCCAAAAGGATTAATTAAATCAAAAGATGAAACAAATGTACAATTGATTTTAATTAATTAATTGTATAGTTTAAATCAAATCAAACTCAACCCATTCAAGGGTAGACGTGGTTAAGATAAATAAATTAAATCTATTAATAATTCTTATTATTCTCACCCACCACATGGGGACAAAATTCAATAAATGAATGAAAAGGAATAATTTAACTCACATAGATAAAGGATGCATCAACTCCACACCACACATCATGAGAAGTATCTTGAACTTCCATCTTGTCTCTATACTCCAACATTTGAAACCAAAGCTTTACCTTTGTCTCACCATTTGAAACCATCAACTCAACCTTGATCATGATCAATTAACTCACCCCCTCCTCTTGGAAATCTCTATAAATAGAAGGCTTTTTGTAGTACAATTGACCCATTCACCTTGAGAGCATTGATCCACATTAATTTTTAGCATTGTGCATCCATTAGAGCATCATCATTATAGACATTTTCTATTATCATAGCTTTGATTTGATCATTAAGGGAGTTTTATATCACAATTGAGATAGAATAGGGTAGAATTTGCATCATACAAAGAATAATTTATCATTCTAGGACTATCACTCTTGAATACTCAAGCTGAGAGAATTACTTTAGCTTCCTAGATAGAGAGCCATGGGATGCTCCTTGTTTGTATTGTCAATTCAATAGGTTTAATTTCTAAATTTACACATTTGGCTATATTATATTGATAAAATAATCTCATGCAGATATTCTCATATATAGGTTGTATTAATCTAACTTGGATCTAACTAAAGGGGATTGTCTTGGGAGATCTCTTCCTTTGTGGCCTCTTCTCTTGAGGTATATAGATAGATATATAACACACACATTATATATATATATATATATATATATATATATATATACATGTACTAGAGAGACCATGGGAGGATATTAGTATGGACTTTGTTATTGGTTTACCAAGGACTCAGAGAAGGCATGACTCTATTTTTGTGGTGGTAGACAGGTTCTCAAAGATGACACATTTCATTCCTTGCAAAAATACTATTGAGGTTGGTCTTACGACAAAATTATTTTTCAGAGAGGTGGTGGGACTGCACGGTCTACCCAAGAGCATAGTTTCAAATTGAGACACTAAGTTTATTGGATATTTTTGGAGGACATTGTGGAAAAATCTAAAGATATAATTTAATTTTATCTCAACACACCATCCAAATACTTATGGACAAACAAAAGTGGTGAACATGGGTTTGGGAAATTTTTTGAGATGCTTAGTTGGAGATAAACCAAAGGGGTGGGATTTGATTTTGCAAGAGGTAGAATTTGCATACAATAATTTTGTCAATAGGAGCACTGGTAATCACCATTCCATATTCTATATTAAAGTTGTCCTAGAAATGGTTCATAATTAAGGAAGCTAGACAATAGAGAAAAGAGTAGTGATGGAGCTGAAGATTTTGAAAAACATTTGAAGAATTTGCATGAAGAGGTGAGGAAGCATATTAATAAAATGAATATTCAGTATAAGGTTAAGGAAGATCATAAAAGGAGGCATAAGGAATTTTAGATTGGAGATGAAGTTATAGCTCTTTGATAAAGGAGATATTTCCAGTGGGAACATACAATAAGTTGGAGATGAAGAAATTCAGACCATGCAAAATCTTGAAGTAGAGTTGCCCAGTGAACTCAATATTTCACCCGTGTTTAATATTTCAAAGTTGACAGAGTATCACGAAGGCACTATGGAAGATGAAATAATAGAAGCACAAAGGAATATTCCAACACATACTTCAAATATAGAAGAGATAGAGGATATCCTAGATAGTCATGTGGGTAGAAGCACAAGAATCAGGAAATATGAACTTGTTCAAATAGAAGGGATGATCGGTTGAAGATTCACCATGGCTATCAATGGAAGAGGTTGACCACCTTGGTTTTCCACTGAACTCTTGAGATGTGACAAGGTCACTTCTCAAATTACCCTGGGTGTCTGATGCATGAGCATCTAGGGTGTAAGAGCAATCTTGCATCACCCAAAAATATTTTCAAGTTTTCAATAAGGGATATCTTTGGACAGGGTTACTATTTTTGGAAAGTTTATTATTTTTAGTAAGTTGTTCATTTGAGCATAGATTGTTTTGAAGGCTTTAGAGGGTCTGAATGGGGGTCAAACTTTGATTAGATAGTGCTTCACCATCTTGGGGTTGTAGAGAACTTCATGGGATTTTCAAAATGGGGTTATAATAGTCAACTGACTCAATGATTCACAAGTTATGGTTTTTGGAAGTTGTGCCATCAGGACCCAAGTTTCAATACAAAATAGAGGGAGAAAAATCACTTAAGGAAAGAAATTGAACCGTTAGGTGCCAAGATAGGAAAATTTCACTTTTTAGAATATTCTAAGGCAGTTAATTGTGCTACTTATATAGGGCTAAAGGTGGATTTTAGGGCCCAGTTGTAGTAGTGTAGATTGTGGCTTTGTCTTGCAGATTATTGTAATGAAAATTTCCATCTGACTATAGCATGTTATTTTTCTGAATATTGTAATGTCATTTAATTGAATATAATAGAAAGAAAGTGTTTGATTCTTTCCATTGTTCTATTCTTGCAATTTGCTATTTATTTCCTCGTGTTGAGTGTGTTTGGCTAAATAAGGGGAGTACCCTTCATTAGCCTTCTAGCCAAATTAATTTAATTAATTTGGTTATAGTATAATTAACTAAATGGTAACCCATAACCATTTAAATTTATCAAATCCCCATTCCTCTTTAATTTGAATACATACACTTATATATTTAAATTTTATTTATTCCTAATTATCCCACTTGTGATTTAATAAGTCGTATTTAATCTGTTTGTCCACATGGCTCCTAACTTTAACTCTCACCTAACTTCACTCCAACTACCTAACCCATGCTTCTATTGATAATATTGAGGAGATGCTATAATTATTATCATTTATGTCAAAACCCTTGTACCGGTTGGCTATCCATTGTATGTCTGTATTGGTTGGTTGTGCTTCGGTATGGTGCAGTTCAGGTTCATTCTATACAGTCTTTTTTTGGTAATGGATTATTATGATATATGTATGTGTTTTGAATATTAAAATATATCTTTTTGGTACATCAATGATATTCAGTGAATGAAGTAGTATGAATTTTTGAGTGGATATAATTGGCTACTATGTTTAAGAGTTCTTCTAGGTATCCCTGCTACCTGGACATTCATGCAGTATATTAAATGCTTTTTGGTATAATAGTTATTCTATTTCTGGACAAGTTCTATCTGGTTCTATCCATTGACGGGTTCATAATTTTTGTAGATAAATATATGGTATTGGTTGTGGCATTTCCATTGGCCCATAATATGTTTCTCTTTTGGTGTTTACAATATTTGACATTCTTATCTTATGTGTGACCTATCTTTGGGTCCTATGGTAACATGGTGTGAAGTTTTGACATGTTTTGTGCCTAGGATGACATATGTATTTGTGTTATTGGATATATATATATGTGTGTGTGTGTGTGTGTGTGTGTGTGTGTGTGTGTGTGTGTGTGGAAATCACTTTGTATCTGATGTGGAGATTGCTGAAGATACTATGATGAAAATATGGTTATGAATAATTAGTGGTAATCTGTACAAAAATAAGAATGCCAAAGGTTATTATGAAGACAAAACTAAGGTTTGTGACAGAAGAAAGTGTTTAGCCTTGCAGAAGGATAATGAGGTGCTGGCACAAGATCTGTAACTAGATCTATTGCATTCAAAAACTACTAAGCTTTCAATTGGAACTATCTCATGCATATGTAGATGCAACTATATCAATTCATTTTTTGTTTGTAAGATCCTTTTGTATAAATATTTTGTATCAAGATAGTTAGCCCACCCGACAGCGAGCCTTACCGAAACTGAGACTTACTTGTAGTGGGAAAATTGGTAGTGAGCCCTTGTAAAAATCACATTAATTGGTATCACCTTAACTGGTGTTCTTTTCATGAGAATTAGTTTCTCTGTGGTTTTTTTCCATGTTGGATTTCCATGTACATTTTGGTGTTCATGGTGTTTATGTTTTATGCTTTCATATTCATATTTGTTATAAGTTTGTGATTTCTTTAAGTATTTACCGATTTAATAAAGTTTTTGAAAATAATTTTGAGAGTAACTGATTCACCCCCTCTTAGTTATTCCTCTTGTTAAAAAATTGGTATCAAAGCTTGGTCCCTTGTAGACAGAGCTTAACTACTTAAGGGAGATCTTGGATGTTTGAACATATGGAAGGAGAATACTATTTTGATGAAAGTCATAAAATCATGATGGATGACATTGAAAGAACTAAATCAGAGAATAAGGAGATAAAATAAAATATTAAGGAAGTGAATGCATGTATCTCAAAACTAAGGGAACAAATTTGGAAATTCAAAACAAGACAAATTGAAGTAAGCCAGGAACTGAAGTAGTTAAAAGAAAATGTGGAAAATTAAAAAACAACTAGATGATTATAAAAATACTGAAGAACTTCTCAAAGATAATATCAAGTAAAATATTGAAGAATGAAAGAAGACTGAAGGAGATGTCAAGGATACCATAAAAAAAAAAGTGGAGGAATGATAGAAAACTGAATAAAAGTTCAATAGCATTATCAAGTAGAATACATATGAAAATGAGAAGGTGGAACAAGAATTATAGAAACAAAGATCTGAAGCAAAGGTTTGATAAAGAAACAATATTTTGGATCAACTTTTAGCCTTGCTAAAATTTCACAAGAACAAGGAAGGCTTAGGTTTCACTGGTGAATGTTTAGATCTGAAGAACAAAGGAAAAAAATAGGAAGTTGAAGAAGAAGAAAAGTTTGAGGTAAAAAGAAAAGTCAGGAATCCAAGAACATCTATAAGGAGGCTTCTGATCAAGAAACCAAATGCTCAAAGGTACTTATATTTTAATGGTTACTATTTCATATGAAATAATTTTGGTCATAAGGCTGTTGAATGCAAGATCATGAAGGAACATATTGTTCAATGTTTTAATTGTCATAAGTTTTGTCATAAAAGAAATCAATTCAAAAATCAAGTATCTAATCTAGTTAAGAGAAATGAGATGAACAATATCTCTCATGGATATTTATATGTATGTCACAATCACAGTCACAAGGATAATCTATGCAGATCTAGAGTTCAATCTATGAGATCAAGACAAAGGAAGACCAATTGTTTCAAATGTGGTCAGATCAATTATTATACTAACACTTGCAGATTTGTTGATGCTTCAGTACAGTATAGGAATGATAAGAATGTCATAGTTTTAGGTGGATCATAGAAGACAATCATGGTATGGAAGAAGGAAGCTAGTGAAGAGAATTTTGTGGTACCGGATCCTGGTACTATCTCTTCCAGTAACTGATCCTACTATTTTGGCTAAGGGGGAGTATTTAAATGCCAAATCTATCACTTTTCCACTTAGGTGTGATACCGGTTGCATCTGTCATCTCTCTTGTATGTTTGGAAAATAATTCATTATTATATTTGTTTGGTTTGATTGATGTGTGGTGTATGAATGATTGTGTCAACGATATAAATTCTCAGTGGAAAATGTAATTATAAGAAGTTAATGTTAAAAAGGTAAAATTTTAATTCATTTTTCCCTATTGCGAAGAAGAAATTAAGAATTTTGCAAAACTTGTGGGTGATTGGTAAGAATTGTTCAAGTGCAAAAGTGGAATCAAGAATGGTTGTTTGTGAATCAGGTGCTTACATATCGAAAATGACAAAAAGAGTGAGATTAGAAGAATTTGACTATGGGAAGATTAGGAAATTGGAAGTAGGGTTATCTACAAAAGGGTTATAGAGAGTTCTTACCCTAGGTTTGGATAGTTGGGGAGAATTTCCCTAGTTTACAAAAGAGGAATCTATCTTGTTTATGTTGAGCTGATTCAAGGATGGGAATATACTATTAGATAAATAATATGTTGTGATGAAGAAGGTAATTGAGGATATTACAAGGTTGTGGAGTGTCAAATTATTCTAGGGAAGAAGTTAGTAAAGTACAAGGAGGTTAAGGAGTTGATTGACATCGATAGAGATCAACATGCCCGATTGACTAACACTCTTGTCGATCCAGTGGAGAGGTATGCTGCCTATTGAATTACATATAATATTTATTTTTGTAATCATTTAGGTTCTAAATCTACTGTATCTATTTATTTGGCACATAAAATTGTTAAGGAAAGCATGCAATTTGACTTGTGTAGTCTGCTATTGGAAAGTTTATTTGAAAATATTAAGATCTCATTAGAAGAAGGTTATGCCTTCTAGTTTGGATATCTGGTTATCTATTATGTGTTTTACTTTCTGAGATCTCTATCAGGTAGAGAGAGCATCAAGTGGAAGTTCAATGTCCCTATCGGAAAGAAAATTTATAAATATTTAGAGGTTTTGGAGAATAAAGAGGATGCTTGTAAGAGGTGCTTTGTAACTTTGCATGTGAATATTTATTTTGGTATGATTATGTTTGGTGTAGTGGATGTTAGTCATGTTGAGGAGGGTTCCTCCTCCAATAAAAAGAGGATTAGAGGTTGTTATTGGCAGTTCCCTTCCAGAGCCAAAAAGAAGGAAAATCAGTGAAAAAAGAAAAAAAATTATTACTATTTCAAAAAAAGAGGAAAAAGAAGAAAGTGATTTAAATAAATGGAATAAAAGGAAGAGAAGAAATGGAAAAGGATGAGGTTTCCCCATCAAAATTTGACTCTATGGATTCTGATGTAGTTTAGACAATGTTGGAAGAAAGAGAGTTTGACAAAATTGATGACATGTGGTCCAATTTCTCTTCATAGAACAAAACAGAGATATAAACTATGTTAGTTGAACATTTGATGAGTAAGAAAACCATTATTTCTCATGTATCTGGTGTATTACTAGATGATTTGGTAAATATTGTGGAGAAGATTGTTGCAAGATGGTGTGGATTGCAGAAATTTCAAAGAAGCAATTAAGAACAAATGCACTGATGGTACACAAAGATTATCTAGACTGATCAGTAAGACGAAAGAATGCATAAAATAAATTTCTGACATTTATCGGTATTGCCTCTGGTGGCCTACCATGATCGATACTTTTAGAGGTAGGATTTATGTGATTGAGTTAGAGTTGAATGATTTGGATAAAAATATGATTACTTTAAGTATAAATATGGAAAATATATAATTAGAGTTGGTCAGCTTCATTCTGAGATGTTGCATATACAAAGATAAAGAGAGTATTTAGTGAAGAATTTCTAGTTGGTGAAGGATTTGGTTGAGCTTCGGTTAGAACATCTTTTAGGAATTATTTCTGATGCAAAAGACAATGAGCATCGGTTCTGGTCCTTGGATTGGACTTCATCGATATTTGACATGTTAGTGCATCACGACAGTTGTTTGTGTGCATGGATGAGTTCGACTATGAATAAGTGGAAGATGAATCTTCGTATTAACATGGAAAGGTACAAGTTTTTATTTTTATTTTTAAATTTTTTATTCTTATATGATTATCTAAATAATGTTGTGTGACCCTTTGCCATTATGGAAAAAAGGGGGAGAGAAATTGATGAAGGAAAAACTAAAAAGTAATATCTAACCCAAGGGGAGCTTTTGGTTTCATTTTGGACATTTTCAAGTTTTTCTATTTTTCCATCAATGCCAAAGGGGGAGATTGTTGAGAATATTTATATGCTGGCATTATTGTTAATGATGTCAAAACCCTTGTACCGGTTGTATACTCATACTTGTTGGATATCTATTGTATGTCTATACCACTTGGTTGTGCTTCGATATGGTGCAAATCTGGTTTAGTCTATATGGTTTGTTTTTGGAAATGGATTATCATGATGGATGTTTGTGTTTTAGCTATTGAAATATATCCTTTTTGTACATCTATGATATTTGGTGAACAAAGTAGTATGAATTTTTGAGTGGATATAATTGGCTGTTGTGTTTTAGAGTTCTTGTAGGTATTCTTACTACCTGGACATTCATGAAGTATATCAGATGCTTTTTGGTATAACTATTATATTTTATTTCTTGATAGGTTCTATCCATTGGTGGGTTCAAAATTTTTGTAGATCAAGACATGGTCTTGGTTGTGGCATTTCCATCACCCCAGAATATGTTTATTTTTTGGTGTTTACAGTATGTGTGACCTTTCTTTGGGTCCTATGGTAATGTAGTGTGAAGTTTTCATATGTATGACCTATTCTTTAGGTCTGATACTAGCATGTTAAACTATGATCTAAAATATTTTGTAATTCAAGCCAACATGTTTTGTGGCTAGGATGACATATGTATTTGTGTTATCAGATGCATATATATATATGTGTGTGTGTGTGTGTGTGTGGCAATCAATTTGTATCCAATGTGGATATTGTGGGAGATTTATGAAGGTAGTATGATGTGAATATGATTATGAATTATTGGTGGTAATCTATGAAAACATAAATAAGAATACTAAAGGTTATTGTGAAGACAAAACTAAGGTTTGAAATAGAAGGAAGTGTCCAACCTTGTAGAAGGATAAGGAGGTGCTGATAGGAGATCTGTAACTGGATATGTTGTATTCAAATAATACTGATATTTCTATCGAAATTGTCTCATGCATATGAATATGCAACTATATCAGTCCATATTTTTTTTGTATGATCCTTTTGTATAATTCTTTGTATCACGACAGTTAGCCCAACCGATAGTGAGCCTTACTTGGAGTGAGAAGACTGGCAATGAGCCCTTGTAAAAATAACCTTAACTAGTGTCACCTTAACATATGTTCTTTTCATGAGAATTAGTTTGTTTGTGGTTTTTCCCATCTTGGGTTTCCACATGAATTCTGGTGTTCATTTTGTTTATGTTTTATTATTTCATATTCATATCTATTATAGGTTTCTGATTACTTTAAGTATTTACCACCTCAATAAAGTTTGTGAAAAGAATTTTGAGAATAATTGATTCACCCCCCCTCTCAGTTATTCGGCATATTCAATAGCTTATAACCCAAAAAAAGCTCACTTGCACACACTAATATTTACTCTGTTAGGTAAATATCCCTATTTATTTAATCAACCCCTCCACTCATTCTCTCTCATCCCATCACATCCTCCTAATAAGATGACTTTCCCACTAATTAAGTCTAATCTCCCCTTAATCATTTGTATATTCCTAATCTAAAGGATTAGCCTCCAAAGTCAAATCCTCTCTTGTCAACCTCAAATGCACACGTAAGAGCCTCCACGGGCTTCTTAAATGTTTGTCCCTTTCAAGGAATATTTTATTCCTTCTTTGTATTCTCCAACATTTCCTTCACAATCCCCAAAATGGTCACATTCCCTAGATTTTCTATTTTTTAATGTGAGAAAAGAAATGCCTTTATGAAAATAATACTCCAACCCCCAATCTCCTCTCAACTCCTCCCATGGTGACACTTGTCACCATGCTATGGATTTGAGAAAGCACAATCCATGTGCTTCCCTCAAAATGCATATTGTCCCTTCACGAGCCTTTCACCTCAACCATCCATTTCTCCTTCCTCAACTCTATAAATTGAGCCCTCTTACATTCATAAATCATCCAATTTTTTTTTATGATGGTGTATCATTGCCCATTTGAGTCCTAAAAGCCATCCATCACACTATCCTAATGTCAAAATATCTATTCATCCATTGGATCTTGAGAAATCATTTGATCACACATCAAAAAGCATTGGACAAATCTATTCAACAAAGGAGGCTTTTTGGGTTTGTATGAGTTTTTGAAAATCTTTAATATTTTATTGCTTTCTTTATGTCTAATCTAGATGTTTTGATAGTGTAGTTGAATGTTCTAATTTTTTATTGCATTCCATTTACTATTACTTTCATTGCACACAACTCCCCTCACTAGTACAAAAACAACAATATATGACTAAATAAACTACTAAAAAGTACATATAAATGACCAATCTTGGTCACATGACCATTAATAGTTTATTTCCAGTCATTTATAACACAACCAAATTTATGAATAAACTATTTTAGTCATTGGTTTGGTTATTGATTGTTGTTAATTGGTCATTTATTTAGTCAAGGTAGTGATTTATTTAGTCATTGATTGTTGTTAACTAATCATTTATTTAGTCATGGTAGTCATATATTTAGTCATTACTGTAGTCATATATTTAGTCATTAATTTAGTTATATATTTAGTCATACTAAGGAACGATGGAATAAAACCACAATCCTCCTTGTAAAGCAGACATTCTTCCATTGAGCTAGCACTCTTTAAAGTATAACAACATATTCAATCAAAGAGGGAAAAATTAAGATGTAAAGACCAAGGAAATAGTAATAATATAAACATAGTGATCTTGAATTGTCATAAAACAAAGGAACATTGTCACAATGTTTTAAACATAGTGAAAATAATGTAAAAATGATTATTTTATTGCAAAAATAGTGATGTCATAGCACGTGGGTAGTTATTTCAAATGTCCAAGCACAATGATTTGACATAGGCAACAAACAATAACAGTAAATATTCCAAGAATGATTTAAATAATGCAAGGATTTGACTGATAATTCATGGATATTAAGGTTGTCATTGTATCACTGTTATAATAAGATAGTGATAAAAAATCAAACTTCAAGAAGAGCAACACCAAGTCCTTCAAGAAAATTAAGACACCATTCTATGGATTTGAGAAAGCACAATCCACGTGCTTCCCTCAAAATGCATTTTGGCCCTTCACGAGCCTTGCATCTCAACCATCCATTTCTCCTTCCTCAACTCTATAAATTGAGCCCTCTTACCTTAATAAATAATCCACTTTTTTTTATGATGTGTTTTCATTTCCCATTTGAGTCCTAAAAGCCATCCATCACACCATCCTAATGTAAAAATATCTACTCATCCATTGGAGCTTGAGAAACCATTGAGCACACATCAAAAGGCATTGGACAAATCTATTCAACAAAGGAGGCTTTTGGATTTGTATGAGCTTTTGCAAATCTTTAATATTTTATTGCTTTCTTTATGTCTAATCTAGATTTTTTGATAGTGTAGTTGAATGTTCTAATTTTTTATTGAATTCCATTTACTATTACTTTCATTGCACACAACTCCCCTCACTAGTACAAAAACAACAATATATGACTAAATAAACTGCTAAAAATTGCATATAAATGACTAATCTTGGTCACATGACCATTAATATTTTATTTTCAGCATTTATAACATGACCAAATTTATGACTAAACTATTTTAGTCATTGGTTTGGTCACTGATTTAGTCATTGATTGTTGTTAATTGGTCATTTATTTAGTCATAACTTTAGTCATTGATTGTTGTTAACTAATCATTTATTTAGTCATGGTAGTCATATATTTAGTCATTACTGTAGTCATATATTTAGTCATTAATTTATTTATATATTTAGTCATACTAAGGAACGATGGAATAAAACCACAATCCTCCTTGTAAAGCAGACATTCTTCCATTGAGCTAGCACTCTTTAAATTATAACAACAGATTCAATCAAAGAGGGAAAAATTAAGATGTAAAGACGAAGGAAATAGTAATAATATAAACATAGTGATCTTGAATTGTCATAAAACAAAGGAACATTGTCACAATGTTTTAAACATAGTGAAAAGAATGTAAAAATGATTATTTTATTACAAAAATAGTGATGTCATAGCATGTGGGTAGTTATCTCAAATGTCCAAGCACAATGATTTGACATAGGCAACAAACAATAACAGTAAACATTCCAAGAATGATTTAAATAATGCAAGGATTTGACTGATAATTCATGGATATTAAGGTTTTCATTGCATAACTGTTATAATAAGATAGTGATAAAAAACCAAAATTCAAGAAGAGCAACACCAAGTCCTTCAAGAAAATTAAGACACTATGGGAGCACAAACACACATGACCTGATTTTGAATCACAACATACAAATAGTTAATAATGAAAGTTGAAAACTAGTTATCTAAAAAAATACGTAATATATTATATTGCATACCTCCCAGCTTCTACTAAATGCCCATCTTTGAAGGTGTGTCAAAGCTCCATCAAGTATCAAATTTCTAGAACTAGCAGAAACTACCATTTTATTTGTGTCCAACATCATCAAAGTAGAGCCACGTGGTCTAGTATACTTCCAAGAATACTTAGATGCAACATAATTTGTATTCTCCCACAAACCATCCCTGCAAGCATACATGTTCCTATTCATAATTATAACTCAACACTAAATAAATATTACATCACACTTCACTAAATTACTCTGAAAGTTGGGTTTCTCAGATAAGGGAAGCATCTTCATTGTTAATTTATTTATAATCTAGTTTGCACACTAAAGAAAATATTTAGGGTTATGCTTTGTCACTTACAAAAGCCTGCACTAATCATTGCAGTGCAAGTGTAGACTTTGGATCTAAAGCATAAACACAATCTATGGATGTGAATCCCTCTATAGATCCTAGTTGGGGTGATGGAAAATCAAGGACTACAATAAATGCTTCCAAAATAGTGTGTTTTCCACTTGGACCAACTCCAACAAGATATGTCTGGAATAGAAACCAAAAAGATAAATTCATGAACAAGAAACTATCATTCAGACAGTTTGTCAGATGTAACTGATGAAAATTTGACATGAAAATGAACTTATGAATTGACAAAAATCTATTGATTAATTATAACATTAATGCAAATATAATTGTCAAACATTTAGATTCAATATCAATAATGGACAAAAAGGGGTAAGAGGTAAGAATCTCTTATATTTCACATCATTGTATTATTGACTTGTTGAACTTGTTTAATGACCTTTCCATTGTTGTTGTCATATCTGAAAGCACTCCATTTTTCATCCTTTGAACTGTCATTTCCTAGCATGCAGTTGTAAATCACTATGTTATTTGTTGCTTCTTTATGGTAATCTTTTTTTTAAATCTCTGAATAAAACTACATTTCCATGCATAGATTAATTTCTTTTTTATTGTTATCTTTTTAACAACAATGTCTCTTTAAAATTTCTTTCTCTAATGTCTTGTGTCTTTCTTTGTCTTATAATATTCCTCTCTTTGTTGTCCCATAATAGAAACCCGGGTCTTTTTTCATTGCTCTCAGTGTTCCCTTCGTAACACAATGATTTCCAAATAATTATTTCAAGTAGTCTCAAGTCAATTTTGGATAACTTATAGAGATAAATGAATGAAACTAGGTCTATGTGATCACCCAACCATAGTTTTAAACTCACCCTTTTAAAAATAGATTGGAATTCATACATTACAAGTGAGGCATATTCTTCAAGAGACCTACTTATAAGGATATACATCTGCACTTCATCCAGTGCCTGGAAAAACAACAAAATGGACCACAACAAGAAGCAAATTTCTAAGCATTAAAAACCATACTTACATTTTATCAAAACAATTTTTTTTCCAGAAACAAGTTAGAATTCAAGTGTAAGCAGTCTTTGCATGTCAATAAAGAAATATTTTAGCAAACAAAATACATGAAGATCATAAGAGAAGTACAAAATATAAGTGCTAAACCATTTTTGGAGAGACAATAGATTTCGGTGATAAGTATAACATAAAGTGTTCACTAGGGATATAACCTACTAAGAATGATACTCATAATTTTGATAGAAATAATATCATGCATGATTGTAAACTGATACTATGTCATCTCTTAAAAAAGAAAAAAAGAAACAAAAAGTTCATCTGTATAGCGATTTTGAATTCAAGAAGCCAAGAAGGTCAATTGACTATATTTTGTTTCACATATGAGTTGTTTCACATATGAGGAGACACGAGCTCAATTGTGATCTGGTCATAGATGGTTCTCATGTAGGATCTTTGAAAGACTGCTAAATTATGAACTGACATAATTCTATAGTTTCTAGAACGTCTTGTACCTAACAACAATTTTCATTAGTCACATTCATAGAACACAAACAAATCTATCCAAATTGAACTCACATGTGCAGGATGAAAACTAACTAATTTACCATTTTTTTGTCTCATATTTCAAGAAATAATGATTTAGATGTGGTCTAGTCCTAGATGATGCTCATGAAGGATCTTTGAAAGACTGCCAAACTATGAGAAAATCTAACACAATTCTTAAGTTCGTAGATCATCTTCTAATTAACGACAATTCTCATATATGAATCATACTTGACAAAAAAAAACAAATCTATCCAAACTGACCCAATTATGATTTGAAATGTGTGATCATACCATATTAGCTTACCATAATCGTATCATTTGTGCTGAATTTGAAGTTCCAATAATACATTCATTTTTCTATTTTGCAACTACGGTTTGTTGCCTCTCTAGATAATATTCTACTTGAGTCTTTTGAAAAATATTGGATAGTAAAAATGAAAGAAAAAATGATAAAATAATGGGTGTGATGGGTATGAAGGGCTTTGTATTTTCTTTCCAAAACCTTTTGTGTGTAGAGATATTTAGCTACCATCTCCGATTATTTTTTACTTAGAGCTTCTTGAAATCTTGGAATTTTGAACTGAGAAAAAAGTTAAGTGATTTAATGTTTGAGTGTGAAAATGTATGAATATTACCCTTCATTCCTCACATAAATCTTGATATGCATAGTTGAATCAATTGCCAAAAACATTGTTTCCAGGTAAGACTTTGGCTAAACCCTCATATTTTATTAAGATGAAAGTTTCTCTAAATATATAGCTACACTTATATTCTTTGTGAATCCATGTATTAAAACTTGAATAATATTTAAATCACTTCTTGAAAGTGGGCAGTTGATTATTGGAAGATTTGAGAGATTAGATATATTGTAATTGCAAGTCATGTAGAATATCTTCTTTTTATTAGTTTCTGTCGTAGGCTTTTGGAACTATAGGCAACAACCAAATTTTAACAAGTAATTAAACTATGTGATTTCAGCCAATCATTTTTTTCAATTTTGTTAATAATATCTAATTTTGATAGTTCCTAAGTAAAGTTGCAATTTTTTCAACAAAATAAAATTTAAAAACTAGTTTTCTCAAATTTGATTGGGCCAAAACTTTTAGCGATATGAGTCCTTTTTTGCGAAAAAATCTTAAGAAATGAGTTCAAAATCATGTTCTTCAACTTATTATTATTAGTATATATATAGTTTTTTTTTTTTTTTTTGTATTGTATTATACCACCTTTTTACCATATTTTTGTGAAAACATAGGCTTTCATTCATAGCAAAATAATACAAGTGGTAGATTTGTGCTAATTTGTGTTCTACTTGAGTATTATGGTTATCTTTTAGAAAGATTTTTCATATATTTGATTTTTTTTTCTGATTGTTAATGTTGGAAAAATCAATAAATTTAATTATTTATTAGATTTATATATATAAAATTAGTACATAATTTTTATTAATTTTATGATGGAAAAAATTAAAGGATATTTTATTTCAATTTTTTTAAAATAAATAATTGATCGTAAAATGTTATTTAATTTTATTAATTTTTTTAAAAATCTAATAAGATAAACATATAATAAAATATATTTGAGAAACTAAATATAAAAGTTAATTTACAAATTTTATTTGAACTATATCTAAAATTCAAAAAGTAACAATACTAAAAAAAAACTTTTGATTTCTCTTTGATGCGAAAAAAGAGGCTTTAATTAAGGGAAGGGAATATATGTATAAGGGAAAGAAAACTTTAATAAAACCAATTTCATTATAAATGAGTGGATTTGTAGGGGGAGTATATCTTCATGCGGAGAGAGCAACATTCTGTGCAAGAAAATCCATTCTTATCATTGACAATTATCAAATCAACAGTTATCACCAGTTACTTAAATTCAAGGAAAAAAGGACTAATTCATAAATGTGATTATGAGAATCCAAACCTTTTGATGGGATTTGATCAAATGAAATAAAATTTCATGAAATTGAATATTGTTGAGGTAACTGCCTTGAGAAATTTCATCAAAATGCCAGAAATGAGAGAAAATGAAACGTGAAGCTTAATAAAGAATGAGAGTGGGGAGTTTGGGGATTTAATTTTAGATCCTTTATTTTTAGGAAAGGAAGAAGAAAGAAGAGACATCTACAGGAGATGTTGTTTTCCAGCGAGAGAATAGTATTTGTCATCTAAAGGAACGAATATAGCATTTGTTTAGGCAACAATCATTCCTTCTTTTATTTATAACTTGTTCATCCCATATCACAAAATTTGTATGAGCAATGGCTTTGAAAATGATTTTCAAGGTTTAGGCAAAATAAAAGTATGCGGGCTCATAGTGCTAGTATTGAGTTGTTTTGTAGCTTATCTTCAGTCATATATGTATGGTATTACCTTTTCTTTCACAATCTTTGGAAATTTGTTTAATTCCTTGAGATTACTTTAAAAAATGTAGGTGAAAGTAAAAGATAATGGCAGATCCCTACAACGAAGAGATAGTGAGCTCCTATTCCTTGCAATAAGGAAGACTTTGCGATTAAGCTTGAAAGTATAGAGATCCTAAAGGAAATTACAAAATGTGTGGTCAAGAAACAATGATGCAAGGTATGTGGTTGATATATAAATGTTGTTATCTTCTTGTTTACTATGTAGTTATTTTCATTGTGTGTGAAAAAAGGACCTTCGTCTAATTTTTTATGCATGTAGGCGATTGATTTTTGTTTTTCCCAACCAGGAGCACCTACACACATAAACAACTAGATAAAGAGATAATGTGGAACTCTAGATAAGGAATAGAGTATAATTGTAGATAGTATCTTACTCAAGGAGTGGACAATGTGATTCTGATGAAGCACATTGTTGTGAATAGTTGAATTCAAAGAAGGGTAGTAGTGTTCATTATTCAACATTTGGGAGTAGAAACCTAAAATAGATTATATTCCATGAGAGTTGTGTTGATATTTAATTTAATTTAGCACATCCATCTTCTGTCTATGGAAGCGGGGCCATCTTTAATTGATTACATTTTGTTTTCTTGTGGTGATTGATTATATCATTTTCGACTATGCTACTTCTTTCCCAAAAATTTATGATTTTAGCATAGTGATGTAACTACAAGTCTTGCTCTGTACCCTACCTTCTTCTAGGGTATCCTATTGGTCACTTCTTGACCTATTAGGGTTATTTAATGATCCTAACCTTCCAAGGATTATTTCTACAAGACCCTTCTCCTTTCAACTTGCATACATCAATAAAGAAATCAAAACATACATCACCTAGCACATTGGAGCTCTTCTTGCCCCATCTTCATTAATTGATCCAACATGATCAAGAAAAATTATATATGGAGAGGTAGGCTTCTAGGATTTTAATTGGATCTACTCCAATACCCCCAAACACACTTTGAACTAGAACCCCAAATGAGTTCCAAGAAACATACCAAATTCACCCAAAACAGGGCTACAAGCAATTAGGCCTAATTAGGCTCTTTTTTCTCAAATAACTTGGAATAAACCTTAAAAAGATGGTAAAATGACCTTTGATCCTATCACCCTTTATAGAGACCTAAAATATTTTCTAGGTCTTGTCCCCCTAAACTGTCCGTACAGTGACTTCCTAGAAATAAGGCTAAAATTAGGGGTTTCAAAGCACACAGAGCATATCCATCAAAATCTTTGTTTCCACAACTAAGGATACTTCACCAAAAATTCCTATTTAATTTGGGTCTTCACCACATATGTGTCTACCTCTCCACCACCCCTGATTGAAGCTATCAATGCCTTCAATCCTCCTTATCACCTCTGCACTTCACTGTGATCCCTAGCCATGCAACTATGGCTCGCCTAGGGAATCAATTTAAAATTGGCTTGATTGAAATCCAAGGCCCCTCATTCACTCTAAAATATGTACAAGGAGTTATCTCCCTAATCCCAAAGGCCCGTGCAAACTCCACTATGGGAAGAGGATCTATGACTCCATTTTCAGAAGTTGCTTGGTTCAGACCAATGACTGTCTTAAAATAAAATAAATTTACAAATATATCTAAAATCACAAAAAATGATAATATACCACCACAAAAAATCTCAAAAGGAACTAATCTAACTTATTCATCCATTATAGTAAGCAATCTAATCCATAACAACACAAAATGCTCATAAATTGTAAAATTGCAACTGTTTCTTCAATTATATAGTCTGTACACAAACTTTGCAAACTAAACCAACCTCTTGAAAAGGTCTAGGGAGGTATTATATATTTTACCATGACCCTATCATGATGGTTTCAAATAGTTAGAAACCTCAAATGCCCGAAAAGACATTATTGCAAGAAATGTTGTCAATGTTGTCAATGACAACATTGACAACTTTTACAACTTTTGTCATTCTTGCATAAAACATGGTCCAAAACCTAAATAAATTAACCAATTCAATAATTAGGCTAAGTAGACATAAAATAGGTATCCTAAACCCTTCCTTTTCCAATTTTACCCTTGAATGGATCATTTCCACTATTGCCCCAACATTGGTAATATGAACACAAATGAGCAACTTTGGACATTGCTTGAAAGGAAAGACACTAAAGACCTAATAAAACCTCCTTATCTAACTTAACACAACCTAGGACCCACCTATTCCTATTACTCCACTATTGGTGTGGCTAGGACCACTATAGACCAAAAACAACTTAGAAGCCCTAGGTTACATGTTATCTTTACCTAGGTGCTCCTGCACCATACTCCCCCACAAAGGAAAGTTATGTCACTCCTGTGGACAACATGTCTTCTAAGATTACCACCTTCTTGAAGTATATTTATGCAATCCATGAGGCCTCCGATAATTTCCTATTCTTCCACTTGATGAGGTTTTCCATGTACACCTTGCACCTTGTAGACTTCTTAACTCTTGAATCCAGATTTCTATCAGCTTCTAACTGTGGCTTCGGAGGTAATACAATAGAATCTACATCATTACTGACCCCTTGACTTCTTTGACCCATCTTATCTATCTTCCCTTTGAATTATATCAATTCTTGTACATTAAATACAAGAGATATGCTCAAATATGAAGGTAAGTCTATTTTGTATACATTAGCCCCATATTTGGCTATGATCTTGCAAGGTCCCACCCTCTTCATCTAAATTTTTGTAGGGAAACCATTCTATAACCTGGATTTGTTCAAATGAACCATCACATAATCACCTACCTCAAACTGAATATCTCTCCTCTTTTCATCAACCTTGGCCTTTAACTTTTGTGTACTGTCTTGTATGGTCTTCTTGACATGTTCTTGGATCTCCTTCATGGTTTGGGTGAAGTCCTCAGCATGACCACTCCTTAAATCAATGCCTCCAAGATCCCTAAGTTCACACACACCTCTTGGGTGCATCCCATAAATTATTTCAAATGGGCTTCTCCCTATGGTTCTGTTCTTGCTATCATTATAAGCATACTCTGCTTGGGGAATGCCCACATCCCATGTCTGACCAGACTCTTTAGTTAGGAACCTCAATAGGTTACCCAACACTCTGTTGACCACTTTAGTTTGGCCATCTATCTGAGGATGGTAGGCTAAACCAAAAGAAATATTAGTACCCAATCTATTCCACAATGTTATCTAGAAATGGCTCATAAATTTCACATCCCTATCTGATACAATACTTAGGGGAAAACCATGGATTCTCACAATCTCCTTAAAGAACAAATAGGCTATGTGGCTAGCATCACGAGTAGTCTTACAGGGAATGAACTGTCACATTTTGCTAAATCTATCAACCACTACATAAATGCTGTTATATCCTTGCTTTGTTATGGGTAGGCCTACTATGAAGTCCATGATCACACACTCCCATGTCCTATTAGGGACTGGTAAAGGTTGGTACAACCCTGCATTGCTTATTCCTCCTTTGGCTTTCATGCATACTACACACTGATCAACATACCTAATAACATCTCTTATCAACTTTGGCCAATAGTAGAACCTTTTCACAAGCTCCAAGGTTTTGTTCATACCAAAGTGACCACTCAAAAACCCATTGTGTTTCTACTGTATGAGATTCTCTCTCATGGAACCTCTTGGCACACACAACTAATTACCCTTAAATAACAATCCATTTTGTAAATTAAAATCAGAAAAATTGCTATGGAAATGATTCTGAAATTCAGTACACACCTTGTAGGCTTCACCAAAGTCTTCATCTTCCTTGTAGAGATCTCTGAAACTATCAATCCCAATGCTATCAACTGAACCTCTTGGACTGTCAACAATCTCCTACTTAGTGCATCTGCAACCTTGTTTAATTGCCCTTTCTTATGCTTAATTGTAAATGTGAATGCTTGCAAGTATTCCATCCATTTCAGATGTATATTACTTAGTTTCTCATGATTATTGATATAACTAAGGGCTTGGTTGTCAGTAAACACAAAAAATTCCTTGGGTAATAGATAACGCCTCCACTTCCTAAGTGACTGAACTAAGGCATATAGTTCCAAGTCATAATAAGAGTATTTATTCTTAGATTCATTTAATTTCTCACTAAAGAAGACTACTGGCCTACCTTCTTGGCTTAACACACCCCCTACTACCATCCCACTTGCATCACATTCAATAGTAAACAAATTCTCAAAACTAGGCAACTTTAAGATGGGGATGTGGCTACTTGTTTCTTCAACATCTCAAATGCTTTCTGTGCTTCTAAGTTCCACCTAAACTTAGTTTTTACCCCACCCTTGATAGTATCTAACAAAGGTGTACAAATACGACTGAAATTTATAATAAATTTACTCTAAAATTGGGCTAAGCCATGGAAAATTCTTACCTCAGTGGCTGTGGTAGGTGGTGGCCAGTTTAGGATAGCTGCAACTTTGTCTTGGTCCATCTTCAAGGACCCCTTGGACACTACAAAGCCCAAGTATACCAGTTATTGATTGAAGAACTCACATTTCTCAAGATTGATAGCCAGCTTATCTTCATGCAACCTCTGCAACAAAGCCTCTACATGCTTGATATGCCCCTCTTTTGTCTTACTAAATATTTGTATATCATCAAGATATACAGCTACAAACTTCCCTATGAAGTCCTTGAGCACTTCATTCATGAGCCTCATGAATGTTCTCGGAGAATTTGTGAGGCCAAATGACATCACAATCCATTCATATAATTCATATGTGGTCTTGAATGCCATTTTCCATTCATCCCCTTCTTTCACCCTGATTTGGTGATAATCACTTTTCAAATCCAACTTGGTAAAGTACATTTCCCCTCCAAGGCAATCCATGAGATCCTCAATCCTAGGTATGGGGAACCTATACCTTATTGTAATTATGTTTATGGCTCTTGAATCTATGCAAAGTCTCCATTTTCCTCCCTTCTTGGATGCCAACACAACCAGGACTGCACATGGGCTTATACTCTTCTTGATCAAGCCTTGATCCAAGAGTTCTTGTACTTGCCTTGCCACTTCCAAATTATGCTCAAGGGTAAGATTATAAGCTACCTTATTAGGCAAAGATGCACTAGGGACAAAGTCTATCTGATGGCTTATCACCCTTCTATGAGGTAAGGTTGCAGGAGTTCCATCACTCACTATATCTTTGTACTTCTCTAGCAATGCTTGTATCTCTCACAGTAATGGCTCATTGACAGGCTTCTCTTCTTCCTTAGGCTTAAGAAAAATAGCATATCCTTCATTATCTTCATCCTTAAGATCTTTCACAAACTCCTTTCCACTACACAACATGATGTTAGGAGTCTTGGACTGTGGTTCCTCCTCTTCTAACAAAGACTGAATCTTGAAAGTTCTGCCTCCCTTCTTGAAGGTGATGGAATTATCCTTCCCATCATACACTACCCCATTGTCAAATTTCCAAGGTCTTCCTAACAACAAATGACAAGCGTCCATTGGTAGGATGTCACACAATATTTTTTCCTTATACCTTGCTATAGAGAATTCAACCCATGTATGCTCATTCACCAATACACTTTGGCCTTTGTTTAACCAATTCACCTTATAGGGATTTACATGGGGTACTTTGGTCAACTTGAGTTTGTTGACTGCTTCCTCTGAGATGATATTTTCTGTGGAACTAGAGTCCACTATCACCTTACAAACTTTTCCAAGGATCTTTCATCTTATCCTAAACAATGCCATCCTATTCTTGGTTTCATCCTTAACTAGTTTTCTTATCAACACCCTCCTAAACATTAGGTTTTCAACCATCTCTGAATCCAAATGGTCAATCTCAGGTGCTTTGACACTTGAAGTGTCCTCATGAGCATAGGCCACTCTCTTATCATGATTTGAAGTAATAGGCTTCTCAGGGCATCTATATGTTGGATGGCCTAACTGACCATAGTTATAACACTTCATACTTGAAAATTATGAGTTACTTCTACCCCTTCTTCCTCTACTAGGACCTCCTTGATATTACCCCTACCTCTATTATATCCCCCTCTTGGAGTGCTTTTAGTATTACGCTCTGTCAGTTTGGTCTCACCTTGTGTCCTTTGCTCATTGCCTCTGCCTTGAGAACCTCCTCGTTGACCCCGTTGGTCTCTTCCTCTACCTCTGTTCTTGAAATTAGAGTTACCTTTCTTCCTTTTCTTCTCCTCCACCCCTAGGGCTAGTTAATGACACCTCTGAACTGTGGTTGGTGTCCACAAATTGATCTCTTCTTGGATGTTCCATTTCAATCCACCCAAGTATGTAGAAACCTTGATTGATTCCTCTTCTTTTTTCTTTGACCTAAGACACAATATTTGAAATTCCTCTATATAAGAGGCCACATCACAGTCTTTTTGCTTCAAATCCTGTCTTTTCCTATGAAGTTAAATGTCATAGTCCTCTGGCAGATAATTCTCCTTCATCTTGGTCACCATTGCATTCCAATTGGCTATGGGTTGCTTACCTAATCTAACCCTCTCATGTTGAAGGTATTTCCACCATGTTAGTGCTGACCCTCTAAGTCTTGATTTGGCCACCTTTAGCTTCTGTGCCTCTGTCACCCCTTCACAATCAAAATGGTTCTCCATTCCTTCAACCCAATCCATCATTGTCTCAATATCCATCTTCCCACTAAACAGGGGTATCCCTTCCAATGCTTTGCCACCTAATTCTTTGATGGCCTTCAAGAATGGCTCTTCAATCAATGGTGGGTCTGGTTCAGGGATAATGTCCTCATTAATCTTCTTACCCCTATCACTTCTTTCAACTTCTTTATTCCTAGCTGCTACATTAGCAAATTCTTCTAGCCTTATCCTCATTCCTTCTAAGGATTCTTCAAGGAGTCTGTTATTCTCCTTTTTCTCATCCACCTCTTTAGCTAGCTATGCATTAGTCACCATGCTTGACTCTCCCACTGATTCACCAGTATCTGCAAACATACACTGTCTTCCCAAGTCTTTAACTTGCTCTGATACCAATCTGATGTAGCTACAAGTCTTGCTCTGTACCCACCTTCTTCTAGGGTATCCTATTGGTCACTTCTTGACCTATTAGGGTTCTTGACTAACCCTAACTTTCCAAAGATTCTTTCTACAAGATCCTTCTCCTTTCAACTTGCATACATCAATAAGAAATCAAAACATACATCACCTAGCACATTGGAGCTCTTCTTGCCCCATCTTCATTAATTGATCCAACATGATCAAGAACACTTCTATATGGAGAGTTAGGCTTATAGGATGTTAATTGGATCTACTCCAATACCCTCAAACACACTTTTCACAAGAACCCCAAACAAGTTCCAAGAAACATACCAAATTCACCCAAAATAGGGCTACAAGAAATTAGGCCTAATTAGGATCTTTTTATCAAATAACTTGGAATAACCCTTAACAACATGGTAAACTAACCTTTGATCCTGCCACCCTTTATAGAGACCTAAAATATTTTCTATGTATTGTCCCCCCAAACTGTCCGTACAGTGACTTCCTAGAAACAAGGCTAAAATTAGGGGTTTCAAAGCACATATAGCATATCCATCAGAATATTTGTTTCCACCATTAAGGATCCTTCACCAAACATTCTAATTGAATTTGGGACTTCAACACACATGTTTCTACCTCTCCACCACCTCTTATTGAAGCTATCAATGCCTTCAATCCTCCTTATCACCTCTGCACTTCACTATGATCCCTAGCCATGTAACTCTGGCTCGCCTAGGGCATCACTTTAAAATTAGCTTGGTTCACTTCTAGGGCCCCTCCTTCACTGTACAATATGTAAAAGGAGTCATCTCCCTAATCCCAAAGGCCTGTGCAAACTCTACAGTGGGAAGAGGATCTATGACTCAATTTTCAGAAGTTGCTTGGTTCAGACCAACGACTGTCTTAAAACAAAATAAATTTACAAATCTAACTAAACTCACACAAAATGCTAATATACCACCACATATAATATCAAAAGGAAATAATCTAACTTATACATCCATTATAGTAAGCAATCTAATCCATAACAACACAACATGCTGAAAAATTGTAAAACTGTAACTGTTTCTTCAATTATACAGTCCGTTCACAAACTTTGCAAAATCAACCAACCTTTTGAAAATGTTGAGGGAGGTCTTATATAGTTGACCATGACCTTATCCTAATGGTTTTAGATAGTTAGAAACCTCAAATGCCCGAAAATACATTATTGCAAGAAATGTTGTCAATGTTGTCAATGACAACATTGACAACTTTTACAACTTTTGTCATTCTTGCATAAAACATGGTCCAACACCTCAATAACTTAACCAATTGCATAATTAGGCTAAGTAGACATCAAATAGGTCTCCTAAACCCTTCCTTGTCCAATTTGACCCCTAAATGGATCATTTCCACTATTGCCCCAACATTGGCAATATGAACACAAATGAGCAACTTTGGACATTGCTTGAAAAGAAAGACACTAAAGACATAATAAGACCTCCGTATCTAACTCAACACATCTTAGGACCCACCTAGTCCTATTATTCCACTAATGGTGTGGCTAGGATGACTACAATCCAAAAACAACTTAGAAGCCCTAGGTTACATGTTAGCCTTACCTAGGTGCTCCTACACCACATAGGCAAAAATTATAGAATCGAGCCCTACTCTATTTATCATCCTCATGATCTACTTCAATCAATTTAGCAGTCTAGAATTGTATATAGTCTCCTAATGAAGCCTGTACACACAGAAAATGTCTAAACATTAAACTAGAAAGCATAGCTTAGGAAGATGACACTTGGCTGGATGGATAGCCTCAGGTGTACGCATGTGTGAAACATGTGGAAGTACAGATTGACACACGAAGTGTCTACAAAATACCACATAAAAGTGTATCCTACCAAAAAAAATGTCATGTTTAGGCTCACTCAAATTTTATGTGTTAAGATTTGATTGGCCCAACTTGATGTGGAAGTACAGATTGGACACATGAAGTGTCTACAAAATTCCACATTAAAGTGTATCCTACCGAAAAAATGCCATGTTTAGGCTCCCTCAAATTTTATGTGTTAATATTTGATTGGCCCAACTTGCTTTTGCGTCCCATTAGATATTTCATTCGTGAAGATTAATGTGATCATTTTAATTCATTATTTCCTTTTCCATGCATCCATTAATTGGGCTATATGAAGACATAAGTATTCAAATTTGGAAGGTCTTGTATAGATTTAGTTTATTGTAACATGGGAATTAATAAAAGATTTGAGTTTTTTACCATGAAATTTGCAAACTTTTCAAATAATTTTAGTGTCAAAAGAAAAATGTGCTTTCTAAAACATTTGATACCATATGCTATTGCCACAAAATAAGTGTTTTTTTTATTTCAATTAAAAATATTGAAACTCACAATGGTTTTGTTGACATGTGGTATGTTTTTTTCAAGCTCTTAAACAATGTATAAGTAGGGAATGCTAGAGCGCTTCGTTGTAAGCATTAATCAACAAAACAATGATTGGTCAATTTATTTCTATTACATTTATTCTATAAGTTCTATATGACACCATTTATGACATAGATGTCCATGCACATAAGTTATGACTCAATTTTTTGGGACATATTTATGGTAAATTGTCATTAAAACATTATCATACCAAATTGACAATACACTTTTTTCAAAGACTTCCTCCACATTGCATTATGTTTTATACATGAATATTAAATAAAGGTAAGTGCTTTGATATTATTATTAAAATTATATAATTCTTCCCCTTAATCTCGACGAAAAATTAAATTGTATTCTCTTTATACCATTTTACCATACAAGATATATTTTTTTATTTATGAAAAATGACAATCTGAATATGTAAAAATTTATAAACATTTGAAGCCACAAAGCAATATTTACCTAGCACATATAAAAATATTTTTATTATTTAATTTTGAAGTTGTTCAGTTTAATAGTAAATGGTATTATTTTTTAATTTATTGAATTTTCATTAAATTTAATAAAATTTCTTTCTATTATTTGTGTTAAAATTTGTAGTTAGTAAACTTACATTGTTTAACTCTTATTTTATATATTATATTAAAATTAAATTTCTTTTGCAATTAAGATAATAATTGTAATTTTTTATTATGGTATTATTTTTTAATTTATTGAATTGTTTTGTAAAATTTAATAAAATTTCTTTTTATTATTTTTGTTAAAATTTGTAGTTAGTAAACTTACATTGTTTAACTCTTATTTTATATATTATATTAAAATTAATTTCTTTTGAAATTAAGATAATAATTGTAATTTTTCTAATTATTTTTTATTAACTAAGAAGTTTAGTTTGAGGTAATATATAATTTAAGATTTTATTACCATTATGTTATTTTTACAAATGGAAGTGATCTCCTAACCTTAAAAAGGTTAATTAGTTATGAATGAATATATTACTGTTGATATTTTTATCATATTTGATAACTGAAATTAAAAAAAAAACTAGAAGCTTTTTTAAAAAAAATCTAGATTTGACTTAAACAATTACCCCATAGTGGCAGTACTTGCCTTTTAATTTAGAAATCTACATCTAACTACAACAATAGCCCCATAATGGCACTTGTTGAGTTATCAATCTTATGGTATTTGGCTCTTGGAGCCTACTGTTGTATACCATCTACTTTTTTCAATGGTAGCTCAAACTATTGGGTTAGGATTTTTAGTTCTCACGTTGTATAAATTATTGAGTGGAAGCGCTACTTATTTTGAGTTTCCCATCAAGAAACCGTTTGCATGCTCTTTTTGTATAATCTTTAATAAAAGAATCATAATACCTATAACTATCACATACTATTTTAGAACCACAACTTTGAAATATTTAATAAGAAATCTAGAATGAGTACTAGACTACTAGCTATTATCCATCATAAGATAAGATAGATAAGATAAGATAAGATAAATTTATTAATGTCCAACAAGAGACCAACAAGGGTCTAAGGGACTGGAAATGTACATCAAAAGGAACAACAAACCAACATACCACCAAACAATGGACGGGAAAGTAACCAAGAGCGAAAAAGAAAGAAGAGAACAAGAAACAACTGTGTGCTAAAATGTTGACACACTTCTATGAATCATTCCATTCAAGGTTGCTCAAGAATGAGGCCTCAAATATCGACTCATAGCTCTCTAGTCATGGAGTGCAAATGTTTGTGATGGAGGCCCTCAGATTGACCTAGTTGTTGTTAGATTAGGTAGAAATCCTAATCTCCCAAGAACACCTGCATGCATAACCCTGTCACATGGAAGAAGCAAAAGAACAGAAAGGAAGAAAACTATGGAGGCCAAAAAGCCAGAGGCATCATGTTCATATGCAAAAGAATGATATTGTATTATGAACAATATCTATGTTGTACAATACAAAGAGGTGATTCTTTAAAAAGGAATCATGAAACCCTAAAAAGGGAAACCCTAAGGTTGGCTTAAGCAACTTAGAGTGAATAGGTGAGTTAGTAATTAGATCAAAATGATTTAATTAATAAACCAAAAGGTCTATTAATCTAACACCCCCCCTTAAGATAAGCTTAGGGAGAAGCCAAAACCTAGGAGACTACTGCAGAAAGCAAGAAATATGGGTCCCGACAACAAAGGCCTGATCATGTACCCAAATACAAGAAATCTCTGTAAAGCGGAGAAATAGAGAAAACCCAGTGGGAAAAATGCTATCCCAAAAAGAGATAAACTAGATGAAGGAAACATAGCCTCCAATCTAGGGAAAGTCCCAAAGAAAGGAACAAGAAAGAGCATGTATAGCATCTCCGAAGCATGAAGCTACAAACACTGTCAGAAGTAACTGCTGGAACCCCCACTAAAATAGTGCATGACCAG